>CM066340.1:10469234-11051734 GCA_033807585.1 Hydrophis major | reverse complement strand
CAGAAATTCTGCTTCCCATTGTGGTCGTACGCCGAGTACTAGCTGGGTCTTCCTTGGGGTCAAATTCAAAAGAAGAGGATGGCCTGGGTTAAAACCAAAGTGTTAATATAACCCAGGACCCTCTTGCAGTGGTGGGATTCAGCCAGTTCGCACCAGTTTGGGAGAACTGGTTGTTAACTTTCTGAGCAGTTTGGTGAACTGGTTGTTGGAAGAAATCATAAGGGCAGAGAGCCGTTTGTAATTCTCACTCTTCTAAATCAAGTCACATTTACTTTTTTCTGCACTACAAATGACGCTCGTCCATTCTCAACTCAAAGATTTAATCTCAAAAACCACTAGACATTTCGGGCCATGGATCTCCCGAAAGTCCATTGGTAGGTGCAAGTTTCGAAGAGGAAACACTGGTGAAAATTTCAACACAGAATCTTCCTAAGGAAACACAAAGGCCTTATGTAGGTTTTATGGTTACATTCTTCTGGTTTTCAAAAGGCAAGTGGAAAGCTCCAGAGACTGAGGCCACAAAAGGGAACCACGTGACTCCAGGACCCTACAACCGTCATAAATATGAGTCAGTTGCCATGCACTCGAATTTTGATCATGTGGCCATGGAGATACTCCAATGGTTGTTAAGTGTGAAAAACAGCCATAAGTCACTTTTTTCCAGGGCCGTTGCAACTTTGGCCACTAAATGAACTGTTGTCAGTCAAGGGCTACTTGTATTCTGCCCTTCCTGCCTGCATTCTTTTTGCAGCATTCAAGGAGAAACTAGTTTCCCTCTAAGATCAGGATTCAATTCAATGGTAGATTTCTTGTTATGATCCTTCTGTCCTCTTCTCACCCCCCAAAAAATCTGCTTTAAAACTTTGGCAGGTATGCATTCCACTTTTCTACTCTGTACAAAACCTTATAATACATTCAGAGTGGAGCTGGCAGGAACCTTGGAGGTCTTCTAGTCCAACACTTTGCTTAAGCAGAAGACCCTGTACTAATTCAGGCAAGTGGCTATCCAGTCTCTTCTTAAAAACCTTCAGTGTTGGAGCACCCACTATTTCTGGTTGCAAGCTGTTCTGTTGGTTAATTGTTCTAACTGTCAGGAAATTTCTCCTTAGTTCTAGCTTCTTTCCTTGATTAGCTTCCATCCATTGCTTCTTGTCCTGCCCTCAGGTGCTTTGGAGAAGAGCTTGACCCCCTCTTCTTTGTGGCAACTTCTTAAATACTGGAATACTGCTATCACGTCATACCTAGTCCTTTTCTCTAGACTTGTCATACCTAGTTCTTGCAACCAATCTTCAATGTGTTTTAATCTCCAGGCCTTTAATCATCTTCGTTGCTCTTCTCTGCAGTTTTTCCAAAGCCTCAACATCTTTTTCGTAATGTGGTGACCAAATCTGGATGCAGTATTCCAGGCGGAATGCCATAGCAGTGCAAGAATAGTGTGTGAATATGCCTTGGAAACCACAAATAGAACTGCAAATTCCTTTACTGCCAGTGTAAAAAACTGTGCATCATTTTTTCACCTGCCTTCCTCTCCATCAGAGTTAACCCCGTCAAGATCACATGAAGAAGCCTTGGATATCCAGAAATGACTCACCCTTGGTTACTAATTTCTAGAGGAGACAGATTGAAGTTAATGATTATTCTACTCTAGGCATGCTATTTTGCAGTCCAATGTACCTTCGCCTGCTACAGGTACTCCTCAACTTACGATCACAATTGAGACCAACATTTCTGTTGCTAAGCGAGACAGCTGTGAAGTGAGTTTTGCCCCATTTTATGACCTTTCTCACTACAGTTGTTGAGTGAATCACCGCAGTTATTAAGTGAGTAGCACAGTTGATAAATGAATCTGGCTTTGGGAGATGACCAGGCTGAGCCTGAAGGAGGGGTCAAATGTGTTATAAGTCACGCCTGCAAGAGATCTTAGTCCAACCTTTCTTATCTCCCACTCATTTCCCTTGACCGCTAATTGGTCAGATTCTTGTAGAGAGCTCAAGATTGCAATAAATCTTTATCCTCATTTGAATTGTCTGAATCTCCTGATTTTCCTGGATCTTAACACTGGCTTCCCCACTGGTTTTGCTTGTCAGAAGATCGCAAAAGGTGATCTTATGACCTCAGGACACTGCAACCGTCATAAATAGGAATCAGTTGCCAAGCATGTGAATGTTGACCGTGGGGACGCTGTGGGGACGCTGCCACAGATGTAAGTGTGAAAAGCAGTCATAAGTCATCTTTTTCAGCGCCATTGTAACTTCAAATGGTCACTAAACATCCTGTTTATCAGGACGCCGGTATCCACCCCCATTCAAATCATGAGTCTCTAGCCATATCTCTCAGAGTTAAAAAACAACAAGATTTATTAGGAGTGAACATGCCGGCGCTACCTGGGTGCATCTGACTCTGAGACACATGATTCTTTTCACTCTTGGCCCTGGTGTTCCCTCCACCCCCTGGATGTATATTCTCCAATGGGACACATCCATAGCCAAGAGTCATCAATCATGCTCTCCAGTAATAATCTTGCACGCCAACAGCTTTGGCTGCCTAGCAATTATCTGAAACATTTAAGGAATGCACTACTTCCCCCCACCACCACTCCCTTTCTGCTGTCAATTCTAAAAGACCAGATAAATATTTTTGAGTTGACACTGTTGACAGTTGAGGATTACCTGGCAGGGCCTGTCACCTGCCACATTTTAACTCCCATATGGGGTTGCTTTTGACTCAGAAATGTTCAACACTTGCATGCACCACTGAGTCTTCGGTGAGAATGTTTCATGGATGCCTCGAGCGTTCTGTCCTTAATTTTGCGTTCATCTCGAATCTGTAGATATCATCCTCTTGCCCATAGGACATTTGATTGAAGTTCCCACTGTAGTAAAGTAAAATAATCACGTTAAAAGTAAAAATAATCATGTTGAATCTGATTCTGATGAAGTTTTCTTGGCAACATTTCAGAAGTGCTTTTGTTTTTTATTCCATTCTTCTGGAATGGTTATTTAAACATTGAAATAAAGATTTAACCTGGAAATAAGGAGAAACTTTCTGACAGTGAGAACAATCAACCAATGGAACAGCTTGCCCTCAAAAGTTGTGGGAGCGCCATCATTTGAAACTTTCAAGAAGAGATTGGACTGCCATTTGTCAGAAATGGTGTAGGATTTCCCGCCTGGGCGAGGTGTTGGACTAGATGACCTACAAAATCCCTTCCAACTCTGACTATCTGATATCTGTTACCTTGGCTAGAATTTCCATGCTGCTTTGTGGATGCATTTGAAAGTTTCATACAAAAGCAAATTTTTCCCCTCTTATTGAGATCTGCAGTGAGGAGAAATCAAAACAAATACGGATTTTTTTTTAAAAGGCTGTCTCTTGATGGAGTTAGGATCAGGCCTGGGCTTGTTTTGGGTTCCTCTTCATTTGTGGACATGGAAAGCAAATACCCACCCATTACAGGTCATCTCTGGTTGCATCTGGCTTTGACATATCAGTTGTGGTACATCATGCTCTCTTAGTCTGTTTGCTTGGATGATTTTGCAGAGTAGCTTTCCAGATAATAGTTTGGCCTTAATCTTGAAATGCATCTGGAAAAGAAACTATTGAAGATGTTGGCAAAATAGTTTGCAGCCAACGTATTTTGTCGGAAAACTAAATTGGTTAGAGGCTCTTTCAGCTAGCTTCTTTAGTTCCCACTGTACTTGCCTCGTACTTTAATAATTTAATTTATTGAGTTGCCCATGCAACATACAACTCATAGTGGCATAATAGCAGTAGAAGCCACAATTACAGCTAATCCTCAGCTTATGACCACAGGTAGTCAATTCAGTTTATTACAGTCGTAGACCAGAGACCAGAACAAATAAAAACACTCAGTAAATATACAATTACAAATTTGAGTATAAAATAATTGCACCCAAAATTTCCATTGCTAAGCAAGACTGCCGTTAAATGAGTTTTGCCCTATTTTATCACCTTTCTTGCCACAGTTGTGAAGTGAATGACTGCAGTTGTTAGTAACACAGTTGTGAAGTAAACCCGGCTTCCCATTTGCTAGTCAGAAGGTCGCAAGAAGTGTTCATGTGATTCCGGGACGCTGCAACCATCATAAATATAAACCAGTTGCTAAGCATCCAAATTTTGATTACAGGGATGCTGCTATGGTTGTTAAGTGTGACAAATGGCCATAAGTCACTTTTTTTCAGTGCTGTTGTTAACTTTGTAAAGGTTCCCCTTGCACATCCGTGCTAGACATTTCTGGCTCTCGAGGGCGGTGCTCATCTTGGTTACAAAGCCGAAGAAGAGCCAGCACTGTCCGAAGACGTCTCCGTGGCCATGTGGCTGGCATAACTAAACGCCGAAAGCGCATGGAAGGCTGTTCCCTTCCCACCAAAGGGGTCCCTATTTTTCTACTTGCTTTCGAGTTTTGGGGAAACCCAGCCAAGCGGACAATGTTCTCCATGGACACTGAAGGACTCAGCCATCAGGCCAAGTTAAGGGTGCAGAAGGGACTGTGGCACTGTAGTTTTTCCACACAACTTTTTGCTCACCGTGTGGCATCTGACGCCCAAGAGAGTTGCCTTGCTCTGTCTTTTGAGACCCCCACCTGTATTGCTCAGTTTGCATCCACTGTTGTGTGTTACACTTGCAAGCTATATTTTGTGTCTCTAAACAATAAAGACCAAGGCATGAAGACCAACCAGCCAATCTAAATAAACCTAAATCTCCAGAAAATGTGGGTTCTCCATCACTGGAAGTCTTCAAGAAGAGACGGGACAACCATTTGTTTGAAATGGTTATATGGGTCTGCTCTGATTGGAACCAGAAGACCCTCCAAGGTCCTTTCCAACTCTGTCGTTATTTTATTTTTTATTTTTAAAGAGTTTTTTTTTTATGTTTAACAACAAACATTAACATAATAACTCTGTAGTTATTTTTCTTGTTTCATTTTAGCAGCAGAGCTTCTCCGAGGACCCAACTTCTCAGAATCTTTCCTAACAAGTAGCCTCTACCCTCTCTAATTATTCCATGATTCATCACATGAGTTTCCACAGAGTCTTTTTTCCTGCTTGTGGTTTTCACTTCCCCATTTTTTTTTCTTCTTCTTTGCCTTTCTGGCAGGGTGTTTCCAAGATAGGTCTGTTGCAATCAGGGGCACAGCAGCCACACATTTTGCTAAGGAAGAAAGCTTTACATGACTTAAAGCAATGCCATTTGAATCCCTTTATCTGTTTAGATAGATAGATTAGGTAGGTGGATAGATAGACAGATAGATAGATAGATAGATAGATAGATAGATAGATAGAGACAGACAGACAGACATATAGATAGAAGATAGATGATAGATGATAGATAACCGATAGATATAGACAGACATATAGATAGAAAATAGATGATAGACAGACAGATAGATAGATAGATAGATAGATAGATAGATAGATAGATAGAGATAGATAGATAGATAGATAGATAGATAGATAGATAGATAGATAGATATAGATAGTGGATGATAGATTAGATAGGTGGGTAGATAGATAGATAGGTGGGTAGATAGATAGATAGGTAGGTAGGTAGGTAGATAGATAGATAGATAGATAGATAGATAGATAGATATGGATGGATGTTAGGTACCTTTATACTAGATAGAAGATGGATGGATGGATAGAGACAGAGAAATGGAAGTAGACGGATAGAGAAACAGATAAGACAAACAAATAGGTATAAATTTGAAACAAATGCCCCAAAGCTTACTGAATTCTTAATAAAAATATTCTATTCCATTCTTTAAGGTGACAACATATGGTGTGTTTTTCTAAATAAAGTGAACAGATTCCAGTGAAGGCTCAGAAATCATTGTATCCAGGAGTGACTTGCTTTAACTACCTTTTCTGATTTTCCATCTGTCCAAGTCTTTGGAGTGATGTGCCTTCAAGTTCTCATATCTTTCGCCTTCATTAGCATTAGCGTGCTTAAAAATAAGTACAAAGGTGAGATGATTAAGGATGATTAAAGATGATTAAGGATATCCATTAGTTATCAATTAGTTATCAATTACAAATGTTTTTCCATGAGTCATGAATGCTCAAGCTTCTGCATATAGCAATAGCAATTAGACTTATATAACACTTTATAGCGCTTCACAGCCTTCTCTAAGCGTTTTACAGAGTCAGCCTCTTGCCCCCAACAATCTGGATCTTCATTTTATCCACCTCAGAAGGATGGAAGGCTGAGTCAACCTTGAGCCTGATGGGATTTGAACTGCCAAATTGTAGGCAGCTGGCTGCAGAAAGTAGCTAGCAGTACTTAAATATGCTTAAACCAGTGGGGTTTCCCCCCCACTCTCAAACACAGAAGCAAAACAAGACAGGTGAAAACATCTTTATTTCTGAGATTAGACCAGACAGCAATATGGTCTAGAATAGATAGAAAAGTCCTTTTGCATAAACATACTGCACGTTGCAAGTCTTTGTATGGAAACCATGTGTTGAAAACAGAATAACAATGTTGGAAGGGACCTTAGAGGTCTTCTAGCCCAACCTCTGCTCAAGGCAGGAATCCTCTGCCATTCTGGACAAATGGCTATTCAACTTCTTCTTTAATAACTTCCAGTGTTGGATCATTCACAACTTCTGCAGGCAAGCTGTTGTTGCACTGATTAATTGTTCTCACTGTCAGGAAATTTCTCCTTAATTCTAGATTGGATTTTTGCAGAAATAGATTTCTTAGAGATCTGTACCTGAGAAGTGCAGCAACATTATTATACATGCCCTGAAATTCAAAATGATGGAATTGGGACCTTTTTTTTTTAATCACTAGGGGCAATACAAAAGGCTTCCCCAATGTTGTTATTGGAATATTTATTAGAATAATAATCTTATTAGTTTTGATCCCCATTACAGAAAAGATGTTAAAACAGCTGGAAAAAGTGCAAAGAGCAACTAAGATGACTAAAGGCCAGGAGACAAAAACATATGAAGAATGATTGCAAGATTTGGGTTTGGCTAATCTAGAGAAAAGGACTAGGGGTTAGATATATTCCAGTATTTGAGATGTTGCCACAAAAACTTATTTTCCAAAGCCCCTGAGGGCAGGACAAGAAACAATGGATGGAAATCATCAAGGAGAGAAGCAACTTGGAATTAGGGAGAAACTTCCTAATAATGAGGACAATTAACCAGTGGAACCGCTTGCCACCAGAAGTTATGGGTGCTTCTATCACTAAAGGTTTTTAAGAAAAGACTGGATAGCTACCTGTCTGAAATGGTATAGGGTCTCCTGCTTCAGCAGGAGGCTGGACTAGAAGACCTCCAAGGTCCATTCCAACTCTAATCTGATTGAGCTGTTTTATCACCAGTCCCCAATTATTAGTTCAACCACTCAGCTAGATCTATATGAAGTGACCACTGACATCTAGAGGGCAAAATGGGCAATGAGTGTCATTCCTTTTTAAAGAAATGTCCGAACATATTGTACACTTGAGAAACATCCATTTAACCCTCCCATAATTGCAACATATGAACTGCCATTGCTTGGTAGAGATCCTAGGAAGCGAAGCCCTAACCCTTTGATGGCAAACCTATGGCAGGCATGCCAGAGGTAGCATGCAGAGCCCTCTCCATGGGCACGTGCACCATTGCCAGCTGCTCTTCTGGTTTCTGTCATGCTGGCCGGCTGGTCTTTGTGGGCATTGGAGCGCCCAAAAATGCCCCGAAATATGACCCAAAAACCAAGCCATTTTTCAGGATGTTTTCAGACCATTTTCCGGGCCATTTTCCAAGTCATTTTCAGGCTGTTTTCTGGATATTTTTCAGGCCATTTTTGGGTCATTATCAGGCCATTTTCAGGGCTGTTTTCAGACTGTTTTTTAGCCTGAAAACGACTCCCAAAACAGGTATGCGCGTACCAGCCAGCTGGCCTTCTGGTTTCCAGCACTCCAGCATGCATGCATGTTCGTTTGGGCACTCAGTACCGAAAAGGTTAGGCACCACTGCCCTAATATGTGAAGGGTATCAGTTTGGGAAAATGTTGATTATGCAATAATATTTTACCAAAAGCAGGAAAAACACCCCAACTATATTTCCAAGAAAAACGTTTGGCCTTTTCGTGTACAGGTAGTCCTCGACTTACAATCTTTTATTTAGTAAAACATTCAAAGTTACAATGGCACTGAAAGAAGGGACTTATGACTGGTCCTCGCACTTACAACTTTTGTGGTGTCTACACAGTCACGTGTTCAAAATTTGGGAACTTGGCAACCACCCTGCCTTTGCAAAGGTTGCAGAATTCCGAGGTGATCTCACTGGCATTTGCAAACCTTCCCTGCTGGCTTTTGACCATATGATTCACTTAATGGCAGTGATTCGTTGAACAGCCATAGCAAAAAATAAAATGTCGTAAATTGGGTACAACTCCCTAAACAATCACCTTGCTTTGTCACAGAAAATCGGGTCTCAATTGTGGAAGTTACTCAAGGGCCACCTGTGATCAAATGCGATTTGAAAGAATTTACAATAACTTTTCTCTTAAGGTTTATCTCAGGGGTCTTCAAACTTGGCAAGTTTAAGACTTGTGGACTTCAACTCCCAGAATTCCTCCTCCAGTCATGTTAGCTCAGGAATTCTGGGAGTTGAAGACCACAGTTACAGGGTTACAAGAGATGGTCAAGTTTTGAAGGCGGAAGAGGGCTTTATGCCCCAACAGCAGATAAAACGGTAGAACCATCTTCTAAGAGAAGGGAAACTCTGATTTCAAACCTCCACTGCCTAGTGGCTATATCTGTTATTGGAAAAGGCTTCAGGAGTCAACCCTGAGGCAAAATCCGGAGCTGGAGTCCCAGAAGCAGTTTGTGACTGTGTACAATCACGTTCTGGTAACTCCTATCAGCTCTGCCGTTCCATTCCAGTGATGTGGAGAGGGGCGGGATCTGCTGCTTGGTTAACAGTTTATCCTCCATATTAAATTACTCAGGCCCCGTGCTCTGGAGGGGACACTCCAGCTCTGCATACAGCATTGAAATAACATGGGATGTGGCAGTTACCAGTTTCATAAGATGATACCACAATCTCTTGAGACTGAAGGATGCCAATTCAATTCAAGGCAATGAAAGATGCTTAAGAATCAAGCCATGGTGTTAAGGGAGATTTGCCCGCACCCAAATCTCAGGATCTCAGCACCTGAACAACCTTGTTTCCCCTAAGGAGCAACCTTAGATGCAGAAAAAACTCCAACAGCAGGCCCCAAGAATTATGAAGCTGGTTTGAAAAATGAAGTCATATTCACTTTATTTGTGTACAATAAAATCAATTGGATTTCCAGACAGACACGGAGTCACATACTTTATACAGATTTAGGCCAGTACAACTGGACAAAGAGGAGATATAAATTATGAAGTGGGGAAAGGTACGGGGCCCAGAAAGTCACAAATGTCTCTGGAGGGGGAAAAAAAAAAAAAGAATCCCACCATCAGAAGTAAAATCTGCACTCACACATATTCAGTACACCTAACTTGAAAATCCAAGATGCACAGCACCAAAATGAATATAAAAAAGAGGCAATCGTGTTACTGAAAAAAAATTGCAGGCCTGGAGAACTCAACCAGTCCTAATTAATGGAGAAATTAGAGAAATGGTTGGTTTATATCCTGATCAACCGTTTCAGGTCGGATGGCTAATACTGCTTCGGAAATACTGTTACTCTTAAGCACAAATGCAGAGGGCTAGTCTAGAAAAGGATGAAGTCATAGTTCTGATTGCTGAGGATATTTTTGTGCACAATGTATATTGAATTGGACTTCAGTGGCCTGAAGCTGTTACAATAAAATAAGTATATTATTGATAGGCGATATCAGGAATGTAAACAGAAAAATATGAGGAGGGTTGGAGGTCCCTTTCACATCTACAGATCAGTATATCACTGCAGAATGAAAATTAAGACTCTGAAAGGTATTTTTCCACATATTGGAATTATCAGTAAAGTTAGCAGTCGGGAGAGCAGCCAGGTACAACAAACTCAAAGCAGGGGTTAAATAGATTTAAGGAAGAAAGTCCCTGAAAATAATAGGTTGAATCTGAAGGTGCTTGTATGCTATGCAATAAAATCTCTTCATCTACTGTAGCTCTGTGAGGGAATCCCTAGATCAGGGGTCTCCAACCTTGGCTCCTGGAAGCCTGGCGGACTTCAACTCCCAGAGTTCCACAGCCTGGCTGTGGAATTCTGGGAGTTGAAGTCCGCCAGGCTTCCAGGAGCCAAGGTTGGAGACCCCTGCCCTAGATGGATGTAATACGCAGAGGGTGAGAATGAGGGAAAACTGAAAGAAATCAGGAACATAATCCATTAATTACATGCAGCTCTCTTTGGAAGGAAGCTCACAGTTATAAGAAATGACACTTGCTGGTTGAATCAGCTGCTAGTCCATCTCTGTCAACATCTGGAAAAAAAACCCAATGACATCTGAATGCCTCCAGTGGATGGCAATGCTGACAGAGTTATGGATCAACTGATCTCCCCCTTCCCACCAAAAATATCAGGGTGCGCATCAAACTCAACAGAGCAGAAAGAGGCTAATCATTTAGACTACACAGAATTACGTACAAAAACATGGTGACTAAACAACTAGGCCCCAGATTTAGCTGAGGTCTCCCAATTTAGCTTTTTACGAAGTACAAAGAAGGTTAATTTTTTTTTTTTTTGGGGGGGGGGGGGGGGCTTCCAAGGATAGCTTGGTTCCTGCAACTGGAAATGGGCACGGAAACTTGAGAAATACTTCATGGGCTAGTCAATGTTGAAGGAGGCAACCTTCTTAGCTGTTCATAGTGTCCTTGAACCCCCAAACTTCCATGATAGCTATCTGGAAATTTTCAGAGCACAACGGTTGATTGTTGAAAGTATTGCAATGACCCGTCCTTCCGTGATTCAAGTCTCCATCAAGATAGAGGGCTTGGCCATCGCCACCACCTGCAAAGAAGAGAATTTTGGAATGTGTCTACATCTTGGTGCTATCTCACAATATGGTTGTTGTATCACAGGTAATCCTTGACTTAGAATATAGCAGTAGCAATAGCACTTTGACTTATATACCGCTTCACAGCCATCTCCATGTGGTTTACAGCCTCTTGTCCCTAACAATCCGGTTCCTCAATTTACCAACCTCGGAAGAATGGAAGGCTGAGTCAACCTTGAGCCTGCTGGGATTTGAACTGCCAAACTGCAGTCAGCTGGCAGTCAGCAGAAGTAGCCTGCAGTACTGCACTCTAACCACTGGCCACCACGGTATATCTGTTACAGAATCAGAATTTCAGTCATAAGTCATGACAGACACAAGTTGAGCCACTCACGTGATTGGCCCCAATTTTATAACATTTTTGCGCCAATCATTAAGCAAATGCCATGGCCATTAAGCAAAGACAACAGTCATTAAGTAAACTGAGTAGTTGTTAAATCAATTCCTGTATTCCAGTTGGATTTTTTTTGCTAGAAACTGTCTGAAGAGCTAGAAATCTGCAAAATGTTGTACGTTACAGTCACATGACTGCAGAAGATGGCAATCAGCTGTCAAGGTTAATGCTGGTTGCCAAGCACACTAAATGCAGTCGTATGATCGTGGTGTGTATGTGCATGCACAATTGTTGGAACTCTGGAATCAGATTGGTAAGTAGCTTTTTTGGAGGGGGGGAGGGTTGTTCCATTGTAACTTTGAACAGTTGCTAAATTGACTGGTCATTAAGCAAAGACTACCTGTATTTTTGTAGAAAGAAGAGAAACACCTGTGTCTTCATATATTTCAAATACCTGCCTCTAGTTCTTTTAACCAGGCTGCTTTGGAATTAAAAGACTATGACTGTCCCAATCAATAAAGGAGACTATTTGTAGCTCGGGGTTGAAATGAAGGGTACTTGATGCTTTCTGAGCACCACCGACCCTGATGATGTTACCCCGTTTGGGTAATGAAAGGTCTGCAAAACAAAAAACAAAAACAAGCTCAGAGAGCACCAAGGACCCCTCATGACTACCAAAATCCAACATGTGCATAATAATACTTGAGGAATATGGTGTCCATTGAATCTCAATTTACATATTTCATCTAATTGGCATCCTTTGCATAGTTACATCATTGTGACTATGCAGTGGCGCAGTGGCTAGAGTGCAGTACTGCAGGCTATTTCTGCCGGCTGCCTGCAATTTGGCAGTTCAAATCTCACCAGACTCAAGGTTGATTCAGCCTTCTGTCCTTCTGAGGTGGGTAAAATGAGGACCTAGATGGTTGGGGGCCAGAGGCTGACTCTGTAAACCTCTTAGAGAGGGCTGTGAAGCACTGTGAAGTGGTATATAAGTCTATTGCTATCTATCTATCTATAGCTATCTATCTCTATCTAAGAGCCGTGGTGGTATAGTGGTAAGAATGCAGTATTGCAGGCTAACTCTGCTAGCAGTTCGATTCTCACTGGCTCACGGTTGACTCAGCCTTCCATCCTTCTGAAGGTGGGCTAAATGAGGACCCAAAATTTTTAGGGGCAATAAGCTTACTCTCTAAACCACTTAGAGAGGGCTGTAAAGTACTGTGAAGCAATACATAAGTCTAAGTGCTATTGCTATTTTACACATGAATCACTTCATGCCAATGATGTAAAATTTAGCGTTGCATGCTAGACCTTCAACATTAGCTAGCTGCCTTTCAAAACCATTAGCCCAGCGGGTATAACATTTTTAGAATATGGTAATCGCAGCATTTTGCGTATTCATTACCACTCTGACCCACATTTCCAGATAATTTTGGCTGTTCACAAATAAAAAGTGTTAAAGCAGCCTCAGCAAGTGCTAAAGGAGAGCATGAAAGACAAGACTCATTTCTCTCTGTAAGTGCAAAAACCCATTTTTGAGAGGAAGTGGAAAACTGGATACCTACCTATGATGATGCAATCAGTGCTACCGGCCATAAACATGGACGCTGCTTTGGAAGGCAGATTGAAGTGCCGGGCTGAAAGGAAAGGGGAAAGGCGACTGGAAGGATCCAGGGGGAGATTGGTTGAGGAGGGGGAGTCAGAAACGGCCGAAGAATTGTTTTCTTGTTCAGAACCAGTCATGGCGAGTTCTGGGTGTTTGATTATAACCCACTCGTACCGTTCCACTTCAGGCACCAGCTGGAAGAGGGCAGGAGATTAAATTGAAAAGCGAATGTGTTTAAGCCAGAACTGAAGACCTCTGGAAGAAAGTCACAATGGTTTCTTACCCTGAATACAAAACATTCTCCTGTCCCAAAGAAACTTAGCTTGCCTCCTCGTTTGCGATCATGCCAATCGGTTGACAAATAAGCCCCACAGACCTAGGAGGGGGAGTACAGAAAACAGACACTGCCTTAGGGAGCGGATCTCTTCAGAATGTCAATATAATTGTGGTGGGATATAGTCTGGATTCCCAGCAGGGAGGGGCTGCTTTCCAGAGGGTAAAGAATCAGCAGAGCTTGGAATGTCTAATAGGCAGGAAGAGAACAAGGACGGACCCTCCTTAGCAGCTCACAAAGTAGAGCTACAGTGATACAGATAATTGCTTTAGTCTGGCAAGATTCTGCCTGGAGGTGAAGAACAATACAGGAAACTACTTTTAAGTAATGCTGCGTGTCCTTCTTGGGCCTGACAATAGCTGCTGTTTCAGTTGTCATCTCAGCTCTGGCAGATTAAAAGCCAAGTGTGTTGAATGTGTGCCTCCAATGAATCTTGGGTGGTAAATGCAACAAACAGGAGCATCAAACAAGTCAAGGGGACTTTCGTTGAAAAGAGAGAGACAACAGAAATTTCTGCTTTTTTTTTTAGGGGAAGAAAATCTTAAGAAAGGGGTCTTCAAACTGGACAGCGTTAAGACTTGTGGACTTCAACTCCCAGAATTCCTCCTCCAGTCATGTTAACTCAGGAATTCTGGGAGTTGAAGTCCACAAGTCTTAAACTTGCCAAGTTTGAAGACCTTTGTCTTAAGACATTGCTTTGTTCAAGCTTTTGAAATTCATCAAGGGAGCCTCTAACCAGGCTGTTCTTTATCCTCTCACTTACCTCTTGCATAGTTGTTTTAATCAAAAGGAGAGTTGGTTCATGCCCTTCACAATGTGAGTAAAACCTAATGTACGATAGATATAAAAAGATGTCTTTATGAAACATTAATCCTACTTAAACATTAATTTACCTTCTACTAACTGAATACATTCCTCTAGGATCTGGCAGAGTCACAAACACTGACATATAGCATATTTACGAAGGAGGGATAGTGTATGTGTATATATATATATATATGGTGAAGACACTAGCTTTCCACTTGGAAGATTGAGAATTCAATCCTAGGTAGCGGCAGATGTTTCTCTCCTAGGGTGCAAAGAAAAAATATCTGCTGTGAACTCCACATTGGCGTCAGGAAGGGCATCTAGCCAGAAAATGCTCAGCTCTATCCAGTTGCCCTGTTACCCCAAATTAAGGGATCTCAGGGTTGTAAAAGGGAGTTTTATATATAGCTCGCTCTATCTATCTATCTATCTATCTATCTATCTATCTATCTATCTATCTATCTATCTATCTACTCTCTCTCTCTCTCTCTCTCTCATCTATCTATCTATCTATCTATCTATCTATCTATCTATCTATCTATCTATCTATCTATCTATCTATCTATCTATCTATCTATCTACTCTCTCTCTCTCTCTCTCTCTCATCTATCTATCTATCTATCTATCTATCTATCTATCTATCTATCTATCTATCTATCTATCTATCTATCTATCTATCTATCTATCTATCATCTATCTATTAGGGATAAAAATATTGTTAATGCAGTACAACATTGTTTGAACCTTCAGATAAGTTTAATCCAATAGGAACTAAAAAGCTCTATCCATCAAAACAAGCATTGTACTTGACGTGAGAGCACATAAACAATTAATCAAGTTGCAGTAATTTTACACCTATTTATATAGGTATCATAAATAGTATGCAGGATGAAAATCATTCATTGCTTAACTTTATAGCTTTTAAAGGCATATAAGAAGTGATAATAGTTTTGACAACCCTCATCTTATTCTTAATCAAACTTCACAAGCTAGTAGATTCAAAGAGAGACAGAAACTGTCCGAAGATACTTGGTGAGCTTCAGAGTTGAGAAGAGATATGGCTCTCTACAATCCTAACCCAACTTTTTGAAAGCATCCTGTTGGCAAGTTGGTAGGACCAAGCTGGGGACTGAAAATACACCTGTATGGCTGCTAAAGATCTATACCAGGGGTCCTCAAACTTGGCAACTTTAAGACTTGTGGACTTCAACTCCTAGAATTCTAGGAGTTGAAGTCCACAAGTCTTAAAGTTGCCAAGTTTGGAGGCCTCTGGTCTACACTGACTTGATGGCACACCATCAATGCAGGGATATCAATTAATTTTTTCCTACTACAAATCCTTTAAAAAACAACAACGATGGCATTAATTACTACCTGTTTAGGCTGCAGCCATGCTCTGAGGTGGTAAACAGCAGTAGAGGCTGGCAAAGGGCAAAGCGCTCGGGAATCCATGACCAGATGTCTCTCATCTTCTTCACATCGACAATTTCAGACTTGAAGTTCTCGGCATGAACAGCCAGGTGGACATTCTGCCTGGGGAACAACAAACAAAACAAGTTAAGAAAAGGCAACTGGCTTAAATCAATTCTACCTCTTTCAAGTTTTAAATGGGAAGAGAATTATTGCTAAAAGATAATAGCAGTAGCACTAGCACTTAGATGTATATAGCAATAGAACTCAGGCTTATATACTGCTTCACAGTGTGTTACAACCCTCTCTAAATGGTTTACAGAGTCAGCCTATTGTCTCCAATAATCTGGCTCCTCAATTTACCGACCTCGGAAGGATGGAAGGCTGAGTCAACCTTGAGTCTGGTGAGATTTGAACTGCCAAACTGCAGGCAGCCAGCAGTCAGCAGAAGTAGCCTGCAGTACTGCATTGTAACCACTGTGCCACCATGGCTCACCAAGGCTGAGTCGACCTTGAGCCAGTCAGGATCGAACTCCTCGCAGTGAGCATTGAGTTAGCTTGCAATACTGCATTCTAACCACTGTACCACCACGGCTCTTGCCTAAAAAGATTTGCTTACCCTTTTATTACATTGGAAGCCATTCAAAGTCGCTGTAACAGTGAGATGGGTGACATATATAATTTAAATAGGTCAATAGGCAACCGACAGTATCTTTGCCACAGGAGGCTCTAATATTGTGGGGAAGAAAAGGTTAAAAGAAATCGCAAATGTTTTGGTGACAATGAGAAATGCGAGACCAACACATAAAGGAAGACGACCAGGGCACAGAATCATACGTAAGCCAGGAACAAGTCCACATAGCCATTTCTTTCTTGCAGCCAAGCTAGATTAAATGCAGTTTAGGCCAGGCAAAATGCAGGAATTGCACAATGAAATTTTATGCTGAGTAAGTTTTGAGTACGTTATTCTACATGCCAAGATGATTTGAAATGCAAGAAAACTGTTAAATACAACTTATTTTTTCCTCCACTTTAACATGGGTATGCCTATGTAGGACGGCCCTTGGGAAAATGTCCATAATTATATTAACACAATTCATGGTACCAATGAAGGAGAATATAGCTCAGGGTTGAAATGCAAGGTCCTTGGTGCTCTCTTTGAGCCAGGTTTTTTTCTTGCAGATGTTTCATTACCCAACTTGGTAATAATCATCATTATTTATTGATTTATGAGCTATGACCTATTATTTGCTGTTTATATGTACGCTGTGAGCTTACGCACCAGAGCCAAATTCCTTGTGTGTCCAATCACACTTGGCCAATACAAGAATATCCTCCCCTCCCCTCTCTTCTAAAAAGGCATATGCTTTTGGGAGCCACAGCTTATTTCATCAAATGACAAATCAGCTCAAGTGAGCTGCAGCTCATGAAAGCTTCTGCCTTTTAATAAAAACGTGTTAGTCAAAAAAAGATGCTTCCAGACTGCTTCCTTCATCATAACTGACCTAGGTCTTCTAATACAATATTTTACTTCAGGTGGTCAACTGGACTATTGCAAACAGGCAATAACATCTTTAATGTGGCCCAGATTTAGTGTCCACAATGCCTCTGTAGATAGGTTAGGTGGCACTACAAAAAAACCTGAAATTGGATTAAGGGCTATTTTTGGAACAGCTTGGAGAACGTACAGTCAACACATTTTCCCTTATATGTCAGAAGACACCAAGTCCAAAGAATAGCAAATCACAGTGAAGTACATGGTTAGCTACCATTTTCAAAGCAATTTTTGTATACTTAAGAGGAGTTTCATGTTTAACATCACATTCTCCCTACAGTATGTGGTTCTTAAAAGTTAGTTTTGTATATACCATTCTGGTAGCTTCCTGCAACTGCTAAGCACCAAAACCTGGATAGGTTCTAAAACAAATATACTCATCTAAAGTGCAAAGTTCAGTTCCTGATAAACACCAGATTAACATCTGTCTAACTGTGGTGGCACAGTGATTAAATGCAGTATCGCAGGCTGACTCTGCCTGTTGCCAGGAGTTCGATCCTGACCAGCTCAAGGTTGATTCAGTCTTCCATTCTTCCAAGGTTGGTAAAATGAGGATCCAGATTGTTGGGGACAATAGGCTAACTTTACAAACTGCTTAGAGAGGGCTGCAAAGCACTATGAAGTGGTATATAACCTAAGTGCTATTGCTGTTGCAACCTATGTCTGACTAGTTCCAAAAAATATGGAAGTGATGGTCAATGGAACTCCATTCCTGTAGACTCGTGACTATCAATGAAATCCATGAGTTTTATAATAATGAAGAGAAACAAAGCTTGCCTAGAATACGAACGTGACTTGCCCAATATTTGAGGGGCTGCCACAGGGAGGAGTGGGGTCAAGCTATTTTCCAAAGCATCCAAAGGCCAGGCAATGAATAATGGATAGAAATTGAACAAGGAGAGATTCAACCTAGAAATAAGGATAAACTTTCTGACAGTGAGAAGAATCAACCCATGGAACAGAAGTTGCCTTCAGACATTGTGGGAGCTTCATCCCTGGAAGCTTTCCAGAAGAGACCGGACTGCCATTATCAGAAATGGTATAGGGTCTCCTGCTTAGACTAGATGACCTACAAGGTCCCTTCCATCTCTGTTATTAATTTGACAGAAGCAAGTAAAGACAGCCTTGCATTTTACTGCACTGCCACCAACTCACATAAGCTTATTGCTACCATTGTCTTAGTGTAGCCACAGCCATTTGGAAGCCGAATCAAATTAGAGTAGCAGAGCATGGAGATTCAAATGTTCAAACCTACCTTTTGGGAGATGTACTGCTGCAAAGCAATGCAGCAGATACGGAATTGACAGAAAAGAAGGCATGAGAAGGGAGATAAAAAAAGGAGAAATCAAGAAAAGATCAGCAGTTACATTTATCCCCATCAAGTGCATGGAAAAAGCCTACAGAGAAATACAGAATAAGATTTGAGCAGACCAACAGTTAAATTTCTCTTTCTTTCTTTCTTTCTTTCTTTCTTTCTTTCTTTCTTTCTTTCTTTCTTTCTTTCTTTCTTTCTTTCTTTCTTTCTTTCTTTTTCTTTCTTTCTCTCTCCCCCCCCTCTCTCTTTCTCCCTCCTTCCCTCCCCCTTCCTTCCTTAAGTCAGTTCTTAATTCCTTCAATGGTTTTTAAATTTTCTAGGCCACATTTTTTTTATAGGAATTTCCCTCACTCTGATTTCTGCTTCATTTATCTATGGAGATTCTCAGTCCTCCAGTCAAAAGGCAACTGGACTTTTTTCCTTGAAGATGTTTCACTTCTTATCTAAGAAGCTTCTTCTTCAGAACTGAAGAAAAACAAAGAAAGCTCAGTTCTTTTTTCTTTTTTCTTTTTGAAGAAAGGATCTTTGGTTTAATTCATTTATTTTAATTTACTTTTCCTGACTCAAGTTCATTTGTCCATTCAACAAATCCTTTTTATCTTTGTTTTCCCCAAACACAGGGATTTTAAAAAGCATCATCAATACATATAGCAGATTATGCCTTATGATTTCAGGAGCAAGGTACCAAAGGATCCATTAGAAAGGAGTCTTAAAAGTCATTTTTAGATTATTCTTATCACTGCTAAGCGAATCTGAATGTGTGAATACAGCAAAGGTGTTATTAAACCAAAGACTCTGTTAGAAGTTCATTCTAGCATCAATTTTCACGAGCTCTTTTTCTTTTTTTAAGCCAGAAGCAGGGAATATATTAACTGAAGGTTGCCGAACGACAAGGTTTGTGGGAAACTGAATGCAAAAGCTACAGGAATAGAATTATATAGCTATAGAAATGATGCCCTTTATGAGCAAGAAATATTAATTACTGATTTTGCTGCTAAATTATTTGAAGCTTTTCTATTTTGGGGTCAGGCAGCAGCTGGGAAACCATTTTTTTCACTGAAGTTTCTGTTTCAAATCCCTAAAAAGTGATCACATAAAAGGGCAAAACTATTCTTCCAAGTTCTAGAAATGCAACAGACCCCAAAATCATGATTTAAGTTATCAGAAAGCAGATTTTACTAGGAAAGATCTTGCAGCACTGAGGAAATGTTTTAAGAGCAATTCCCACTGGGATCTCCTTCACTAGATAACCACCTGTCAGGAATGGTTTAAATCTGGATTCCAATGCTGAAGAAAAATTTAGATGCAAGAGCTCCTTCAAACTAAATGGGATGGAACATTAACTTTTTTTCTTCAAGGTTATACAAAAAATTGCCATATCTCGTCAACTACTGATTTTGGCCACAATTTTAGCAATATATGGAATATTGAACCAGCCCCCCCCCCCCCAATATAAGGATTAAGAGGCATTAATACTGGCCCATGCTTAATTTGAGGAATTTTTTTAATCCTCAAACACACTTGTGAGCTTTAATGCCTTACACGCTTGCTATCGTGATTTGAAAATGTTGTCCAGTTGATCCAGAGGTCGCCGTTTTGCCCCTGAAGAAATATTCTGGTAAAATAACCTAATATTTGCTGGGTAACGTGACAAATTACAGAAAAAAAAACATCTGCTGAGGTTGTTCTCTTTGATTCAATTAAACTTAAAGGTATGATAAATATACTGTGAGCTTATGTGCCGGAGACAAATTCCTTGTGTCTGCAATCACACTTGGCCAATAGAAATTCTATTCTATTCTATTCTATTCTATTCTATTCTATTCTATTCTATTCTATTCTATTCTATTCTACTCTATTCCTACTCTACTCTACTCTACTCTACTCTACTCTACTCTATTCTATTCTATCCTACCCTATCCTAATAATTCCTATTATTCCTACTCTACTCAACTCGATACAGTCTGCTATACTCTACTCCTAAAACTTTATGCTTTGTCAAGTTTCCAAAAACTGACTTTTTCACATATACACATATACTGTACAGATTATATTTTCACAATGGTTGAAACTGAGCACAGATACGCTTGATTTTACAATAGCATTTATTCCCCACAATGCAAATATGTAGTCCCTAGATTTAAAGAAAAGCTTTTAGGGAAGACGCTGAAGGGCCTACCTTTTCTGCTTCACCGTTATGCCTTTCTGCTGCAGGGCCTTCTCGTTGGCCATTTGCAGAAGCTGAATCTCTTTCCGCGAGAAGAGACGGATGGCGAAAGCTTTCTCCAGCAGTCTCTCGGGAGAGACCCACTTCGCGATGTCCCTCACGAATGCTCGGATGTCCTGCTGTACGTTTTCCGACTCCTGGGTCTGCCCAACTCTGAACTTGTGGAAGAATTTGAGGAGAGCCAAGGCAACCCGGTAGAGCACCTTGTAACCTTCCACCAGGAACACATCGAAGACGCGGGCGAAGTAAACGAGGGGCAGCTCCCCGAAGAGCCACCGGTGCCAATCCGAGTAGACTTCTAGCACGTCTTTGGAGATGGCCACCATAAGTTTATGAGCCGCCTGGCAGTACTTATTAACCAGGTCCCCGAATGTCATGCAAGACGACTCAAAAGCCAAGAAGGTCTGATCGATGAAGTGCTTAGATGGATCGTTGCAGGCCAGGATGCGGCAAACTTTCTCAAAGCACTCGGCCTCATCCCTGCTGTAGTGAAGGAGGAGGGCCACCACGGAAGGCAGAGCCGGGCAGAATGAGATGTCTGGGAACTGGTTCCCAATGCAAGAGATAATCTTCCTGATGGTGCCAATGCCTTCTGCGTTCAGGCAGTATGTGGGGACCAAGCTATTATCTACGAATTCTGGAAGGGGAAGCGTGTTGCTGTTTCTCTTGCCAACAATTTTCACCACAATGTCTTGGTAGACGTGGGCATCGGGGGTCACCGTGCGGCAAGGGATAGAGCTGATCAATTTGTCATATACTTTGGCTCTTAAAGAGTGGCTCTTGGCCCAGTAACCTTGGCGAGCCAGTTGTTTCAGCATTTCAGTGTGAAATTCGGTGCCGGTCAGTTCCTTCTCATCTTCGGCCTGGATGGAAGCATCCATCTTATCCCAATCTATAAACCTACTGTATTCACCCATGGTTGCCAAGGCAGTCTTAAAGACACAACATCAGCAATTTCTTTTTAAGTAGTCCCTTGGAAAGTTTACCCTGCCTCCTGCAATAGAACAAAAGGTTATTTAAATTTGGAAGTGTCAGGTTGCCTTTTTGTGGCTAATTGTATAGGAGTGAGGGCACATTACTGGATGGAAACAGTCCTTTTTTTTTTTTTAATGGAATTATGTAGGCAACAGCTTATATTTAATGCACACAACTAATTAGCGCATAACCCAATACTTTCTCTCAAAGATGACTTGAGAAACTAAGAGACAATCTCTGAATGCATTAAGTGGCTACAGAATAAATATGGAAGCTTATAAATGGCAGTCAATTGTCATCTCACACATAATAGCAACAGCACTTAAGACTTATATACCGCTTTACAGTGCTTTGCAGCCCCATCTAAGTGGTTTTAGAGTCAGCCTCTTGCTCCCAACAATCTGGGTCCTCATTTTACCCACCTTGAAAGGACAGAAGGCTGAGTCAACCTGAAGCCTGGTAAGATTCGAACTGCCAAATTGCAGCCAGTCAGCAAAAGTAGCCTGCAGTGCTGCACTCTAACCACTGTCCCATCACAGCTAATCAGCAATAGCACTTGCATTTATATACCGCACCACAGTGCTTTGCAGCCCTCTCTAAGCAGTTTACAGGGTCAGCCTCTTGCCCCCCAACAATCTGGAAGGATGGAAGGCTGAGTCAATCCTGAGCCTGGTGAGATTTGAACTGCTAAATTGCAGTCAGCCGGCAGTCAGCAGAAATAGCCTGCAGTACTGCACTCTAACCACTTCGTCACCGAGGCTCTTATGACTTAACAAAAGTTTAAGATATTGTTTTCAGATAATAGAGATAGAACTTTCTAGAAGACCACACACTCCTGGGTCTTCTACATGGCTTTGTAATTGCAAACTCACACCTAATAAAAGATCTCACCCATTATAACCTAATAATAATGAACAGTAATTTATAGCACTTTAAACTGATCAATCAAAAGCTATAGGACTCTCTTTTTTCCAAAAGTACACAAAAAAAGACCACTCAATATACCATTTTAAAGTCTCCCATGGTATTTCTCAACCTGAACAACTTCTAGATATGCAGCTCTGGGTTCCCAAAATTTCTCCAATAACTATGTCGGTTGGGGAATTCTCAGCGTAGTTGAAGTCCCCTTATTTTGAAATTTTGCAGGCTGAGGAACATTGATTTGGGAACTCACTTTTGACATTGGTTTGATTAAACTGGTCAGCCTAACCATCTTATATTCCCTAATTGAAAAACGATACCCCGCAAATCCCCAACCATGATAAATTCTTGCTGCTTTAGAGAATGAATGTTTTTTTCTTTTGTACTAATTAGGACAAACAATTACAATTCCACTCATAGTTTCTCTGTATTTCTTATTGTAAGTCACCTTTTGCTCTTTTATCTATGAGCCATTTTTTTTTTAAAAAAATTATAGTCTCAAACATTCTGAAAAAATAATAATGATCAATACAATATGTGACTAGAGAAGGATTTGAGCCCCTACCCAAACAGTAGATTTATACAATGTACAGGCTTCTGCAACGGAGTTCCTTAGTCTCTTATTCTGAACTCAGTTCTTGGACAGAAGTGGAAGCGGGCTGAAGGGAAGAGATAAAGCTGTTGTTGCTACTCAAATGTCTGACTTTGCAACTCAAACACGTGACCCAATGGTTCACAGCAAAGCCATTGGGTTCAAGGGTTGCATTTTTTTGCAGTTCAGCAGTGACAATCAAGAAGAAATGCCAAGCAAGTGTTTACAGAAAGCTGGATATTAATTTCACATTATGCAACATATGACTAATACAGGCAACTGATGGTATTTTTCTAGAAGAGCAGGCTGAGTTAAACGTGTCATTAGTTTGGAGTCATTGCGTTTCAAGAGACCCAAGTCCAGCCCATCCCCCCGGTGAATTCCATTGATCCTTGTCTAGTGCCAATTTATTTGTGCATTTAAGCTTTGTGCGTTTAAACTTTCATTTCCTATCCCAGTAAGCTTGGTGTTATTAGCCATAACAACACCAGCAATAAGCTTACATAGCTTCTATTAATTATCTGATTAACCCATCACCTTAAAGATATCATTGGTAGACCGAGAAAATGGATTATTTGTCACAGTCTTGTATATGACGGCTGCTAATATGAGCTGCTACAAAAAAGTTTTTAGCTGCACAGATTCATTAACAAAACTACAATGTTGGAAGATCTCTTATCAATTTGGAGAAGTCTGGTAGATGACAGTTACAGATAAAGGGGAAAGAGGCCTGCAAACACAATGCAGTTGAAATTGCTGCATACGAGTTTATTTTAAATGCTTTTGGTATCAATGTAGCCCTTTCTTCTCTCTCAATGGCTTTTCAACCCAAAGTCATGAGAAAAATGATAGCTTAATTGGTTACTCGTGGTTAAAATGTTCAATTATAATCTCCTTAATTTCTTGAAAAAAATCTGGAAGAAAATATCTATGCTGATGCTTTGCAGCACATAGGTAGTAATGTTTACTGCCTGAAGGCATAATTACTTTTAGGAAGCACCAATTAAAACACTATAAAAATGATAAACAAGGGCAGTTTTATTTTGTTTATTTAACCTGTAGGAGATTGGCCATTTAAAGTTTACAATTTGGAGCATTTGAACTTAGCATTGCATGATGAGGGAAAAAACATCTATATAAATAGGTGTTTAACATCTAATGTTTTGTGTTTATGCAACATCAGCTCTGTAACTATGATAGTTTAGTTTGTTTGAAGTATCAACAACCAGTCCAGATGACTAGAGATAGCAACCATCATTTTAGATTGTTCATGTTTTGAGATACATCTTACCTTTACTACCTGTACTTATAACGTTCATGCTAAAAAGCATAAATCCATTCCATTTTTAATATGATCATTCTATTTATTATCAAATTTATATGATGGAAAGGGATCAGAGTGCAAGGCAGGAAACCCCCCAAAAGGCAACCCTTTGTGTGCAATGCATTGTTACGCACATTCATTCTGTAGTTCTTTTTTTAAAACTAATTTTATTGAATTTTCACCTTTAAAAACAAATTCTATACACATTTTTGCAGTTTTTTGTGACATCAGTTAGTCCATTCTCCTGCATATACATACATACATACACTATTTATAATTTAAACTTTTAAGTTATCTTTTCTTTCTGTTGTCTAACCAGACATACCATTATCCCCAGACCGTATAGTAGTTCTAATAAATTTGGTGGATGGACAACAACGATGAGTGCACTGCCTGAAAGACCCCCAAATATGAGATTAATTAGTGATCATGCAGAAAAAATCTATTTCTGCACTGGTTTAAAGTTGACACTGTATTAATGGGACATAACCAACTGAGCAACTGTTGTGCAAACTGGCAGATAATCAAAGTGGGATCCGAAGCACGGGCAGGTAACTAACTGGTTGCTGATGTGGGTTGGCAGGTAGGCACTCTTGTCTTGCAAGGAACCATGGGACAAGGAGGGGGAATAATGAGGAGGGGGCCTGAAAAAGGAACCCAGGTCCCCCCCCGGCAGCACCTTGCTCCCTCCATCCTCAAGCCAAGCCCTATTTCTTTCAGCAACCCCCTTCCCCGCTACCTTTCCTGCGTGAAAAGGCAGCTCCTTACCTTCGCCTCGCCTCCCCTGTCCGCAAGAAGCCCACGTGCATGCGCCTTGCCCGCCCTTTTCTTTACCTCCCTCCCGGAGCGCGCTTCCGCCTCACCTGTAGACTCCGCGCTCCAGGTAACCAGGCGCGAAACCCACCTGGATAGCCAGCGCAAGCGCAGCTGACAGTCTCCGATTTCGCCCCTCTACTTTGGTCTGCGCAGGCGCTTCCTGTACTTATTCTCCAGGTTTCTGGCGCGCACGCGTAGTGAGGATTCCGCTGCTTTTTTTTAAGGGGGGGGAAAAGGAAGGATGCTGTCACGCGCATGCGTACTGGCGCTCCCTCGCATCTTCCTTGAAGGATGGAAGTGCAAAATGACTTTTTTAAAAATTGTAGGACGCGAGGGCTAGAATTAACCAGAATTAATTAATTAATTAGAATTAATTAATTAATTAAGGAGTGCTAGCTAATCATCCTGTGAACGGGTCACTGTCGAGAATCAGGAAAGTCTAACAGAGAAGAATATGAGGGATCACAACGTGGGAAAAGTAGAAACTTGAAGCTGTATCTCCTGCGAATTTTCTGTTTCCAGCTGAAGGATCGGAAACATTTGCAGGAAAGGAAAAAGGAAAGAAAGAAAAAAGAGAGTAAGGAGAGGGAGGGAAAGGAAGAATAAAAGGAAGGAAGGAAAAAAGGAAGAAAAAAGAAGAAAAGGAAGAAAAGAGGAAGGAAGGGAGAAGGAAGGAAAAGAAAAGAAAAGGAAGGAAGGAAATGAGAAGAAAAGGAGGGAAGGAGAAAGAAAGAAGAAAAGAAAAGAAAGAAAAGAGGGAAAAAAGAAAAAAGGAAGAGAGGAAGGGAAAGAAATAAGAGAAGGAAGGAAGGACTAAAAAAGGAAAGAAAAGAATGAAAGAAGGAAGGAAGGAGGATCTTGTGAGAACAAGGAAGGAAGGAAGGAAGCAAGGAAAGAAGGACGATTTTGTGAAAGGAAGGAAAGAAGGGCCAGGCTATAGCCCTCCATCCTTTCCATCTTCAAGCCTTTCTGGGATGTGGAAGAGAGGCCTGGATTAGTATGAAAGAAAATATACATCTGGAAGTTTCTTCACTTACCGTAATTGGACAATTATTCATACTGAGCCATGGTGATTAGTGATTAGGATGCAGTACTGCAGGCTACTTCTGCTGCCTGCCTGCAATTTGGCAGTACGAATCTGACCAGGCTAAAGGTTTGACTCAGCCTTCCATCCTTCTGAGGTCGGTAAAATGACCCAGATTATTGGGGGCAATACACTGACTCTCTAAACCGCTTAGAGAGGGCTGGAAAGCATACAAGTCTAAGTGCTATTGCTATTTTCCTTCCTTCCTTCCTTCCTTCCTTCCTTCCTTCCTTCCTTCCTTCCTTCCTTCCTTCCTTCCTTCCTTGGTGATGCAGTAGTTAGAATGCAGTATTGCAGGCTAATTCTGCCCACTGTCAGCAGTTCGATCCTGACTAGTTCAAGGTTGACTCTCAGCCTTCCTTCCTTCTGAGGTGGGTAAAATGAGGACCCGGATTGTTGGGGGCAAGAGGCTGACTCTGTAAAACTGCTTAGAGAGGGCTGTAAAAGCACTGTGAAGCGGCATATAAGTCTAAGAGTGCTATTGCTGCTGTACTTGCTGGAAACAGCCTTACTGGAAGCTGGCTAAAGCCAACAGTTGAATATGTGGGATGCCCTACCCATCCCTTTCCCAGTCATGTAGGGAGCTGGAGGGGAGGACAGCCCTCTGGAGGAAAAGAAAAGGTTCTGCAGAAAACTTAAGAGAAATTTCATTCCAGATGTTGAAGTGATGGTAATTGTAATCAGGGGGTTGGCAGTAATGATAAGGGCGATTTGTGAGGTTGCAATCTGTTGAGTTACAATTGAGGGCACAAGCTATACTTATACAGGCAGTCCTTGACTTTCAACAGTTCATTTAATGACCAGTTACAACGGCACTGAAAAAAGTGACTTAGGACCATTTTTCACACTTATGACCATTGTAGTACTAAATGAGGACTGTAAATCGAGGACTGTATATGGAAAGAAGAAGAAAAAGATGCAAATGTATGCCTGTTTTTTTTTTTTTGAAAAGAATTTTATTAATTTTCTACAAACAAACAAGACAAACAAAACATTAAAACATCAACTCTCATGTACATCCAGTGTGTCGGTTGGTTCATCAGTTTTGTGCATTCATTTTGTAGTCTCAATTACAATTATGTTACATAACAACTCATATTGTCAATCCAAACTTATATATCCTAATATCACTAAAAAAAAGAAATTTTTGACTATACTTTTAATCATACTTTATGAGATAACAATACTTTAACCAGTTTATTCTGTAACAAATCATATAATCATACCAAATCAATCCTAAAAAAACCCTTTATAAATATAGTGTCAAATAACAAAGGCAAGTAAAACAAAATAAAGATATTCTTTACTGTCTAGCATTCTAAATATTCTATTATCGTATGCCTGTTTTTTTTCTGGTCATTAGAAAACTTGGGCAAGGCCTGCCTGTAGTTTCACCTGCCAAAAAAATAAACCCCTTTTCCTAAAAACAAAACAAAACTCACATTTCACCAAAAAAAGACACCTTAACTTTTTTGGCAGTGTTATCCGAATTGCCCAGCTGTAGGCAAGATGTTGGGAAGCAGCAGCAGCTAGAATTGGTATTCCCCCTTTCTCTGATTTTTCCCTCCTTCCCCCCATCCACCTTCTCATCTTTCCCATAGGGCTGCAGCTTATCTCGCTGACATTTATTCATCAGTGCGAGTTTTGCACTCGCCTCCAAAGGAAATTCCTGCCTCTCCTGAAATCCCCCCAACCTCCCTATACCTTTGCACCTGAAACAGTCTCTGTCACCTGGTTCCTTGAGTGCTCTCTTTTATTTTGGAACTCTTTATAGAGGAACCGCAAAGAGGAGGCTAAAATCTGTCCAGAGTAGGGAAAGCACAATAAAAATCCCCAGGGAAATAGATTTAATCTCCAGCTGTGGAACACTTGGGAATTCTTCTTCTTAAAGCAAGGGGGTTTCCACTGAATGAGATTGGGTTTTTCATTCCAGCTCTCTCACGTTACAAATTGCAATCCTCCTATGGATTTTTCTGCAGTTTTAATTACTGGTAGGCTTCGACTGATAATAGTTCACTTAGTGACCATTCAAAGTTACAACAGTACTGAAAAAAGTGATTTATGACCGTTTTGTTTTTCACCCTTATGATCTTTGCAGCATCTTTGCAGTGATCAAAATCCAGGCCCTTGGCAACTGACTCATATTTATGATGGCTGCTGTGTCTCAGGGTCATGTGGTCTCCTTTTGCAACCTTCTAACCCGCAAAGCCAATGGGGGAAGCCAGGTTCACAACCGTGTTACTAACTTAACAACTCTGGCAAGAACAGTTGCAAAATGGGGAAAAAGTCTCACTTAGCCACATAAATTTGTGGCTCAATTGTGGTCGTAAATTGAGAACTACCTGTATGACTCCATCCATCCATCCATCCGTTCTGACCAAGGCTTTCTAAACTGTAATTATGCACACACTTATTTTAAAAACAAGACTTATTTTATTGCAACGCTGGGAATTGTTTTCATTCCCAGTCAGTAATGAATCTCAAACAGTCCCCCGAGATAAGCATCCACCTTTCTTTTCTGTGAAGTGCTGCCAATAACAGAAGAATCAAATGAACTAGGAAAAAAACCAACCGAAGTACAAAGAGAATGAATCCGAACCAAACGAATGACTTTGCTTCCTGCAAAGGTTTCATCATCTTTGCCTGACCTTCATACCTTATGGGAGGGGCAATCGCCTCCAAGCCTTACTCCCAAGTCGCCCCTTTTGTCTCAGCTGCTCTTGCCTTCTAGCAGCTCTGTGCACACACGCACTGGGGACAGGCTCCCCTTGTTCCTCTGCCTCACTGCTGCCAGACTTTGGAGGCTCCGGAGCAGCACCCCACTCCCAGATGGTCCTGGCCCCATCTCTGCATCGGATACAGGACCCTCATCTGAGTCCTTTCCAGACTCCTGGACTGGCCGCCTTTCTTACTCACTGTCTGACTCCGCTGCCCGTCTGCACAGGCTGCTGGCGAACCACAACACCATCCAATATTTATCATCGACCTATTATCTATCTGGTTTTTTGTATATCGCCCCGAATAAAACAAAAATGGAATACCACCTTGGTTAATTGCACATTTATTACTATGTTTCTTTGCAATCTTTAAAGTTCATAAACTGGCTTTGGGCAGATTAAGAACAATAAACTTGTAATTGCACCATGAACAAAACACCTAAAGTGTATACTTATTTCATTACTGGAGCCCTCCACACCTTGCTATAATAAACCGTTTTACTTAAATATTAAACAAAGAGAAACTTGGAGGAATGGATCAGCTTCTACAAAGTAATTTTTATACCTGATTTTCTTTCCTTGTAGAGATGTTACTGTTCCTAGTTGCTTTTTCTCAAATCAACAGCAGAGGGCAATCTTCCCTTTCTCAAATCTTACAAATGATATACTTTTTTGCCCAATATCCAAATATTGTTTTGGTTGATAAAAGCCAAAGCAACAGTTTAAAAGGATGCCCCTTAAATGCCTATTTTAAAATAGGAAACATACTTAGAACTACAGTGCCCAAAGCCAAGAATAAAAAACAGACCAGTATCTTGATCTACTTTTTGAACTTCAGAAATCAGTATACTTTCTGGGAAAATGATTGTTTTGCCATGGTTAACCTAAACAATGGGATATTAGCTACCTACCTGAGTGGCTATGTTCATACATCATGTTATGTTTGATTATCTTATATAGCATGTTCAGCAAATCCAGGCTGGTTAGGTATATTGGGTGAATCTAGAAAATAGATGAGTATAATTTAATCAGGAGCTGTGTGAAAATTCCCCCTTCCCCTCTCACTACTAATTTTAGTTCATATGCTAATTTCTGTCTGGATAGATTCTAAGTAGGGGGAGAAAATGAACATATATTCTGCTAGTTGAAATATGTATAATTTCTTGGTTTCCCATCCTGGATCAAAGGCGAGATTGAGCAAGATATAAAATCATCATAATCTGTCTATCTCTATCTATCTATCTATCTATCTATCTATCTATCTATCTATCTATCTATCTATCTATCTAATCTCTGTCAACTATCTTATCTATAAAGCTTCCATTTCAGTAAAAGTGATTTTGGGCAACACAAAACAATCATATAAAATTATAACACCAAAGTCATTATAAAAACAATCATGATAAATTCAAAGACATTTGGGAGTTGGTTCACCAGTTTTAAAATAGTTGAGGTTGAGGACATTGAATTAGAAGAACACAGAAAAGAAAAAAGCAAGATATGAAGAAAAATATAAAGATACAAAATAGTACAATTGTGCACCAATGATCAACATGTAATTGCTAAAATGTATGTAAACATTTGTTAAAATCTGAAACAGGAAAAACATGTTAAAGAATGTGTGATAAACTGGACTAAGATGGTTTTTCAAATAATTCTTGGTATGCTTTTTTTGCTGAGATCCAAAGAGGTGTTTTCGGGTACAAGCTGCACATGCTGTATATCTATTGATAGAAGCATCACTTATCATAGTTTGACATGTAGGCTAGTTAAAGGAAAATGGCCCATCAAATCAGTATCACCTCATGGTAGCTGCATGGAGTGTTCTTGTAACTGAAATTGCATACTGGATTCTTTAAAAAAAACTCCACAACTTTCCAGCATAGTCCAAACTTATTGGATTACCTTGTGGTCTCTCATCCCATTGCTAACCATGCCTCACTCTCTTACCCTTTGGGAATCATTCAAGGTTAGGAAGTTCCTGCCCCCTGCTGTAGTGAAAAACCAGTTCAAGCTCAGCTCCTGGTGATCCACGGACATCTGATTTCTTGGCAATGATAAATAAATCATTTGCCCTTCTGGATATATGTTTTCAGCCAGAATAACCACAAATATGGATCCTAACCAGTGTGGCCCAATTTGATGTGGAATGAAAAGAAGCATCAAGCATTTAAAAGAAGAAGAATTGGGGGCCCTGGTTTCTCTCAGCAACTATCAGAGTTGTTGGAGAGAGAGGGGGGGAGAGAGGAAGGGAGAGAGAGAGAGAGAGAAGGAGAAGGAGGATGGGTGCCAGAGAACAACATCTGGTTGGAAAAACCCATCAGGGTATGGAAAACATGCAATGTGGGTTCTCTTGGCTTTTGCACAGAAAGGGAGACAAGGCAGGCGTTTGGCTGTGGCAGACACCGTGGTTTTATGGTGACTGCGGAGAAGGCTATCTCTATTTAGGGTTCTGTTTCAACTAAGCTTAGGGAAATGTAGAGGCAAATCTCTCTAACATGCATGGACATCAACTCCCAGAATCCCTCAGCCAACATATCCAGTAGTGATAGGCACCTAAGCTGAAATCCCCAAACAGGTGGAGCACCATTGGCATTGATTAAAAAAAAAAACAAGAAATCACCACCAGTCAATTGCAAAAGGCAGCCTTACTTGAAAGAGCTTACATCCTGTGCTAATACTTTTAATATTGTCAAGCAACATCTGCCTATTGCAGGTCTTCGAGAGGTGGATAAAACTGCCAAACCCAGACTAAATTGTATGACAGTGTGACAACAACAACAACAACAAATATGACTTACCTGTGTCCAAAAAGTTGTGGGAATATAAAGTGAAAAAAGTTGTTGACCATGAGAGGGTGAAGATCTTGTGGGACAAATCATCATTTGGAACACAACACACCAGATATCACAGTCATTGAAAACAAGCATGCAATTTATTGATATTGCTGTACCAGGAGATGCCGGAGTCGAAGAAAAAGAACTGGAAAAGATCAGGAAATGTCGCAACCTGGCCATTGAAACTACGCGATTATGGATGAAACACGTAACAGTGATACCCATTGTCATTGGGGCGCTTGGTACCATGTCCAAGAATTTTACAAAACACATCAAAAAACTGCAGCTTCCTGCCATAACACCAGTGGAACTGCAAAAAATTGCGCTACTTGGAACATCATATATTTTAAGAAGATATTGGTTGATATCTAGGATGCTGGCAGCAACCCATATCATCCATCAGCACCAGTCAATGATATTTGTGATACATTTTAAAATGTTCAGTTGATTGAGTTTCATGTTTAATGAACAAAAGATAACAACAATATCAATAACCAATTAAAAAATCTACTGTGAATGGGAAAATAATTCCCAGCTTCACAGTTGATCGGTTTCAATTATTTGATGAAGTTAATATGGACAATCAAGTGATCAGTAATCAGGCCAATTAAGGGGCATAGAGAGAATGAGATAACATTCTGAAAAAGCCTATTATCTGGATTTTTCAAAATATGGATTCTATACGATTTTCCCCCCTGGAAGGAATGACCTTTGCAATGATCAGAACACAGATTAATCCGTATCTTTCACAACAAAGAGGTACAGTGGAGAACCTTTGCCCTGGCTGATTTTACCTTTGTTTTGCAAGTAAAATTCTCCCTTTTACCCACACCTTCTTCCTGGCTGACAGTCACAGTCCCAGGGCAGGTCATGGCAAAATTTAATTATCTTTGATAAATTTTTGGCACAGTAACTCCAATAAAATTTCAAGCAGTTCAGTGCTCTGTATGGGAACGGCAAGAAAAAAATGAATTGTTGCATTGTCCTGTTTGATGCCACTGCCAGGGCAGGCTTGCCGAGCCACCTGCCTCTGCTTGCTTTCCTCCTAGGTCATGTCAGGGATGGGACAGGTTTGGCACAAGGAGGTTTTCTGAGTAGGTGACCAACCAGAACAACTCACGAAGATCCAAACTAAAGCAGGACACTGTAAAGGGGAAAAAGTATTCTGGAAAACAAAAGGTTAACAGCTGGTAAGACGGCTGCTTTTGAGGAACTGGACTCCTAGATCAGACTAAACATTTTGTGTGACATTTTTTACCTTCAAAAAGCAACAAGTAGGGGAAGAGTACGGGATGGTAGACTTCCATGGTTCCTCACTGCTTGCATTTAAGACATACATTGAGAGCTTTTATACCAGAGACAAATTCCTTGTGTGACTAATCACATTTGGCCAACCAACTTCTCTTCTCTTCTCTTCTCTTCTCTTCTCTTCTCTTCTCTTCTCTTCTCTTCTCTTCTCTTCTCTTCTCTTCTCTTCCCTTCCCTTCCCTTCCCTCCCCTTCCCTTCCCTTCCCTCCTCTCCTTCCCTCCCCTCCCCTCCCCTCTCCTTTATTCTTATTCTTATACTTGTGATTAGGACAAAGGAGATATTGGAAACACACACTGATTTGGGGAAAAGATGCTTTGAAGCATGCAGGATTGCAAATATCGCTTCTGCCTGCAGCTCTTTAAAGCAGCTGTATCTCTTCCTGGAATTGCACAGCAGCACATCCATCCTGAGCAAAGAAAGATGGAGCTGCTTTCAAGAGTGCTGGTATTCTTGTATACTCCAAAGCTATGGAATGGAAGCGAAAGCATTGTACAGCCCTAGTTGAAGACAGCCAGCCAATATAGAATATAATATTATTATCCATGACTTTGTCTTGCTTTGTTAAAATCAACTGTTGGCAGCCATCTTTAAATGTGATGGAAGAAGATCCCATGGTTTTACTCCTTAAAAGTCCTTCCCTTAAACAATCCCAGTTGTTGACACCTCAAAAAAAGGGGAGAACTGACTCTCTCCCTATTTTCCCCACTGCACAGACATCTCTCTACCTCTGTCATTACCTCTCCCTATTTGACGTTGTTGTAAGCTAGGGGTGGCAGCTTCCTCTGGGTGAGGACCACAAGTCATTCTCCTGAGCAGTTTAGATGATCGCTGAAGAACTTCTAGAGACACGATGACTCATAATTTGCAAAATATTCCATTTTGGAGCAATCTGTTTTTTCCAGAAATGCTTGGTTGTTGTTTTTTTCCTCCTAGAATGTTCCATTTCTACCCCTGAACAGATGGATATGAGCATTTGGGGGCTGGCCGGTATATTTCCGAGATGTCTGGAACAGAAAGTGGCGCATGGTGTTCCAGACACCTTCTTCTAACAGAAGAATTGCTTCTGCCCCATTCATCATGTTGCTTGTTCTTTGTCGAAGAACCAAAGCAGATTTCACAAATAAGGGCCTTTCTCTTTGCATCATCTTGTCCCAACTAGACCTGAGATATGCCTCAAGTTGTGATATCCGAGGACTACAAGTAACTGCTAGTTTACAGAGGACTTTCCTCTCTTAGAAGGTGCAGGTCGTTTTTCTTTTTCTTTTGGGATAATAATATCTTGCAGCTCCTTGTTCTCTTGACTGCTCACAAAATGCATTGATTTTGAAGAAGAAATTTTTTCTTCCTCTTCTTCCACCTACATTTTAATGTTGCTTGTTGTTATTATCTCTTGTTATCTTATTATCTGTTGCTTATTATTATCTTTCCCAAAGCACCAGAAGACAAGACAAGAAGCAACGGATCAAGGAGAGAAGCACCCTAGAACTAAGGTGAAATTTTCCTGTCAGAACAATTAACTGGTGGAACAACTTGAATGAATGAGTGAATTCTTCATTGGCCAAGTGTGATTAGACACACAAGGAATTTGTCTTGGTGCACATGCTCTCAGTGTATATAAAAAGAAAACCTACAAAAGATACATTCATCAAGAATCATAAAGTTCAATACTTAATATAGTAATAGGATACAAATAGGCAATCAAATCATACTAGGAAACTGTCCATATAAATTGTAAGGATACAAGCAAGGAATTATTTGTTTAGCAGAGTGATGGCATTCAGGGAAAAACTGTTCTTGTGTCTAGTTGTTCTGTTGTACAATGCTCTATAGCATCGTTTCGAGGGAAGGAGTTGAAACAGTTTATGTCCAGGATGTGAGGGGTCTGTAAATATTTTCATAGCCCTCTTTTTAACTCCTGCAGTATACAGGTCCTCGATGGTAGCAATGGTTTTTTCTGCAGTCCTAATTACTCTCTAAAGTCTGTGTCCGTCCTGTTGGGTTGCAGAGCCAAACCAGACAGTTATAGAGGTGCAGATGACAGACTCATCTATATAGAGTCTCCTGCTTGAGAAAGGGGTTGGACTAGAAGGCCTCCAAGATCCCTTCCAACTCTGTTATGCTGATGAATAATCACAGAACGTAATTCCATGGCTATTCCATGGAATTCCAGAGAGGCATCTTTTCAATCTCTCCACCCACAAACCAAATTCTAAATTGGAGATACGAGCAGACGGATCCATCTTCTTTATTCTTCCATTAGCAAGCCATCTATAATTCTGCCCCAATTTTATTGGATTGTTCCTGGCCAACCGTGGTTGACTATGCAAAGAATTTGGGATGCTGGCCTATCCCGGGCAGGCTGGAAAGGGTAAGGTTATCAGTTTATTCCTTCCCTTCCTTCGGTTGCAATCTCCTTCTTGCATCTTTATTAGAAGAGGGTCTACAAATGTCAAACATCCTTTGCAGAAATTGGAGCAGTCTTTCAAAGCTTGGCTGCATCTGGATAATGTAGGATCCCGTCAAGAAATGTTTATGGAACATGGACTGGAGTGGGGGAGTGAGGTGGGGAGGGAGTAGGCAGCTGAGCTGGTGGAAATCAAAGCGTTTGACAAGAGCAAGAAGAAGATGGCAACCCAGACGCAGAGCGAGCCAAACTGTCCTGTCGCCCCTCCCTGCTCCCCGCCCTGGGGAAACAGAACACCCGAACATAAGGACCTGTTTATTTTAAGTAAACTATAGGAATCAGGCTATGAGAAACGCATGTCAGAAATGAGAAGTTGGTTCGAATCCAACAGTTTCCAAAAGATCTTCGGCGAACATGCCTGATTGAATCTGGCAATTCCTTCCTCACTCCCTCCTCCTCCCCCCTGGATGCCCATTGGCTCGAACTGATCAAGAGAGCAGAAGTGAGATACAGTTCAATCCCTTCCAAATGTCAGGCGGATTATATTGACAAGCTGAGATGGGAACCCAGCAGGATGTAGGATGGGGAGATCAAGGAAGACATGAGGTTGAAATCTCAAGGGCGGTTCAGCCGCCCCCCGCTGACTGGCTCTTGGGAATTCTCTACCCATGATGCTAGAGAGGTCCAGGACCTGCTACACATGTCATCCACGACTTACGACCATTCGTTTAGTGTCTATTCAAAGTGAAAACAGCACTGAAAAAGGACAGTTTTTCATGTGACTTTTGCAGCATCCTCATGGTCCTGTGGTCAACATTTGGATGCTTGGCAACTGATGTATATTTATGATGGTGGCAGTGTACCTGGGGTCATGAGATCACATTTTGTGACCTTCTGGCAAGCAAAGGCAACAGGGAAGACAGGTTCACTTAAAAAGTAACCAAATAACTTAAGAAGTAACCCATAAAAAAGATGTTGAGACTCTAGAAAGAGTGCAGAGAAGAGCAATCAGGATGATTAGGGGATTGGAGGCTAAAACATACGATGAACGGTTGCAGGAACTGGGCATGGCTAGCCTCGTGAAGAGGAGGACCAGGGGAGGCAGGATAGCAGTCTTAGGTGATCTGCAAGGTCCCTTCCAACTCTGTTAATCTGTATGATTTAATATACGAGATTTAATTTCATGAACAAGAGTGATCTTTGTGCTTCCATTGACGTATAGGTGCAAACTTACCTTTTCAAATATGTACAAGAAAAGTTGGTGGCCCTCTTAGCTGTCCTTGGTTGATTGTGGAGAAGCCATGCAGAATCTGATCTGGCTTGTACTTGGGAAGAAGGTCATCAGGGGATTCCAGAAGTGGTTGGATAAACTGAAAAGCCAAAATTCATTGGGGTAGAAAGTAATGAGAAACTACTTTGTTGATGCCAAAAAAGACCACATGGACATAGCTATGAAATCACCAAGAGTCCATTTTGACTCAAGGAAGTCTTCATTTTTCAAGGAAGACCATCTAGATAAGGTCCTGGACTGTTGCTCTATGACAAGGAACTCCACATTTTGGGAATAGATATCTCTGATGGTGGTGATCCAGATCCAGTTGTGACCATCATTCTGAATGGTAATTAACTCAAACTTCCTCCCATCACTTGGTCCCGGCTTCTCCTAGACTAGGAGTCTCCAAACTTGGGAACTTTTAAGAGTTATGGACTTCAACTCCCAGAATTCCCCAACCAGTATGCTTGGCTCAGGAATTCTGGGAGTTGAAGTCCACAAGTCTTAAATTTGCCAAGTTTGGAGACCCTTGTTCTCAACCCGGAGGGTTCTAACAGTCTTTCTGCTTCATGTATGACATTTGCTGAACAACAAATTCCCAGTTCCAATAGATTCCTGAGCTTTAAGTGTTAGCAGGACTTCTGATTTTCCTCCCCAGGGTTCACTTTTATTGTGAAAGGCCAGTGGAAAAACCCAATAGCCCGCCTCAATTCCATCTTTGGTTTCCAAGGCCCCCCTCTTATGAGAAAACAGTTCATTGGATCTCGATTTGGCAGCCTTCAAGATATTTGTAAATCAGTCTGATGTCTTTCTGTTGTCCGTGCTTGTTTCTTCTCCTCTTTTGGAGGAGAATGTACCCAAATTCTTCAGACTTTTCTCATAGGTCACGCATTCCAAACCCTTTGTCATTTTGCCTTGCCCCCTCTTCAACTCCTTTCTGTTCTTCTTAAAAGGCATGTTGGGGAGGGAGAGACTTGCAATAAACACTGTTACTGAAAGACCTTTTTTTTTTTAATCCTGTGAAGAAGATACATCAACTCATGGAACTAGAAAAATGCATTTGTTAGTCTGGTGAGCCCTCTAAAGGCCTTAGTGTTACCACGGGACCAAGCACATGAGTGAGGATGGCCCGGGAAGTCGCTTTCATTATGGATCTCATGAATAATTATGGATCTCATGGTCAATGCCTGGAATGCCCTACCTGACTCTTTTGTTACAGCCTCAACCCCTCATAGCATCAACCTCAACCTGTCTACCATGGACCTTACCCCATTCCTAAGCGGTACTTAAAGGGGACATGCATAAGCACACTACTGTGCCTACCGTCCCTGTCTTACAGTCCCCATTTATCTGTATTTACTCCCTTGTTCTTGTTTATGTTCACGCTTATACTTGTTATCTTGTACATGTTTGACAAACAAATGAACAAACAAATTTAGCAAATCTGTCCATCACCCAGGAAGATAGAAGGAGATTGCAACCTCATCTAGACAGATTGGAAGTACAACTTCTTGGTCTTTGATCACAGTTCAGACTGGGCTGGATTTGAGGATTGGATTGAGAAGAACAAGGTCTTCTTCAACAGGGAAAAAAGCATTTAAGGAGTGAAAAATAGGGCACACATATAGGAGTCATATCTTGGAAACACCACACTGAAGAAATTCTTGACAACAAGCTGAACTTGAATAAGCAGTGTGAGACAGCTGGTAGATGTAGGAGAAGGAATGACAAAACATGGGGACAAAGTGAAAAGAGGGACCAGTCTAGAATCCCTACTGATCACAAATGAACTAAGTCCAACCTCCTTCGAGTATTGTACCATTGACCGTTCTCTAATTCTAACCAGATGCTGACCATTAGTTGAGAAGATTCCTGCACATAGACTGTTTAGCAATAAATCAGTTTAACTGAACCTTCATGTGTGGACCTGGTCCTAGTCTCCTCTGGCCAGTGGAGGAGCTAACGCAATTCTGACCTGCATCTGAAGATATACTTCCTCCTAACTGAAATGAAGTTAGATCCAAGAAGCTTTTTGGATGAGAAGCTAAATGTTTTTAGGAAAAAAAAACAATAAAGTCCAGTTGCCTTTGGGACAACCATGACCTGGATGATTGAGAACCACCATAGACAGAAGACATATTGTTTCACAGACATATTAAGCAGAGGCTGAAGGGCCAACTCTTGTGGAAGGTTTAACTGCTTCTCCTACACGTTGGAGAAGGATGGACGGGATCATCCTTTCTAGCTTCATAGTTCTGCAATTCTAGCAGCCCAGGAATGAAACCCCACCTGGGACATCCCCACCTGCTGGAAGGGGGGGGGGCAGAGGCCATTCAAAGTCTGGACTGACCATAAAAATATAGAAGCCCTTAGAACCCCATGAAAAATATTGCCTGAACAAATCCGCTGGGCTCAATACTTCAACTGGTTTAACTTTGCTAAAGCAGTGGCCCCCAACCTTTTTTGTGCAACGGCCCGGTACCAGCATCACAAAATGATCTGCGGCCCGGTACCGGCATCAGCACGCATGACAAGGCAAGGCGAGCCGAGCGACCGGCCAGCCAGCCGTCCCCCACTTCTCCCTGCCACCTTCAACTCCTCCTTTGTACCTTTGCCGATGGGCTTCACTTCGGGATGGCTTCGGGACAGTCGCTCGGCTCGCCTTGCCTAGGGTGCTGAAAGAATCCTTGTGCCTTAGTTTCGTTTGAAGCCCCCCCCTTCGATGAAACTTAGGCATGAGGATTCCTTCAGGACCCAAACGCTGCTTTCCAACCGGAAAAGCTTACCTGGAAGCACTTTCTCGTCAAACAAGATGGCGGCACCCAGCAAACCGGCAGCCTGGTAGGAAATGTTCCACGGACCGGTACCGGTCCGCGGCCCGGTGGTTGGGGACCCCTGTGCTAAAGCACATCCCAGGGGAGAGGAACTTTCTGGCTGATGCCCTCTCCTGCATGCCCCGGTACAAGTGTGAATGAGAGGAGGAAGTAGAAACCATCAAACCCCCTACTCAAATAGCTGCCTATGTGACCCCAAATGACAATGCTGTGACTGGCAAGACCAACCTGCAAGCGATCTAACCAGGAAACTCAAAAGTGAACTGCTAGCAGACCCCTGGTTCTGAGACAATCAACACATCTTGGCTAAAAGAGGGATGATCTAGCATGGAAGGGGACAAAACTCTACATCTCCAGAACCCCAATGCACCCTAATCCTCCAGAGGAGCCACGATGCCAAACTGGCAGGCCACTTCAGGTTTTGAAAGACTGTCTAGGTTCATGAGAACCATGTAGATTTGCCCACTGGTGTCTGTGTTGACTTTAGAGAAAAGGAGACATTTGCATGAACAGCTGTCAACCTGGAAGCCTCTACATGAGCTAGAACTGTCTCTCTGTAGACATTCACCAAACATGTAAGTGGTGAGGGAGTGACTATGAACACATGTAGCATTGGAGCTGAGCTTTGTAGTGTTGCCTGCTCTGTATTTGTTCATTTGGGTGATTGACACCAATCACTGGAAGAATAGTTGGTTTCGAGGGTTGCTGTCAGACAGTTGACCCAGATCCTGGAACGGGATTGCTTAATTTGAACAGCGCTATTTAGCTCCAGCTATGATTTAGGGTGCAATTACATGTTCAAGCTATTGTTTTTTCTTTATAAATCAAACACTCTGCTTTTTATCAGTGGGAAATAATGCCTAAACAATGATAACCCCTCAAATGCCTTGAGATTTGGAATTCTCCCTTAAGGACCAGTCCATGTTTTAAGGACTCTTGATCCTGTCACCCTCTTCAATTGAGCAGAAAAACAGAATTGGAAGAAGGAATTTCGGAGGTTTTCTACTCCAACTCCCTGCTCAAACAGGAAGCCCTATAACATTTCAGACAAATGGTGGTCCAGTGTCTTCTTAAAAGCTTCCAGTGGATGGAGCACCCACAAATTCTAAAGAAAGCCATTCCATTGATCAATTGTTCTCACTGTCAGGAAATTTATCCCTCCTTCTAGGTTGCTTCTAATATACCACTTCATAGTGCTTTACAACTTTCTCAGCATGTTGTTCCCAACAAACTGGATCCTCATTGTACCGACCTCAGAAGGATGGAAGGCTGAGTCAACCTTGAGCTGGTCAGGATCGAACTGCTGGTAGGAGGCAGAGTTTGCCTGCAACACAGCATTCTAGCTACCGCACCACCAAATGGCTCTTCATTTATTTGCTTTTTGTTATAATCTTCATGGGGTTGGCCAACCTGCACACCAGCCTTTCATGAGAAATTAGAGAAGAATTTCAATAAATATATAATCTTCGTTAGCAGCAGCGGGCAAGAAGGCTTAAAATATCCTGTTTTCCTGTTCTTTTTCTTCTTCTTCTTCTGCAATTGCTAAAAATTAGAGAACAGCCTTGGTTGATTCTTTTTCTAAAGTTTGTATCTTTACAGAAACTTTTAGGGTATTCAGATTTGTACCCTGGCATATTGGTCCTGTTGTTTTTGATTTCTTGTACCTCTCACACTTTTGTGTCCTCGGCGGATTAATTGAGTCATGGGTTTTCCTCTGAAACATGTCAATTAATCCACCAAACAACCAGGGTGGAGCTGGGCACTGCTTGCAAAACAGGCAGAACATAAATAAAGGCAGCCTGATGATGTTTATAGCCATTTAATCGCACTCAGCATTAGTTAAATAAACATTTAATTGGATGCCATTTTAAAAGCCGTCTCTGCTGCCTGAACATTATCTCTCCGTTTTCACAATCGCTGGCCAAAGTCCTGGAAGGAGAAGAAGACACTCCAAAAGCTCTTTTTAAAGAAAAGGAAGAGAGCCAGGTTTTATTCTTTCATTAGGTTTACATTCTTTCATGAGGTTTATATCCTGCTTTTCTTCCAAGGGGAATGAGGTGTGTAGTGTAGAACTGAGAGGGTCTTGGGGCTTTGGTCCAAAAATGGAGATAGTGATTATAGTGTTGTGGTGAAAGCTTTACTCGGTCCTTAGGCAGATAAAACTCAGGGAATGTCAAGTGCAAAAAATCAGGAGTCAGGATAGAGTTCAGGAAACACTGTGAGTTCATTCCCTACAACCTACACACAGAATCTGATCTACCAACTGTCAAGGGGAATTGGCACCAGGCAATGTTGGGATTCAATTTTTTTTTACTGTGGGCGTGGCTTGGTGGGCGTGGCAGGGGAAGGATACTGCAAAATACCCATTCCCTCCCCACCCCACTAACCTGCTTTCCAGCTCCGTTCTCCTGTGTAGGACAACAGAAGAAGACCCAGCCAATCAGCTGGGACTCAGGAGGTGGAGAATAGATGGGGGCGGGGCCAGTCAGAGGTGGTATTTGCCAGTTCTCCAAACTACTCAAAATTTCTGCTACCGGTTCTCCAGAACTGGTCAGAACCTGATGAATACCACCTTTGGCACCAGGTAAAACTCAGTGCACTTCAAGAAGTGGGGGAGGGCTGGACTTAGGTCTCTTTTGGAGGTGTGGTGACTCCAAGTTGATGATGTGCTTGACCCCTTGGACTCAGCTTGGTCATTTCCTACAGGTAGCTTTCATCATGCCATCACAGCCGTAAGCTTGACTTTTGCATCCATACTCTGTGGACACCCCAACAAAGGTCTTTCTTCCTTACAAAGACCTTGTAAGGTAGGTTGGGAGGACCTAATTGGCCTAAAGTCTTCTAGTGAGCTTCTGTAGGTGAGCATATCCCAATAGTGTTTTCTCAAGAGGCAACTGGGCTTTCTTGTTTTTCTTTGAAGACGTTTTGCTTCCCATCCAAGAAGTTTCTTCAGCTCAGAGCTTTTTCAGAGAAGTGAAACGTCTTCAAAGGAAAACAAGAAAGTCCAGTTGTCTCTTGAAAAAAGCACTCTTGGGACAACCATCATCTGGATGGCTGAGACTCTCCATAGACTTTAGCTTTCCCTGGATCTAGTATGGAGGTCCTCAGCTTCTATATCACACTGATGGGTTCACATCCAAGACTTTTTACTCCTTAGTCTATTTTGAGCTACTTTTCTCACATCTTCTAATCCAGGCATGTCCCAGTTCTGAAGAATCTTCTTGGATGAGAAGCAAAACATTTTCAAAGGAAAAAAAAACCCCAAGAAAGTCCAATTCCTTTTGGAAAAAAAGCACCTTCAGCACATCTCAGAAGGATAAAAACTAGATCTTCCCCTCAACCAAGGCCATGAGAAGGAAACCATCTACATTCCACCAAGGAGATTCATGCTAATTTTATCTCACATCAACGCAATGCAAATGAGATTGATTTATGCATTAACTTAACCCTGGTTGTTTAGGGATTTTCCCTTGGCTGAAAGGTAGGATAAACATGGCTTGAAAGAAAGAATCTGACAGAGATCGTGTCACGGAGCATTCCAAGTTCTTGAAAAAATGCTAGAAGTTGACCAAAACTGGCATGCTATTGAGGAAAACGCCAAGTTGGAATTTCTTTGTGTCATAACAATTTTCTATCAGCTCCACCGACAATCCCAGTCAGAGGTTGAACCTGTCAACATTGGAAGTGAGAGTTCTACCTAGCAGTCTTTCTGCCAAGGGTCAGTCTGGGACCGATCCTTTGAGTCTGTTTCTTCTGGTATTTTGTCACTTCCAATTTATGTTCTTGCGGATCAAATAGTTTTTCTCTCCCTTCCCAGGAGAGATTAAAGAGGAATCTTACCTATTCCCTGCAAACTCAGGGAACAGAATGCAGGTTCAACCACCACCCCCAAGTTAGCTTTTAGTAACAAGCAAATCTCCCCATTTTTCAATGTCATAATTATTCACCATAAAACAATCTGTCAAACGGTTTTCACTCCATGTTGCTTTTGGTCTTCTCTGTTTACTCACCCTTGGCCTGGTCCAGATGTTCTTGTTTTATGGTCATCACATCAGTCTCAATGAATTTTCCTTCTTTCCTTGGAAGACACCCCCCCCCTTCTCCAGAGGTACAGTATATTTGCATATACTAAATGAGTCTGTTTATGTACAGAACGGAGTTGAACATATGTCTGCATTTAGCAGCCACAGCTGAGCTCGTAAAAAAAGAAAAAGAAATCTAATTGGATGACACCCCAACTGTGTGTTGACTGATTAAAAACTGATCTGTGGCTACCCCTTAAACCTTAGTGGGAGCAAGCATGATTTGGCGAATTAGTTTGCCGCTGTTTACATGTGAATGATCCAATTAGGAAAAGAGCAAAGGAATAAGCAACGCCATGTATCTGATGGTTGAAGAGTAGAGGTTGTGGGTTCTTAGGGCTTCCTTAAAGTTGTCTGATCAGGAATCTCAGGAAATTAAGTCCTCTTTCCTTGACACGTTGGTTTCTATATATCAGTCTGCTAAAAGCACTGGTTTTTTTTTTTTTTTAAAAATCTGCTGACAAAATAGAACAAAGAGGCAATAGGTTTTCTTCAAATTTTCTCCTTTTGCATTTTCTATAGCTTTTTTTGTGTTTCCTTAATGGTAAATTTGGTCAGAGAGAGAAATAGAGGGGGAGAGAGAGAGAGAGGGAGAGAGAAAACAATGCATCTGGATTTTATATAGCTGCTCAGAGTCTGGGTGGCCATAATAAAATAAATGAAAGCAATTCATTAACAAAAACATTTTTAAAAAACAGAAGAAAGGTATAAAGATAAAAAGGAAATAAAAATCTTAAAATAAAATAAAACTAGAGGTAGAAGAGAGTTGGTCATAAGGTGTTTCTATGGATCCCAAGCCAATTGCTGCTATCAAGGATTTATGATTTTAAAATAATCTGGGAATGCATTGGGGAGCCGTACAAGTAGTCCTTGTGTTACGGTCATTAATTTCAAATGGTTGCTCAATGAATAGGGTTCCCCCACACCCAAATTGATGACTACCTGTATAGAACTGGCTTAAACATTCATCCCATTACATAACTCACTTAACTTTCCTTCTGCCCACGTGGCCGTTCATCAAAGTAAGTTGAGGTCCATTTTCCATTAGGTAAAGTGCTATCAATGCTTATTTGAGTTCAGTCTAAAATTACATTTTTTTATAACTGCAACCTAGGAAATCTTGCATTTTGTGAAAGTTTGCAAGCTTATCTGGAGATGAATAACCAGAGCTTTCCAATTATATGTACTACACTTTCCAAAGCCTTGCATGACCTATTAAGATCCCTCTAAAAGTTGTTATAGAATCATAATTTTTTAACTTGACAGAAGAACTCTGGAAAATGTGTGGGGTGTATCTGTAATTTAATTTAATTTAATTCATTTCATTTGAATCCAATTTACATCTACTGTAATTGCAAGGGGGGGAAAAATTGTCCTGTGAATTTTCCGCTCCTTCTTAAACAATTTCTTGCTGCAAAATTTGGGATTATGGTCTACTTTATTGGCTGCATGCCAAATTGGTTTGCCAAGTAAACTCTGATGTTTATTAATGTTATTATTTTGCAATGCTTCTCTGTGGAGAGTGATTAAAGGTTTAAGAACAGAAAGTCCATTTTGTTTAAAATGCCACTGATTTTATTATTGAAAAAGTCTTGACTTCCTGTGTTTAATGCAAATGGATGCTTTTTTAAAAAAATACTGTTATTGTATCATTGTGAAACACATCAGTGATCCATCTTTATCAAACATTTTGCTGTCTTGGGACCTTTTGCAATTTTTAAATATTATGAAGGATTTCAAAAGAGCGGCTTGTATTTATCAATATTTACCATATCTCAGATCCAAATGGATGCATTCATAGAATGTTTATTATTAAACTGTGTGAAAAATAATATTAAACTCATTAGATAGTAACATACAAATATTTTTCACGAAAAAAACTATAAAAAAAATAAAAAGAATGAGACGAGTGGATGTAGTTTAAACTTTTTGCAAATGTCTTCAATATCTGACAAAGGATTTTGACTGACCTAAACTATTAAAGCTGAAAACAAATGATATCAATATTATGATTTGAAGAGTCAGTCTCAATGAGTAGAATGGCATCTTTAAGCATGTTATAAACACATCTGACGTTTGTCCTATCTGGCACAAAACAAGTGGTGAAATCTTCAAGTTTGATCTAATTCCGTGACAAATGCGTAAGTTTAGACCAAAGTTGAAGATGTTGAGGCTGGTCAAACTCCAAACATAAGGGTTCAGCTTGGTTCCATTTTACTAGATACCTGACAATCATTAATCAAAACAAGGAGGTCTTTCTTGGAAAGTGGAAACAGAGTTAGACCAGGTTCTCACAAAATCTTTCTTACTTATAAATCTATAAACCACAATGGCCGCATTCAAACAAATGATACAAATGGTATGGTGTATTGTGTAGTTCCAGCCACTCCCGATTTTTTTTTAAGTTGTTGGGAGAAAAGAGTACAATGAATAAAATCAGGAAGGGCAGACTATGCAAGTCACTTGATTGATTAATTTAGTTGTATATACTAGATCAGTAACACTTATAAAGACAAAAGAATCACATTGATAAATGAAAAATAATGAGGGTATGCCACCTTGTTTGGTAGCTAGTGGAGAGGCTCTAGCTGATGGCAAGTTATGAGGCTTGGAAGCATTCAGTATTGTGTCTTTGGAGACACAGGTGGCAAATCCCTTCCTTCCTTCCTTCCTTCCTTCCTTCCTTCCTTCCTTCCTTCCTTCCTTCCTTCCTTCCTTCCTTCCTTCCTTCCTTCCTTCCTTCTTTCCTTCCTTCCTCACAAAATCCCTTCCTTCCTTCCTTCCTCACAAAATCCCTTCCTTCCTTCCTTCCTTCCTTCCTTCCTTCCTTCCTTCCTTCCTTCCTTCCTTCCTTCCTTCCTTCCTCCCTCCCTCCCTCCCTCCCTCCCTCCCTCCCTCTCTCCCCCTTGTTTCCTGTTTCTAAACCATCCATCTTCCTCAGACACGTAGCTTGCTAGTTGACAGCTTCGTGGGACTTGTGAACCCAGCCAGTGTGGCTCGTTTATGGCTAAACATGTTGTTTGAACCCAAGCAGTTGTTAACTGAGAAAGAAGTAATGAACTGGACCTCAGATAACACACGGTGAGAATGTACATTGAACAGTTAGAATTCATGAAGGACACGAACTTCCTTGAATGTGGATGCTCAGCCCAGGAATTTGATTTCATTACCTAAACTGGCTTGTCATAGCATTCTCAAGAAGAAAAGAAAGACTTCAAATCCTTCCCAACACTCCCTTTGTTTTGTTCCCAGACAGAGCGAGGGAGTCTTTAAATTGCTATTCTAGGATAAATGGAAGTCAGAAAGATTTAAACATCACAGCCTCAGTCTATTCTCCTCCTTCACCCTGAGGTTCTTCTTAGAGGTTATTATTACAATTTGTTTGATCTTGATTGCTTTATCCGAAACTAACTCGTTCCCTCTATCTCTGACTAACCCTGTTGAATCTCTCTCCAATGCCACTTCTGACAACTATCCTTGCAAGAACAATTGTGGGCATTTTGTTTTTTCAAAGCGTGCCTTAATAAAATTAAGTCAAGTCACTGGAGCCCGGATAAAACTATTTTGGAGGCCACATCCAGCCTGCAGGCCATTAGTGGGCCACCTCTGATTAAAACAATACTTTGGAGGGTGAAATTCTCAGTTGTCTTAAACAGCACAAAGTGATTTACTTATTAATTCATTCATAAATTGCTGCATTGCTTTAGGGAAAGAAGGATTTCATTCAACAAGAACAGCAAGTCTGGGTGGAACTTCTATTGAACCAATCTGGAGGCCATCTGGACTCTTTTTGACACTTTGGATCACATAAATGAGGGGAAAGGACGTCCCTTACTCATAAAATTATTCCAAATATTTATCCAGCTACCATCTTCTGACCAAGTCTGGAGAGAGTTAGATAACGGTCAACGGCACTCAAGGAGAATTGAACTTAGTTTACTTGTGGCTATGTAGGGATTCTAGGCTGACCCTTCTTTTAACTCTGTCCCCAGGTTTTGCCACTCCTTTTCGCACAGACTTATTAGAAATTAGATTTACGGACTCAAAGTCCAGGAGATTTAGATTTAGGGTTTTATTTTTATAAAAAAGTTTTTTAGGTTGTTCAGGGCTTCTATCTATTGTGACTGTGGAATTTTTAGATTTGGCTATAAGCTTTGGTTTGTTCTTCTTTCCGACCCTTTCTCCCTTTCCCTTGATGGTTTTTGATCGATCTCATAAAAAAAAAAAAAAAAAAACCAACAACCTGGTGAATGTCCTTTCCTTCTTTGTTGCATTGGATTTTTGTGATTAGGATCAATTTGTGCAACAGATTAACTCCTCTTGTACATCGTGGGGGAAACGTTTCTTTTCATTTTTGCCTAAGAATGCGTTAATGAATACCATCGGTGATGTGATTTTTGGGGCCATCTGCAGAAACGTGTGGCTTGACAGATGCTAAAAGAAACCAGCTGGAGTCTCCTGCTTCCTGATCCGAGGCATTCTCTGATGTTCACTTACCTCCACCCCAGTTCAGTTTTCCAATCCCCTTATCCCTTGCCATCTCCTGCCTTCTCTCCTGGTACGACACCTCTGGCTGTTAAAACAAGTCCTCCTTGGGGTTGACTTCAGGCCCATGCGTTGGTGTCTGTCTTATTTATTTATTTTTGCTTTGTTTTGCAAAGGACTGTACAGGACGACCTGTCCTCGCTAAGGGTTTTTTTAAGTGAATAACAGAATGACAGTGTTGGAAGGGAACCCGTGGTGGGATTCAAATGGTTTTTACTACTAGTTCGGTGGGCGTGGCTTGGTGGGCGTGGCATGGCTTGGTAGGTGTGGCTTGGTGGGCATGGCAGGGAAAGGATACTGTAAAATCTCCATTCCCTTCCCACTCCAGGGGGAAGGTTACTGCAAAATCCAATTCCCTCCCCATCCCACTAACCTGCTTTCCAGCTCCGTTCTCCTGGGCAGGGCAACCAAAGAAGACCCAGCCAATAGTTGGGACTCAATGGGAGGCAGAGCATAGATGGGGTGGGGCCAGTCAGAGGTGGGATTTGCCGGTTCTCCAAACTACTCAAAATTTCCGCTATGGGTTCTCCAGAACTGGCCAGAACCTGCTGATTACCAACCACCTCTGGAAGGGACCTTGGAAATCTTCTAGTCCAATCCCCTGCACAAGCAGAAGATCCTACATCACTACCACCACCTCCTCCTCCTCCTCCCTCTTTCTACTCCTACTGCTCTTCCTCCTCCTGCTCCCCTCCTCCCTCTTCTCCCCTCCTGCCTCCTCCTCCTCTTCCTTCCCCATATTTGTTGGGAGGAATTCTGGGAGTTGAAGTCCATACATCTTACTGACAAGGTTGAGAAATACCGTTCTGGAGGTTTCACACACACTTCCCACCTCAAATGTTGTTGGAACCAGCCACACTCCCACTGACTTATTAAGCCCAGTGTGGCACGGAGGGAACTGAACCAAAAATAATATTTAGCAACTGGCGAGGAGGAAGGCAGAAAAAGCCATGATATAAAGTTTCTTGGAACTGAATTAAAAAAGAAAGAAAGAAACAGAGCAGAAGGCAATGCCTGACCAACCTCCAGGAAGGAATAAAGTTAGAATGATTTGTTTAAAAGCAATTTGTTTACCAGGAACATAATCAAAGAATAAAAATGTCCCTCCTCCCAGGGGCAAACACAGATTAGATTAATACCCAGAGTGGGTACTTGGCAGAAACAATAGTTGCCTCTCCGTTTCTTGTTCCATCGCTCCACTCGACTAGCTTCTTGGCAAGCTGAGCCAGGCAGAGAAAGAAAAACATCCTTGATTGCTCATTCATCATTCTCAATTTTGTGTCCCTTCGGGGGTGAGAACCCAACAACCACCAGTGCTATATTCTGCAATTAACCTAATTATGTCAAAGATTCCAGCAGGCCCACTTGACTGTTTTCAACCTTACCGAAGCCACACACCGAAGAGACCAGAAAGACCCAGAAGGAGTGTTCAAGACGCGCCATCCTGGCTAATCATTAGGTTCTGATCTTTTTAACCAGGACAGGGGTGGGATGGGGAAAGGTGGAGAAAGCATCAGACATTCCTCTGGTCAGTTCACATACACACCACCGCTGTGACACAGACGAGCAAAAATGCTTTGCAGGAAGGAGACAACCTCATTTCCCCCATAGATCAGATTTGCTATATAACCCTCTCAAAGTGCAGCTATTAAAACCCGTGAATTGGTTTCCTTCTCATTCATGCAGAGAGAAGAATGGATGGTTGGTTTCCTACACACTGTTGTTGGCTTGAAGAAATGGCAGGATTTAGATGACATTCCCTGTCTGGTCCACCTCGGGTCGGTTTCCCACTGTTGGCAGAGATGCTCATTTATGTCATGAGAAAGGTACGAGTTTGACAAGGGACGTTTAAGGAAATCAGATCCAGCCCTCCTATTAGGAGATGGAACGAATAACAAAAGAAGTGAGTCGGAAAGGCCCTTGGAGGTCTTCTAGTCCAACCTTCTGCTCAGGCAGGAAATCCTATAACATTCCAGACAAATGGTTATCCAATCTCTTCTTAAAAACCTCCAGTGATGCAGCACGCCCAACTTCTAAAGGCAAGCTGTTCCACTGGTTAATTTTTCTCACAGTCAGGAAATTTCTCCTTCGTTCTAGGTTGCTTCTCTCCTTGATGAGTTTCCACCCGTTGCTTCTTGTCCTGCCTTCAGGTGCTTTGGAGAATAGCTTGACTCCCTCTTCTTTGGGGCAGCCCCTCAAATATTGGAAGACTACCATCTTGTCACCTCTGATCCTTCTCTTCATTAGATTAGATGTACCCAATTCCTGCAACCATTCTTAAAATATTTTAGCTTCCAGTCCCCTAATCAGAAGTGATATTCAGTCGGTTCTGACCAGTTCTGGAGAACCGGTAGCGGAAATTTTGAGTAGTTTGGAGAACCGGCAAACACCACCTCTGAGTGGCCCTGCCCCCATCTCTTCTCTGCCTCCCATTGAGTCCCAGCTGATTGGCTGGGTCTTCTTTGGTTGCCCTGCACAGGAGAACGGAGCTGGAAAGCAGGTTAGTGGGATAGGGAGGGAATGGGGATTTGGCAGGAACCTTCACCTAGAATGGGGTGGGAATGGAGATTTTACAATATCCTTCCCCTTCCACCAAGCCATGCCCACCAAACCACACCACGCTCACCAAGCCACACCCACAGAACCGGCAGTAAAAAAAATTGAATTCCACCACTGTGATCCCTAATCCTCTTTGCTGCCCTTCTCTGCGCTTTTTCCAGAGTCTCAAGTGCATCTTCTTTATAACACGGTGACCAAAACTGCATGCAACATTCCAAGTGCAGTCTTATCAAGGTCCTTATAAAGCGATCCTAAAGATCACTTCCTGTGATCTTGATTCTATTCCTTTGCCAATGCGCCCTAGAATTGCGTGGGCTTTTTTTTGGGGCAGCTGCAGTGCCAAACGGATGCCTCAAAAAGTGGAGGTGGTGCCAGAGAAGCAAGAAGTGAATGCACAGCGTAGGAGGAGCTTTTAATGTCTCAAGCAAGTCTCATCTTTTGCATGGACAACGTGACTTCTGTAATTACGGATCCAATTTGCAATGGATGTAACAAGATGCTTGCTCCGAGGCCCAGCGTTGCACAGCTGGCCAGATTAGCTGTCACCACCACGTCGGTGGCACACAGAGAGATTCCCCTCCTTGTAGCAATCAGAATTCAGTCCGAGATTTGCCTGAGAAAGAGGATACTTTTGGGGTCTGGCTTATCCATTACGCCTGCCGTTGTTGCACTCTGCGTGTGTACAGAGCACTCTTGGTTGCAAAGACACAGGATGTGCAGCCAGCTTCCTCGGAACAGAGTCTTGACATTAAAAATAAAAGACAAGGAAGAAACAGAATATTTGTTTTATCAATGGTTAGATAATAGAAGTAGAAATTAGAAGATAAAGGACTATTATTATTATTATGTATAAGTAAATGATGAAGTAGGGATGCGGTGGCTCAGTGGCTAAGACTCTGAGCTTGTTGATCAGAAAGGTCAGCCGTTCGGTGGTTTGAATCCCTAGCGCCGTGTAATGGAGTGAGCTCCCGTTACTTGTCCCAGGTTCTGCCAACTTAGCAGTTCGAAAGCATGTAAAAATGCCAGTAGAAAAATAGGGACCCCTTTGGTGGGAAGGGAGCAGCGTTGCGTGCACCTTCGGCGTTTAGTCATGCCGGTCACATGACCACGGAGACGTCTTCGGACAGCGCTGGCTCTTCTTCGGCTTTGTAATGGAGATGAGCAGCGCCCCCTAGAGCCGGAAACGACTAGCACGGATGTGCGAGGGGAACCTTGACCTTGACCTAAATGATGAAAGATGAGTACCATATATAAGTAAACAATATATTATTATTGTTGTTGTTATTATCATCACCATTACGGTATTATCACTTTGTATCAACAAATTGACCCAGACAATACATTGTTTATTGAGCACTTGTTCATTAACGATAGAGAGAGAGAGAGAGAAAGAGAGAAACAGAGTCTTCCAAACTGTACTCACCTCATTGTTCTTCCTGCATCCCGCTTTGAAGAAAAATGGCATTTCCCTGCACTTCAGTATGACTCTCATTAAGATTTAATAAAGCAGCTATGTGTGTTTGACTATCCGACGCCTTGATTGAGGATTAATAGCAATATATTCGGTGCCTATCTGGATCTCAAAGGCATCCGTTTCAGAGCTTCAAAACTCCACCGAGCTGTGTTTCTAATTGGCCTCTGAGAACAGGCTGTGGCTTTATTAAATCCTAATTAAATACACATTGAGTCCACGCAATTCAAAGCGGCTACCATCAGCTACTTGTCATTAATATGCAGCCTAATGTGTTTTTCAGCTTGGCTGCTCCATTAATTATGAGGAGTTGATGTCTCTTGCCTGCCTTTTGTTGCCTTTGCAGTTGGAGAGAGGGATCAATGTCTATGCACATAGCTCAAGTGGTGCTTTGGGAGGAAAATCAATGCTGGAAGTGTTGGGATTTGGTGAGCCAGAAGTGCTAAACCAAGGGTTTGTGCAGAAGACAGAGCAGTTTTTACACGCAACAAAATTAATATTTGTCATTTGTATCTGTGTGTGAGTTAGAGAGACACAGAGAGAAAGAGCAAACATTAAACCATGTTTTGCATTAACTCTGGCTTATGGAACATACCATCGCATGCTAAATCAAAACCAACCATGATAATGATGATATCCATTCAGTCCAGTGGTGGTATTCAGCAGGTTCTGACCAGTTCTGGAGAACTGGTAGTGGAAATTTTGAGTAGTTCGGAGAACCGGTAAATCCTACCTCTGACTGGCCCCGCCCCCATCTATTTTCCGCCTCCTGAGTCCCAGCTGATTGGCTGGGTCTCCTTTGGTTGCCCTGCACAGGAGAATGGGGCTGGAAAGCAGGTTAGTGGGATGGGGAAGGAATGGGATTTTGCAGTAAACTTCGCCCAGGAGTGGGGAGGGAATGGGGATTTTGCAGTATCCTTCCTCAGCCATGCCCACAGAACCAGTAGTAAAATATTTTGAATCCCACCACTGATTCAGTCATCTCCGACTGTTAATATAAATTATTTAACTTAAATAAATTATTTAAATTATTAACCACTTGAGATTCTGGAAAAAGCGCAGAGAAGGGCAGCAAAGAGGATTAGGGACCACAGTGGTGGAATTCAATTTTTTTTACTGCCAGTTCTGTGGGTGTGGTTTGGTGGGCATGGCTTGGTGGAAGGGGAAGGATATTGTAAAATCTCCATTCCCACCCCATTCTAGGTGAAGGTTCCTGCCAAATCCCCATTCCCTCCCTATCCCACTAACCTGCTTCCCAGCTCCGTTCTCCTGTGCAGGGCAACCAAAGAAGACCCAGCCAATCAGCTGGGACTCAATGGGAGGCAGAGAAGAGATGGGGGCAGGGCCACTCAGAGGTGGTGTTTGCCGGTTCTCCAAACTACTCAAAATTTCCCCTACCGGTTCTCCAGAACTGGTCAGAACCGACTGAATATCACTTCTGATTAGGGGACTGGAAGCTAAAATATTTTAAGAATGGTTGCAGGAATTGGGTACATCTAATCTAATGAAGAGAAGGATCAGAGGTGACAGGATGGTAGTCTCCCAATATTTGAGGGGCTGCCATAAAAAGAGGGAGTCAAGCTATTCTCCAAAGCACCTGAAGGCAGGACAAGAAGCAACGGGTGGAAACTCATCAAGGAGAGAAGCAACCTAGAACGAAGGAGAAATTTCCTGACTGTGAGAAAAATTAACCAGTGGAACAGCTTGCCTTTAGAAATTGGGGGTGTTCCATCACTGGAGGTTTTTAAGAAGAGATTGGATAACCATTTGTCTAACCCTAAAACTCAAGCTCAAGCTCAAGCTCAAACTCACACTCAAACTCACACACTCAAACTCACACTCACACTCACATTCACACTGACCCTAACCCCTAACTCTAAAATCCTAACCCTTGTCCTAATCCTATCCTTAACCCTAGACGTAACCCTAGCCCCAACCACAACCCATATCTCAACGCCAACCCGAACCCTAAACATAACCATCCCCATAATTCTGACCCTAACCCTAACCCTAACCCTTACCCTAACCCCAAATCTCAAACTCAAATTCAAACTCAAACTCACCCTGAACCTGAACCTGATCCTGACCCTAATGCTAACCCTAACCCTAGCCCTTACCCGAACCCTAACCCCAACCCTAACCCCAACCTTAGCTCTAACCGTAACCATAACCCTAACCCTTACCCTTACCCTAACCCCAAATCTCAAATTCAAACTCAAACTCAAACTCACCCTAAACCTGACCCTGACCCTAATGCTAACCCTAACCCTAGCCCTTACCCGAACCCTAACCCCAACCCTAACCCCAACCTTAGCTCTAACCGTAACCGTAACCATAACCCTTACCCTAACCCCAAATCTCAAACTCAAATTCAAACTCAAACTCACCCTAAACCTGACCCTGACCCTAATGCTAACCCTAACCCTAGCCCTTACCCGAACCCTAACCCCAACCCTAACCCCAACCTTAGCTCTAACCGTAACCATAACCCTAACCCTTACCCTAACCCCAAATCTCAAATTCAAACTCAAACTCAAACTCACCCTGAACCTGAACCTGATCCTGACCCTAATGCTAACCCTAACCCTAGCCCTTACCCGAACCCTAACCCCAACCCTAACCCCAACCTTAGCTCTAACCGTAACCATAACCCTAACCCTTACCCTTACCCTAACCCCAAATCTCAAATTCAAACTCAAACTCAAACTCACCCTAAACCTGACCCTGACCCTAATGCTAACCCTAACCCTAGCCCTTACCCGAACCCTAACCCCAACCCTAACCCCAACCTTAGCTCTAACCGTAACCATAACCCTAACCCTTACCCTAACCCCAAATCTCAAATTCAAACTCAAACTCAAACTCACCCTGAACCTGACCCTGATCCTGACCCTAATGCTAACCCTAACCCTAACCCCAACCCTAGCTCTAACCATAACCGTAACCCTAACCCTTACCCTAACCCTAACCCTAACCCTAAAACTAAATCTCAAACTCAAATTCAAATTCAAACTCAATCTCAAACTCAAACTCACCCTGACCCTGACCCTGACCCTGACCCTGACCCTGACCCTGACCCTAACCTTAACCCTAATCCTAACCCTAACCCTAATCCCAGCCCCAACCCCAACCCCAACCCTAACCCCAACCCCAACCGTAACCGTAACCGTAACCTTAACCCTTACCCTTACCCTTACCCTAACCCTAACCCTAAAACTAAATCTCAAACTCAAACTCAAGCTCAAGCTCAAACTCAAAATAAAGCTAAAGCTAAAGCTGAAACTCAAACTCAAACTCAAACTCAAACTCAAACTCAAACTCAAACTCAAACTCAAACTGACCTTGACCCTGACCCTAACCCTAAAACTAACCCTAACCCTAACCCTAACCTTGACCCTGATCCTAACCCTAACCCTAACCCTATTTCTATCTTCTCTCTTGTGTCTGAACCCTTCTTAGTTTTCAATGGTTCAGTGAACTTCAAGGGAAGAGGTCAGAATGGTTATCCTCTTAAGGGCTCTTTCTGATTGGGAGGGAGCTATTGCGGATCAAGAGCATTGAAAAAGCATGTCCCTGAAAAAAAATCAATTGCTACCACCACCACTAGAATCAGCTCAATGACCGTCAAAAGTGGAGTTCAGAGGGACATTTCAAATGCCCTGGAAAAATCATGTAGGGACAAGAAGAGAGAGCATGGATTGGGGAAGAAAACCTTTGAGAAGCCACAAGGCATTTGGCAACGCAGCCTTAGCAGAGACCGTGCAGCTCCTTTGCATCTCTGCAAAAGTGATCTCCAAGTCAACCAAAGTCAGAAATTGTCTCCAAGTCACTACCCTCTGCTTGCTTGGAGTCGGTTCAGGAAAAGGACACCATGCCAACAGGGTCTCCTTGGCCAAGCTTGTGACTTAGCCCATGGGACCAAGATGACATTTTAACTGGGACTCTCTCTCCCCATGTTGACGGGGCTTCGAGAAATAAATCTGGGTTTCTGAACTCTGTTTGAGACAGGAGCGAGTGAGAAAGGATGTGAAACTAATCCCGCTTAGGGAGGAGGAAGCAAAGGGTTGGATGAGGCAGTGATTAGCCATTTGTAGAGGTTTCCGAATTGTGTGAAGCTTATCACAGCCGCCACCCTTCTTGCTTAATCCTTCCCCTGTCAGCAAGTCTGCTTTTACTTTTTCCAGACATTTACTCACAGTTGTGGATATTGAGATGGTTTCCAGGATATTCCATCCTCGCTGAGACTTCATGTCCTTCGCCCACCCCCCAAAAAACACCCACTGAAGTTTAGGAAAGCTACCAAGTCTGGCTTCTATAATTCTTTCCCACCCTTTCCCAGCAGTGGACACAGGAGACATAAGTAAGATAAGGTGAAATGAGATAAAAGATAAAATGAGAGAAGGCACAAGATAAGATACGAGATAAGATATAAGATATAATTAAATAAGATAAGATGATGTGGTGAGGTTAGATGAGATGAGATATAAGATGAGATAAGATTAACAGATTAACAGAGTTGAAAGGGACTTTGCAGGTCATCTAGTCCAGTCTATTCTTGAAAGCCTCCAGGGATGAAGCTCCCACAACTTCTGAAGGCAACTTCTGTTCCATGGGTTGATTGTTCTCACTGTCAGAAAAAATTCTCCTTATTTCTAAGTTGAATCTCTCCTTGTTCAGTTTCCATCCATTATTCTTTGTCTGGCCTTTGGGTGCTTTGGAAAATAGCTTGACCCTTTCCTCTCTATGGCAGCCCCTCAAATACTGGAAGACTGCTCTCCTATCTCCCCTGGTCCTTCTCTTCACTAGACTAGCCAGGCCCAGTTCCTGCAACCATTCTTCATATTTTTAGTCTCAAGATATAAGATAATGAGATAAGATGATGAGCTACTTTGAGGTGAGGTGAGAAGAACTAAGAGAAAGACAAAACAAGATAGCTAAGATAAGACAAGATAAGCTATGAAAACTTTTATTGTTATTTTTTACTATGAACAACTGACTGGCATTAAAAATGAAGATGATCAGAGGTCTGGAGGATAAATCATACAATGACTGGCCAAGGGAACTAGGTAGGTTTAGACTAATGAAGACAAAGCTCAGGGGAGATAGGGTAGCAGTTTTCCAACACTGAAAGGGTTGCAGTTTTCCAACACTGAAAGGGCTGTCACAGAGAATCAATCTATTCTCCAACTCACCCAAGACAAGGGCAAGAAGTAATGGGTGGAAGCTCACCCAGGGCAAGAAGTAATGGGTGGAAGCTTGTCAGAGGGAGATCCAACCTAAAAATAAATAGCGGAATTTCCTGATGGTGAGAATGATTAATCAGTTGTGGATGGTCCATCCACTGGAAGTTTTCAAGAAAAGATGAGACAAATTTGGGCTAGACATCCCCCAACTTTGCCCCCTTCAGCCCCAGTTCTATTGCACAGTACTCTAATCTTAAACTTCATAATCAAATGACTTTTGTCTACTGCCCTGGAAAAATGATTCGGGGTTAAAGAGTGGGGTAGACATAGTATACATTCAGAAAGTGATTTTGGAGGATTAAATTAGGTGTTGGTCTTCAAAATGTGGTGCAGGACCAGTCTCCCTGCCTTGCATATTTCCACTGCATTTTGGAGATGTATCCAATCATTATTTATTTTTTTTTGAAAAGGAAGGATAAACACTGGCATACAAAATGTAAATAAAGAAACCAGATGAAGCTGAAGTTGAAAGGAATCTGAGTCTGCAGAGTTTTAATGGGCTGCCTGGATAAATAGCAAATGATAAACTGTGGGCAACTTCTCATTTTTCTGCAATCCCCTTTTTTGGTAGCATGGATTCCCATTATTCATAATTTCTTTTTCCACAACCAACAAGCCGAGCCAACAAGTAGAGAAGAGCAATCAAGATGATTAGGGGTTAAATGGCACGAAGAACATTTGTGGGAACTAGGTATTATGTCTAATGACCCAATGAATCAGTGGTGGGATTCAACATTTTTTACTACCGGTTCTGTGGGTGTGGCTTGGTGGGCATGGCAGGGGAAGGATAGTGTAAAATCCCCCTTCCCTCCCCACCCCACTAACCTGCTTTCCAGCTCCGTTCTCCTGTGCAGGACAACCAAAGAAGACCCAGCCAATCAGCTGGGACTCAGGAGGCAGAAAATAGATGGGGGCAGGGCCAGTCAGATGTGGTATTTGCCGGTTCTCCAAACTACTCAAAATTTCCACTTCCGGTTCTTCAGAACTGTTTAGAACCTGCTGAATACCACCTCTGCAATGAATCCATATGCATTCAAGGTGGTAAAATCCAAGATTCTCCTCAAATCAATCTATTTCAGTCTGTTTCATGAAAAAAACAGAAGAGTTATTCCAAGAGTTTAGATTTTTTTTTTTTTCTCCCCGGACTAACCAATTGTTTGGGCCATTGACCTCAATGCACCAAAACAAGAGACTGAATTACATTGAGGACAGCAATAACAATAGCATGGTTTACAATATTGCCCCCAGCAACCCTCTTTTTTTTTTTTTTGAAACAAATTTTTATTAATTTTAAAGATAAAACAACACATCATTAACCATTAAATACATAAACACATAAAACCTCTTAACATTGTAAATCCTTACAAGTCAAACAAAACATTATTTTTATACAGCATAATTCCAATTTATCCCATCTCCATATGGACACACAAATATCTTTCAGCAAATTTCTCATTATTTCTCTTTACTCCTATTCAGTTTCATTTCTCTTCCATATTTATCCATTTTATAGTCATCATATTCTTTTCTTTCTGGCTTGTTTAAATTATTCTCGTCTAACATTCCTCCAAGGTTTTATTGATTCTTTTTTCCTTTTTTTTTTTTTTTATAAAAAACAAATTTTGTTAGTTTTACCATAAACACAATACACAAACATACAAACACAAAACATAAACAAAACTAAAAGATCTTTTCTGAAGGTTGTCTGTTCCCGGGTTAAAACTCTTTACACAGACACAAATTCAAACATCATATTCAACCCATATCTCCTTCCATATCTTATTATCATTTTCTTTTTTATATATATATATAAAAACCATTTTTATCAGTTTTATAAAAACAATGCACAAAGAATCAAGGCATAGCAGCTTATAAATTCTTTTCTAAGAGAAAATAATAATAAAAGACCAATAAGGCATAACATTTCCAGATTATAATATCAATATTTCATATAATATTAACTTCATATCTTGTCCCTACTTCTCTTTTCCATCCAAATTATTTATTAATTAAAATTTTATTGCCTTTTATCAATATACAAAATCCAAAAAAAAAAAAACATATATATCCTTCCATATCTTATTACCATTTTCAACAACATTCTTTGTCTGTTCTATTTCCAATTATCCATTCATCTTTTTTTTCTTTTACTATACTTCTCCTGTACACCAATTGGAGTAATATCTATAACTCATTACCCTAACTTAGAAATACTACATATAGCAATCTTTCTTGGGATTCTGTTTAAAAGATTCTAAAATTACATAATAAATTTTATATTCTAAATATACATATAAAAACACACTCTTATATACCCTCCAGAATCCCTCTTTTAATCCAAATTAAATTCACCCATTGTCTCTAAATAAACTTTTTTTCTTTAGGTCTTGCTTCCCCCCATTAAGGCTTCTCCTCCCCCCCTTTCTCTCTTGCTTATTCTTCTCCTTGCCCTTTCTACCGCTTTGCTTTTTCCCTTCGCTTTTCTTACTCCTTTTCCTTTGCTTTCTAACCTTGCCTCCATCTTTTCGCTCATTTTTCTCTCTTTTGGTTGTTTTTATAATTCTTAAAATCCCCTTTTTCTTATCCTTTTTCTCCTCCTCTCCGGGATGGACCCATTGTTCATCAAAAATGGCTTCTTCTTCCTCTTCTTCCTCGTCCCAGTCCTTCTGCTGCGTAATCAACTTTTCAACAGAACATAACGCCATTTCTAAGAATTGAAACAAAGCGCCCAAAGTATCTTCTTTTTTATATTTTTGATATTCAATCTCTAGTTCATCCACAAACAATGCCATTATAAAAAGGGAAACTTTTTCCAAAACAACCACAAGTATTTTTAATCAAAGACAATCAAAAGCAATTAAAAAAAAAAAAAGTCCAAAAGTTAATACTTTTCTTCCTTCTTCTCTTTCTTTTTCTGGATTAATTTTTAATCAAAGAGGTCCAATTACCATATATCTTCTTTTGGGATCCACAAAGACGTTCTAGACAATCTCCTCCTTTTTCAGCTTCTGCTCCAATTTTTTTTCTCCCTTCCCACTTGCAATGACAATTTTAAATAATCAAAAATCCATACCTCCAGCAGAGATTTTCCAATTTCTTAAATTTTTCAATGTCCAAAAATCCCTTTGTCTCTTAGCTTCAGCTTTCAAAGCAATCCACCTTCAATGTCTAATATATCGAAATATTTCTGCTTTTTCCGTGGGGTGGGAGAGTAAAAAAAAAAAAAAAGTTCCCTTTAACAGCTTCTCCGCCGCTTTTCGCTCTTCTTAGGGATACAATGTATCCTCCAGCAATTCAAGCAGCTCAATTCCAGGCAATTTAAAAGGTGTTACTTGACCCGGCTCAGACAGAACTTTCACTCTTCACACTTCCTCCAGCACAGTTCTTACCCGGTTGCTGGCTTCTTCGTGGCGGCCATTGCTGACCGCCGCTCCACCGCCTTGGGAAAAAGGGGTTTTCCCGGAGAAGGGGGGGGGTCTGCGACACCCCCACCTCCCTATCCGACTCCCCTCTCTCTTCAGCTGTCCCTACAGGGCAGCCATATCCCCCTGACCCATCTGGATCGGGGGTACCTCGACGGCTAGCACAGCAGGAATCGCGAGCTGTCACGAATTCCTGCTGCCCCGAAGCCACGCAAACCGGAAGATCCCAGCAACCCTCATTTTACCGACCTCAGAAGATTGGAAGGCTGAGTCAACCATGAGCCGGTCAGGATCGAACTCTTGGCAACGGACAGAGTTTGCCTGCAATACTGTGTTCTGATCATTGTGCCACCTAGAGGATACCAGGAGTCAAATGGTCAAATTTATACCAGGAGTCAATGGTCAAATTTATATGGAAGGGGAGTTCTACCTTTTGGTGTGTAGAACTTCCCTTCCACATACATTTCACCACTGACTCCCTAGTAGAAGAGTAACCACCAACTTCTCTTCCTTTAGGTGGCACAGTGATTAGAAGAGCTTTAAAGAGCCCTACATTGAGTTTTCTACTCATTAAGGGTCAGTTCTCCTAAGGAGGTCCACCTAGTGGGACTAAGAAGAAGGGTCTTCTCCATAGTAGCTCCCTCCATGTGGAACATCATCCCCATGGAGACAAGTTTGGGCTCCACTATGACACTCTTTCACAAGGACCTGAAGACCTGTTTTTGCCAATGGGCCTGGGGACCCCAGAGTGGGATGGAGACCATCAAGTGGCTCATTTGATTGTCCTCACCAGGAAGGTAGGGGGTTATTGCTTTTGTTTTTAATTGTTCTTGCATTGAACTTTTATCCTTGGAAGCCAACTGGAATCACCGAGCATGAATAGGGTGGCCATATAAATGTTCTTAAATAGAGCACATTAGATATGGATTTCTCCATCTCACTGAAACTGGGTATTAGAGTTAAGAAGGTTAGTTGACTGTTGCCCTAGCAACTGAAACCAATTGGAAAATACCAGCCCGAGTCTTCCCTATGTAAACTGTTATGGAGAAGGGCCAAAGGTTAAATACAGCAGATGTGTGGCATTCATTTATAGGATTTCACTTCTACAGGAGTCTCTCTACAAAAAGAAAGGGCTGTGTTTTTAATTCCTGGGATGCTCCTGGTTAGCATGCTGCAGAGGTGCTGCTGTTTGGCCTCCCCTGATTAGCGAGTAAAATTCGACACATGCATCTTTTACCGGGATGGTATAGGGCAGGGCAGGGGTGGGATTCGGCCGAACCCCTTGTTCCAAAAATCAGCTGGCAGTGAAACCGGTTTGCTGTGACTATCAGGTGGGCCTGTCCACCCACCCCTGCGCTTTACCTACCTATATCATCTCAGCTGTTATTTGAGAGCTGCATATGTGCATGCAGTGAATCGTGCGATCACTGAACCAGTTGTTAAACCTGGAGAATCCCACTCCTGGGGCATGGGTGGCAAACTCGAGGCCTGTGGGTTCCTTGGTGGCACAGTGGTTAGAGTGCAGTACTGCAGGCTACTTCTGCTGACTGCCAGCTGTCTGCAATTTGGCAGATCAAATCTCACCAGCCTCAAGGTTTTGACTCAGCCTTCCCTCCTTGCGAGGTGGGTAAAATGAGGACCCAAATTGTTGGGGGCAAGAGGCTGACTCTGTAAACTGCTTAGAGAGGGCTGTAAATCACTATAAAGTGATATATAAGTCTAAGTGCTATTCAGGGGTGGGATTCAAATTTCTTAACAACCAGTTCTTTGGGTGTGGCCTAATTTGGCCTAATGGGTGTGGCTTGGTAGTCACATGATTGGCTGGGCGTGGCTTGAATGTAAATACTCTGTTTCTCCAACAATACGGCCTCCCCCAATAGGAAGTCCCAGCATTTTTATAGGCATGAAATGAAATTAAGCCCCTCCCCCCAAATTAAGGCCTATATTAAAACATGCGAAATGGGGGGAATGGTGGGGGGGCTTGCCATTAGGAAGTACTTTTGTTGCATACCTGGATATGGTGCTGCCTGTGTTGACCCTGATACGAAGTGCCCCACCAACACCGAGGTCAACATCCAAGCCGTCACTGCGCGCCCGAAGATGCAAGGGGGGGGAATTAAGTCACCCCCGAAAAGACGGCCTAGCCATTTTTTCGGGGCTCAAAAAAAAAAAAAGACCCGGCCTTATTATATGAGAAACACGATAATATAAATATTTATGTAAATATTGATTTTTTTTATAAAAAAAGAGCAACTTTTACCCAAAATCAGGCAAAACAGGCAGACAGACTGAGTTGCTCACATAATCACAGATTCATTCAGAGATCTACCATTCTGCCATCTGCTACCTGAGTCTGCACTAAAAAAATAGAAGCTTCAATCCTAAGGAAGGTTCAGCTCTGCTTTTAGATTAGCTAGAAAGCAAGAAATCCAACAATTTCCTGCTTTCTAGCTAATCTAAACCTTCCAGCACAGCAGAACAGCTGATGGTTGGGGTGGGTGGGGGGAAAGAAATATAGCAACTTACCAAAAGCAGGAAAATGTGACGGTACACATGCCAGGTAAGAAGTGAGTGGGTGGGGAAGGGAGGGGCCAGCCAGTGGTACGATTTGCTGGTTTTCTGAGCTGTGCTGAATCATAACAACCAGTTCTATAGAACCGGTCTGACCAGGTAGAATACCACACCTGGTGCTATTACTATTGCTATAGGATCTTCTGCTTAAGCAGGGGGTTGGACTAGAAGACCTCCAAGGTCCCTTCCAGCTATGTTCTTCTGTATGGTGCTATTACTATTGCTATAGGATCTTCTGCTTAAGCAGGGGGTTGGACTAGAAGACCTCCAAGGTCCCTTCCAGCTATGTTCTTCTGTATTCTGAAGTCAGGAGGTCAGACGGAATGGCCAAAATTCTCCATCCTTAAAGGTGATGGAGAACATCACTGGTAGCTTAAGGAATTGGTACCTGGTAAAGGACTGCAGTGATTCCCTTAACAACCATGGCAAAACAGGTCCTAAAATGAAGTGTGACTTAGTTAACAACCATCTTGCTTAGCCATGGAAATTCTGGTCCAGGGATTTCGTAAGTTGTGGACTTCCTGGAGCTAATAATTATATTTTCTGCTCATAGCATCAGGCTGCTGATTCGTGTTGTGGCAGATGTGAAGAAAGTCAGAACTCCATAACTGCAAATGCCTGGACCTCTCCTGCAAGCACAGTCAGATCAAGGCAGTAGAAATCTGTGTTGAATTACGGCCTCCTTCACATCTTCACAGGCATCTTATCCTTTCCCTTCATTCCCCTCCCTCATTCATTCAACCAGTTGGGGGGAAAAATCTCTTTGGGTAAATGGTAAAAACACAGATTATTAAACTGGCATCTTTCTGTTTGTGGAAAAGCAAGGAGTGGGTTTACAGACCCCTCACATCCTGGACAGAAACTGTTTCAACTCCTACCCTCAAAACGATGCTATAGAGCACTGCACACCAGAACAACTAGACACAAGGACAGTTTTTCCCCGAACGCCATCACTCTACTAAACAAATAATTCCCTCAACACTGTCCAACTATTTACAAAGTCTGCACTACTATTACTGTTAATCTTCTCATCCCTCCTTATCACCCATCCCCTCCCACTTATGACTGTAACTTTGTCGCTTGTATCCTTACAATTTTTATTGACTGTTTCCTAGTATGATTTGATTGCTTATTGTATCCTATGACTAACATTAAGTGTTGTACCTGATGATTCTTGACTCTTGATGAATGCATCTTTTATATACGTTGAGAGCATTTGCACTGAAGACAAATTCCTTGTGTGTCCAATCACACTTGGCCAATAAAGAATGCTCTTCCCTTCCCTTCCCTTCCTTTCCCTTCCCTTCCCTTCCCTTCTCTTCTCTCCTCTGTTTCCTAGTATGATTTGATTGCTTATTGTACCCTATGACTATCACTAAGTGTTGTACCTGATGATTCTTGACTCTTGACGAATGTATCTTTTATATACACTGAGAGCATTTGCACTGAAGACAAATTCCTTGTGTGTCCAATCACACTTGGCCAATAAAGAATGCTCTTCTCTTCTCTTCCCTTCCCTTCCCTTCCCTTCCCTTCCCTTCCCTTCCCTTCCCTTCCCTTCCCTTCCCTTCCCTTCCCTTCTCTTCTCTCCTCTTCTCTTCTCTGTTTCCTAGTATGATTTGATTGCTTATTGTATCCTATGACTATCACTAAGTGTTGTACCTGATGATTCTGGACTCTTGACAAATGTATCTTTTCTTTTAGGTACCCTGAGAGCATTTGCACCAAGACAAATTCCTTGTGTCCAATCACACATGGCCAATAAAGAGTTCTATTCTATTCTTCTATTTTTGAACATGAATGTGGACCAGTGTGTACATGCCCGAGGCCTCAAATTAAAGCCCTCCATGTGTTAGTGACACTCCTAATGAGCTGAAAGCTAATTAATCTAAACAATGGAAAGACTAACAATAGCATTTTTTAGCCACAGGATTTGAAAAGGAAGGGCTGTTTCGTTTCATCTCTGTTTGACAAATCAAAGCTTGGTTGAGCCTTTATGAGGCTGAACCAACCTTTACCAGTGTTCTCCAGAAATAAAGCTGGAGGAATCTACTTGCTCATGGGTAGTGTATTGTAATTTTTAGCATGCAAAATGATGGAGATTTATTAGCCAACGTACTTCTTGTGCATTTAAATCATAATTAATATGCAGTATTGCAAGCTAACTCACTGCCCATTGCCAGGAGTTCGATCCTGACCGGCTCCAAGGTTGACTCAGCCTTCCCTCCTTTCGAGGTCGGTAAAATGAGGACCCAGATTGTTGGGGGGAAGAGGCTGATTTTGTAAACTGCTTAGAGAGGACTGTAAAGCATTATGGAATGGTATATAAATCGATATCCATCTTCTCTGGAAAAGAAATGTCACACATTATGATTTATTTTATTTTCTTCATGTTCAATACCATAACTTATCTAATGAATAAAATATTAATAATCCCAAATCGTATCATATAAAGATCATTGTATTGAAAGAATGTAGTGCATCAAGATTTGTAATGGTATAATTAAAAAAAGCGGGGCGGAGTGTTAACTCTTTATACTTCATTTTGCTCCCTGTAAGTGTTTCTACAGTTTGCTGAGAGATGGCAGTGAAGCCTCTAGAGAAAGAGGGGTATGCAGTTTCTCTGTCTCTGTTTCTCTGTCTCTCTGTCTCTCTCTCTGTGTCTGTCTGTCTGTCTCTCTCTGACTCTCTCTCTCTCTCTCTCTCTCTGTCTCTCTGTCTCCCTCTGTCTCTCTCTCTTTCTCTCTGTGTCTCTCTGTGTCTCTCTCTGTCTGTCTTTTTCTCTCCCTCCTCTCTCAAAGAGAGAAAAAGATAGAAACAGTCTACTTCTTTGTATTATTTATGAGTATAACTGGAAATGCCAGCAAATGTTTATTTTTGGTAGGTTTCTTCCCTTGATGTCCATCTGCTTCTGAGATTATAAATGTGGTTGAAAGCTGAGATCCCTGTTTTGTCTGGAATAGAATTCCAAAGTGGGAAGTGAGCAAATCCAGAAAGGCTTCTGAAGATGACTTTGTCTTCAGGTGGAACGGCCCTTCGCAGAGGTCAAAACTGGGCGGCTTTCATCCATCTCGTGGTTTTCCTTTTTTGTTTTGCTGTTGGATGGAAAAGGGCAGGAAGCTTTTTAAAGTTTCCTTTCTTAAAAACATTGGCTGCTTGCCCCAAACTTCTCTTCTTTTTTCATCATAATCCCTCCTTCATTTGATTTTGACAGACGAGGTTTCCAGATGGAAGGATCACACAATTCTGTCTCGAAGCTTTTGTGCTGAGATGGATGATATCTCTCTCTTGTCTCTGTCTGTCTGTCTGTCTATCTATCTTCTATCTATCTTCTCTATTATCTATCTATCTATCTATCTATCTATCTATCTATCTATCTATCTATCATCTATCTATCATCAATCTATTCATCTCATTCATCTATATCTATCATCTATCTGCCTACCTGCCTATCATCTATCTATCATTTGTCTGTCTGCCTATCTATCTATCTATCTATCTATCTATCTATCTATCTATCTATCTATCTATCTATCATCAATCTATTCATCTCATTCATCTATATCTATCATCTATCTGCCTACCTGCCTATCATCTATCTATCATTTGTCTGTCTGCCTGTCTGCCTGTCTCTCTCTCTCTCTCTCGCTCTCATCTATCTCATTCATATCCACCCATCCACCCATCCATCCATCCATATTTTTGCAAATGTAGCAGAGTTTTTTTCAGGCGACATTTGTAAGAGCAAAATCCCCATTATTCTTTTTCTGTCTTGTTTTTCTTTCCATCTACTTGCTACTTCTTTTATTTAACGGACAAAGCCAAGGGTTGAACCCAGGACCCTCTGTTCTGCAAAGCAGGCATTGTCTCTATAGAAAACTCCAAACCCCTCGCAATGTTGCGGTTCTATTTTATGGCTGAATGATGGATGGACAAAGTCTTGGTGGTCCAGAGCTTTCCTTAACAACTGCAGCATTCATGCAACATGGAGAGATCATGTTCCGTGCATGAATAAAACCACAATTTCCCAACCTTTCCCCCCCATCCCAAGAACTAACATTTTTAAAGAGCTAGCAATGGAAATTTCAGTCCCAAGGTACATAGAGATTCTCCTTGGTAAGACAATTTGTTTAGGGACCATTTCAAGTTGTTCAACAGCACTGAAAATAGTGACACATGACCGTTTTATACACTTATGACCATTGTAGCATCTCCACAGTCAGGTGTTCAAAATTTGGATGCTTGGTAACTGACTCATATTCATGATGTTTGCGGAGTCTTGGGGCTACATGATCACCGCTTGTGATCTTCTGACAATAATGCAGCCAGATTCACTTAACAACGGTGTTAAGTAACTTAAAACTACAGTGATTCCCTTAAGAACTGTAGAAAGAAAGGTCGTAAAATGAAGGGAAAAACTCCCTTAACAACTAGCAACAGAAACGTTGGTCTCCTTTGTGGTTGTAAGTTGAGGACCTACCAGTAGTTCAAGGTTAATTAAAATTAATTGAAAATGAGGCCATTCTATGCTTTGTAGAATTAAGGCAAAACGTAGTCCATCATTTATAAGCCTTAGGGGAGATGCAGAAATTTAATAAGCCAAGATTGCTTTGGTTTCTCCAACTGTTTCCCCCACAAATCACCAATATTGCCTAGGAAATGTGAGCTTGGACTGCAAGGAAATCAATGTGTCAAGGGACAAGGAACACTGGGGACTGCCTAGTAGGAATAGCAATAGCACTTAGACTTATATACCACTTCACAGTGCTTTACAGCCCCCTCTAAGTGGTTTACAGAGTCAGCACATTGCCCCGCCTCCCAACAATCTGGGTCCTCATTTTACTGACCTCGGAAGGATGGAAGGCAAACTCAACCTTGAGCTGGTCAGGATCGAACTGCTGGCAGTGGACAGAATTAGTCTGCAATACTGCATTTTAACCACTGTGCACGATGGAAAGAAGGAAAGGAAAGGAAAGGGGAGGGGAGGAAGGAAGGAAGAAAGGAAAGAAGGAAGGAAGGAGAAAAGGAAGAGCAATAGCAATAGCACTTAGACTTATATACCACTTCACAATGCTTTACAGCCCTCTCTAAATGGTTTTATAGAGTCAGCATATTTTCCCCAACAATCTGGGTCCTCATTTTACCGACCTCGGAAGGATGGAAGGCAAAGTCAACCTTGAGCCGGTCAGGATAGAACTGCTGGCAGAATTAGAATTAGCTTGCAATACTGCATTCTAACCACTGCACCACCACGTTTTTTTCCCTCAGTCTTTTAAAGAAAGATTCCTGGGGAGAAAACCCCACAGAACATCTGTGAGGGAGCTAGAAAATTAATAGACTTCATTGGCTCATTTTTTTCCCTGCTGTTCCTCCTTGCCACAAGTAATGCATCTATCCTACAACTAAGTTTGATAAATGGAAGGGTAAAATAATTACCTCCTTTGGGACATTTATTAGAGATAATTTCGACTATAAGCTTTCAAAGTTAATGTTCTTAATCAAAAGAGTGGGGAGAAAATGTCAGAAACAAAAGAATTGGTGGACTGGCTGGTATTGGAGCGTTTAACTTTCAGCATTTAAGGAAGGTTAATTATTCTTCTTTAAACAATATGAAACATTAAAGAAACCAAATTGCAATAATCTGCCATTAGAACATTCCAACTCCGAGTTTAATGCTTTTGGCCCCACTGTCTTTTATATTTTAAGCCTCTCTGAAGATGGGTGAAGAAGAATAACTATGAAAAATGAAAAGATTCAACAAAAGTTCCACAATCGCTACATTCACATAGAAACTGAACCAAATTTTGCAGCTGCCTTTGGAGAATGTGTGGAAGAGGGTTAGTTTAACTTCAATGACATATCTTGGGGTTTAGCATGTAAATCCAGCATCTTTCATTATTTCTGAGTTTCGAGGCAACCCACACGTTGTTTGAATGCAGTAGCCACATGAAGTGCATTATGTGTGCATCTCGTGGTACAAAAGCGTGATAAGGAAAATGGGGAAAACAGGCCTTTAGAAAGACAAAATGGGATACCTTCTTCCACGCTTGGTGGCTTTGCCCAAAAAGTAAAAAATACTGGAAAAAAAATAAGAATTTGGATAAAAGAAATTACAAATATTCAATTAGAATTCAAGGCCGAAATATTTTTATTGGGAATGATAAAAGGTGATCATGCAAAATAAATGAAATATTTAATTCTTCATATAATTACTGCAGCAAGAGTTGCGTTAGCACAATGCTGGAAGGGTGACCAAATGCCAACAAATAATTTGATAATCCAGAAGGTCCTTGACTGTGCCGAAATGGACGTACTTACCCAAAAACTAAAGGATGAGGCAGACTCAAAATATAGTAGTTTGGGAAAAATGGTACAATTGGATTGAGGATAAAAATCAGGGAATAAAAAGGTAAGGAAAAGAAAAAATAAAGTGGTTAGATTAAGAGTATTTATCAGAAACAGGAAATGAATATTACAAAAAAATGTTTTTGAGAAAAGAACACACTGCCTAATTGATTAGAAACATATTTGTGTTATGTTTGTTGGTTTTGTTTTTCACATTGATTTCGTTTGCAATGAAATGTATTATGTATTGTAAATACTTTTTAAAATCTACCCACGATTTCTGGTGGCAAGCTGTTCCACTGGTTAATGGTCCTCGCTGCTAGGAAGTTTCTCCTTAATTCCAGGTTGCTTCACTCCTCAATTATTTTTCATCCATTGTTTCTTGTCCTGCCCTCTGGTGCTTTGGAAAATAAATTGACCCCCTCCTCTCTATGGCAACCTTAATTTGGGGCCTGAAGGCCTATCCAAGTCCTTCAAAGCTTTATGAAGTTTCCTCAGAAGTTGGAGAAAAAAAAAGAGCTATAAAATGTTCCAGTCATCAAAAGTTTGTCTGGTGTTGCTTTAAAGTACATATGAGACAATAAAATTCAATATCGGATCAAGAATTGTCCATCTTGTTCACTATATAATGGTTGAAGGTCATTTCTTCAAGGATGACCCATTGGGATTTCTTGGTTGGCGCAGATGAAGCCAATGGGGCTGGGTGAGCTAATCCCTTACTTTTTTATTACTGAAATTATTGGCGCCTTCAAAGGACTTGAGGAGACAATGGAAATGAATATCACAAGATGGAAACTATCCCCCTTTTGTACGTGTGTGTGGTGATGCAACACAAGTTCAAAAAGTCTTAGCTTGCGTTTTGGCCTCCTGTGACTCATATTTTTGTCATTTTGACATCAACGTGGTTGGGAACGAATATTTATGTTTTTCTCCCTTCTTCCCAGGTAGCAAATTCTGTGCATGCTAAATGAATCACTGGGTTTTGAAACTGATCATCTTGAAATGATTCCTCAGGGCAGCTGGTGGTCTTAGCTGGTAAGTGTAGCAGAATTTTGATTTTTCTTTCTTCAATGAATCCTTGAAATGATTGTCCTTTAAAAATTCAGGGCTGGTTTATTAAGAGTCCCAATAGAACAGAACACTTATAGTTCAGGATGGAACTGTGAGGTCCTTGGTGCTCCCTGAGCTTGGCGGTTTTCTTGTAGATGTTCCATCATCCAACTAGGTAACATCCTCAGTACTAAAAAGGAGTGGGGTTCGCTCTCTATTATCAAAAGTTCAAATGAACAGCAAGAAGTGAATTTAAGATTTGTAATAATTTAAGACAGGAAGGAAGTAAGGAAGGGGAAAAGAAAGGGAGACAGGAAGGAGAAGGGAGGAAGGGGAGGGAAGAGAAGAGAAGAAGGAAAGAAAGAAAGAAAAAAGAAAGGAAAAAAGAAATGAGAAAGAAAAGGAAAAAGAGAAGGAAAATAGGAAAGAAGGCAGGCAGGCAGGCAGGCAGGCAGGCAGGTAGGCAGATGTCACCTGCTCCTCTCCATCTTGGTCCCCCCTTTTCCTGCCTCCTTCCACATCTTCATTTAATGCCCACTCCCCCAAGCCGTTTTCTCCATGCTCAATAGATGCTTCCCACCCTGATCGCTCATGATCAATAACTGAAGACAATGAACTGGGAATGGAAAACTCTGGGTCACCTAATGAATAAACATCAGGGTGTTTGGAGGACACAGCTTCCTCTCTCCACACAAACACACACACAAATACACACAGACACACACACACAATAACAACGGTGTGGGATGGGAGGAAACCAAGCCAATTGTATGTCACCCAACTTAAAATTCAGCTTCGGTTGGTTTGCGTCTTTCCCAAGCAGACATCTGCAAAAGGATCACCCGATGGCTGGGCTGTTTATTTATTTATTTCGTCTCCTTCGCCTTTCTCTCCCTCCAAAGGGCCAACTGGTTCCTTTCACCCTTTCCCCGCCGCGCTTCCACCCCCTTGCCTTTCCTCCTTGTTTCTTTCTCTCTCGTGCCTTTGTGAGGCGGCCCGTGACAAATGTTTGTAAAAGGAGGGTGCTGTGAGAACCTGGCGTCGGCCATTGAGAAGATGGCGGTTGAATGGCCTTCTCCGTTTTCTGAGGTTTTTCTCTCTCTCTCTTTTTTGCGCCTTCAAATTTTTTTGTCTGGCGACTCAAAAAGCTGGCGCGGGAGCTGAAAGGGTGGAGAAAAGGGCCTGAGTGAGACTACAGAATGCCTTTTATTCGCTTTTCTCCTCTCTTTTTTTTTCTTTTCCCCCCTCCCCTTCTCCTTTGGATGTTGGTGGTAATCAAGGCATGTTTGGGAAGAAAACCAGCAGCCAAACAATGGGGGATGTTTTAATACATTTTTCTTTCGGCCTTTTTCCAAAGTAGGGGGTACTGACTTTGTGAGGAGGAATTGAAACATGCCAAGTTAGAAAATATTGCTTCGGTTTGCCTCCCAGGGTGCGACTTCTTCTTCTCCCCAGGAAACATGGAGAGCTGGATGATGTTCTACATTATTTCCGACTCAGATCTCTGACTTCCCTCTTGGTGGGGAGAATCCCATTGAGCTGCTGCACTTCAGTAAGAATTCAGAAGATGGAGGGACAGATTTATTGGGTATGCTCAGCATCCAAGGACCAGCAGTCAAACACCAGACAAATCAGGAAATCCGGGCAGTTCAAATGTGTATAAAGATTTACTGTAAGCTTAAGCTCTCTACCAGAATCTGAACTACTAACAGTCAAGGAAAATTAGTGGGAGATAAGAATGGAAGGAATTCAAACTGGGCTGGACTTAGATATTTTTGGAGCACGAAGAGACTCATGACTGATGATGCATTTGACCCTTCCATTGGGCTCAAGCCTGATCATTTCATATACCAGCCAGATTTCCTGATGTAAACCCCCAGTAAATTGCTTTCAGATGTTGTCACCCTGTCTGAAAGAATGAATAAATGAATGTTTAGGTAAGAGGGTTCCCCGCCATCCTCTTTCTCAACCTTCTATTTATCTGGTTATCATGCAATCAGAACTACAGTTAGTCCTCAATGTATGACCACAACTGAGCCTGAGATTTCTATTGCTAAATGAGACAGTTGTTAAGTCAATAGAATAGAATAACAGAGTTGGAAGGGACCTTGGAGGTCTTCTAGTCCAACCCCTTGCCTAGGCAGGAAATCCTACATCACTTCAGACAAAGGGTTGTCCAACATCTTTTTAAAAACTTCCAGTGTTGGAGCATTTACAACTTCTGGAGGGCAAGTTGTTCCACTGATTAATTGTTCTCCTTGTCAGGAAATGTCTCCTTAGTTCTAAGTTGCTTTTCTCCTTGATTCATTTCCACCCATTGCTTCTTGTCCTGCCCTCAGGTGCTTTGGAAAATAGCTTGGCTTACCCTGTTCTTTGTGGCAGTCCCTGAGAGACTGGAACACTGCTATCATTGTCTCCACTACCAGTTCTCCAGAACTGGTCAGAACCTGCTGAATACCACCTTTGGACTGGGCCTTGTGATGGAGTGATGGGTGCAGGGATGGATCTTTGATTTTCTTTTGAAGAAGGGAAAACCTGGAACTCTCAGATTTGCGTTTTCCCAGACATGCCAATATGACATCTCTAATAAAGTGGAACTTTGAGAAGATGCTGATCTCGGACTTGTCTGTTTTGGAGGTTGTTCCTTGGAACGCTGACACACCACAGTTGTTAAGTTAGCAATACTGTTGTCAAGTGAATCTGGCTTCCCCATGGACTTTGCTGGTCAGAAGATATACTGCAATCATCATCAATATGAACCAGTTGCCAATTTTAATTGGGTGACAATGGGGATGCTGCAATGGTTAAAAGTGTGAAAAATGGTTGTGTGTCACTTTTTTTTAGGGCGGTTGTAACTTCAAATGGTTGTGAAATGAATGGTTGCAATTTGAGGGCTACCTGTATGTTTTATTCTCTAAAAGTGAGATCTCTACAGAAGACCATAGCACAAACATGAAGACCATTCTTTCTTTCTTTGACAGATCATATTCTAGTGCAGGGGTCCCCAAACTTGGCAACTTTAAGACTTGTGGTCTTCAACTCCCAGAATTCTCCAGCCAGCTGGCTAGAGAATTCTGGGAGTTGAAGTCCACAAGTCTTAAAGTTGCCAAGTTTGGAGATTCTGTTCTAGTGGGATGGACAGGAGCTGTCCAAACAAGCCAGGAGGAGGAAGTGGTTCAGGATGTCCATTCTTCTAACTACTTCTTCTGAGGAGCTCACAAAGAGGCAACGAAGAAAGAAAAATAGGAAGAAAGAGAGCAGAGCAGTGGTGGTATTCTACCGGTTTGGGCCAGTTTGGGCGAACCGGTAATAAAAAATGCTATTGGTTCAGCCAAACTGGTATTTTCGATGATCAGCTGTGCCGTGTGATTTAGATTAGCTAGAAAGCAGGAAATCATTGGATTTCTTGCTTTCTAGCTAATCTAAATCATGCAGCACAGTTGATTTCCATCCCTCGCTGTTGTCCTTACCTCGCCAAGAAGCTTCCCTGAGGCCCAATAGGCAAAAAATGGAGCCTAGGGGAGTGCTGTGAAAGGAAAAAAACCCACCACCTAGCCATGCCCACCCAGTCACATGACCACCTGGCCACACCCACAGAACCTGTAGTAAAAAAAAAATCTGAATCCCACCACTGGAGCAGAGTGATTTTTTTTCCATTCTGCATTACCCTACTGTGAATTCCACCATTCTTGTTTTGGAAAACAAAACAAAACAAAACAACAAAATAAAACAAAATGGATCACTTTCAGGGAAATGTATTCATTTCTCACTTGATCCCACCAGTTCTGCCCAACCCACTGCAATGGATACCTGAGCTGAAATCAACATTTCCTTAATTCATACTGGATTGCTTCCTCCTCTCTTGAGTAACCCCTAGTTAGTCAATACACAACATCTACCGTCCATCCTTCTATCAATCCCTTGTGCTTCTTGAAGCTTTCTCTCTTATCTTCACTTGCCATCTCCCGGTGACCACTCACACGATGTTTTTCCCCCATCACCACCTTCCTCTCCACGTGACTTCAAGCTGAAGTCCTGTCCGTTTCCAGCTGGAGGGAGTGCTTTACAATGGTCTTACAATCTCCCCCACTGTTGCTCAGCTTCCACTTGCAGGAGGAGAACAGCGACTGTTTAATGCTGTTTGACAGCTCTTTCATCATCTGTCTCCTCTGCTCCAGCTTGGCCATGGCTCATCCAAAGTCCCTTTGTGGCTATAATCAAAGCCTGCTGAGTGATGGTCTTCAGGCCAGGGGTGGGTGGGTGGGTGGGTGGAGGGAAACAGGGAGGGAGAGAGAGCAAGGGATGTGTGAACATAAGGAGGACCTTCTCGTCCTTTGGGGCTGGGGGGATCAGGACCTACTCCTGTGGGGCTATCAAATGCAGAGGGACAGAACCGGTCAACGATGGGAAACAGGGAGGCAGAAGAGATCTGGTGCTTCTTTGTCTGTAGCGTTCCGATGTTTTCCAGATGCCACAGGTGTGCATGGTGGGTGGCAGGAAGACGGAGGTGCAGGATCCAACCAACAATTTCCCACTGGTGTCTGAAAAGGAGGGAGGGGACCTACCATTCCTTCCCTTTATAGACAATGCATATTTATAGACTGCTGGCCAGATACTGCTCTAACTAGCAGAAGTGTCTTTTTTTTCTTCCCAATTTGTGTCAGAATAGAGCTGGAAGGGACCTCGGAGGTCTTCTAGTCCAACCCCCAGCTCAAGGGGGAGACCCTCTACCATTCCAGGCAAATGGCTTTACAACATCTTTTTAAACACTTCCAGTGTCGGAGCACCCACAACTTGTGGAGGCCAGCTGGTCAATTGTTCTCACGGTTAGGAAGTTTCTCCTCAGGGTTTCCTGCTCTGAACAAGGGATTGGACTAGGACAGGGGGGTTGCCAACCTTTTGTACTTCAGGGACCACCAAACTCATCATTTTAAATCCCATGGACCAGAGGCCCTGGGAAAATCCCCCCAAAAAGTCTGCAAGAAAATCCCCCACTGTTTTCCTACTGATCGATTGTTCTTTATTTGGGATCGCAGGATACTGTCTCCAGCTCTGTTCTCAGGGGGAGAGAGAGGGAGAGACTTTGGGCTCCATGCAAGGAAAGCAGCAGAAGCAGCAGAAGTCTTTCTTTCTCTTTCCCAAACTCTGCCAGAAATGAGTCTTTGCCGGTGCAGCCTCTTGGAACAGGAGGCCTTGCAGGGTCCCAAAGACTCATTTCAGGCAAAGTTTGGGGGAAAGAAAGAAAGTCTTTTGCTGCTTTCCTTGCATGCAGCCAAAAGCAGAAGAAAGAAGTGGAAAGAAGCAGCCCAGTGGCCAGGCCAGGTGCATGGGGTGAGTGGGGCAAATTCTCCCCCTCCGCCCTTTTCCCCCTCCCCTCACTACCTCGTGTTGTTCACAATGTAAGCGACGCAAGCCTGGATTAATTGCTTTGGCGGTTTTCTCTGCAGACCACCAAAATTTTCTCATGGACCACCAGTGGTCCCCAGCCCATGATTGGCCTCCACTGGACTAGAATACCTCCAAGGTCCTTTCCAACTCTGTCATTCTCTTCTGTTATCTTTTAGGAAACAAAGTGTGGCTTTATCATTCAGGTCGTCTTCTGATGAACCTGGATAACGGGAAGAAAATCCTGAACTTGATACTTGGTTTTCCTGGCTGAGGATCTCTTTGCCTTGTCAAAACATCTTGCAATTCGACCGTCTCAGTGTCCCAAGAACACATGTTCATTCACAGAACTGGGGATTCCCTTATCTCCAAAGGGCACATCCGACAATTAGCTTATCTGTTGTGCAAGTGAGGAGCAGGCCACTCTTATCTAGATGACTTCCTTATGTTGGAAGAAGGGAGAGTTGCGAAGATAAAAGTAAACGAATGCACTTTAGCAAAGAGAGAGAGAGAGAGAGAGAGAGAGAGAAAAGGAACATGGTACTACTTTGAAATAAGAGGTGAATCAAGATTTTTTTTTTTTTTAAATGTACTGAGTACATAATTCCCTTGCTATTAAAAAGATTCCAAGGAAAGAGTGATGCCTATTTGGAATGCAAAGGAGAAAGATGGATTAGGGATTAGAGTCCTACTTTTCAAACTATCTACAAATAGTCGACTTACAATCGGTCGTATAGCGACCGGTTGAAACAAACTACAGACCTGCTGAAATAAGCGACTTATGTTCAATCCTCACCTGAGGGGGTATTCAACAGGTTCTGACCAGTTCTGGAGAACCGGTAGTGGAAATTTTGAATAGTTCAGAGAATCGGAAAATCCTACCTCTGACTGGCCCCGCCAACCCCCATCTATTCTCTGCCTCCCATTGAGTCCCAGTTGATCGGCTGGGTCTTCTTTGGTTGCCCTGTACAGGAGAACGGAGCTGGAAAGCAGGTTACTGGGGTGGGGAGGGAAGGGGGATTTTGCAGTATATCCTTCCCCTGCCACGCCCACCAAGCCACACCCACAGAACCCTCAGTAAAAAATTTTGAATCCCACCTCACACTTACAACTGTCAGGGATCGTGTGTCCCTGAGATCCCAGGGTCCAAATTGAGGTCCTTGGCAACCAACAAAATGGCTGCAGCTTCCCAGACAGTTTTTTTTACCAGCAAAGTCAACGGACGAATCCAAATTTGCTTAACTTAAGACCCCATGCTTCACTTAGTGGCTGTGATTGACTTCACAAAAATGGCAAAAAAAAGGGGTGGGGGGAGTAACATCGGGCAGGGTTCACTTCACAACCGCTTCCCTTAGCGACAGGAGTTCATGTCTCAATTTGCTCGTAAGTTGAGGACTACCTATACGTTGTATCGATTGTTGATGTAATAATTCGTATCAAATCTTAATTCGATTGATATCTGTGCAGGTAGTCCTCAAGTTACAATGGTTTATTTGGTGACCGTTCAAAGCTGCAAGGCATTTGAAAAAAGAGACTCATGGACGTTTTTTCACACTTACGACTTTTGCAGCATCCCCATGGTCACATGACTTACACTTGGATGCTTGACAACTGATTCATACTTATGACGGTTGCAGTGTCCCAGGGCCATGGGATTCCCTTTTGTGACCTTCTGACAAGCCAAATCAATGGCGAAGCCAGATTCACTTAACAACCATGTTACTAACTTAACCCCTGCAGAGATTCCCTTAAACAATTTTGGGAAGAAAGGTCACAAAACGGGACAAATCTCCCTGAACAGCTGCCTTGCTTAGCAACAGAAATGTTGGGCCCCAATTGTGGTCGAAAGTCAAGGACTACCAAGCAAAACTTCTCAAGGTGTCGTTTTAATAGTTAAGGAATCCCCATTCTCTTTTCTTTTACACTCTCTATCATCCTGGTTAGTTCTGGCTTTGATCCCTCGTGAGCTGTCCAAAATAATGTTTAGCTTGGATTGCTACATTAGAGGACATGTCAAATTTTTCAACTTTCCGTTTAGGAAACATTAGGCGTGCTCAAAAGTGGTGACATGCCTTGGTTTTTTTTGCAAAGATAGTTCCTTTGATATACTTTAGATGTGCTTGGTAAGTAACTACATGCGTAGCATAACCTTTTAACGTTTTGTTCATTTCGTTCACAAGAATGAGGTCCTTCCTTCAGCCCCAGGAACATCTGCAGTGCAGCTTGTTACCCCTGTGCCTCCACTCTTCCCCTCTCCAGAAGCTTTTACAAGGCCAACGATCTCAAAGGAACCATAAAAACTAACCTAGATCTAAGCTGCATTCCATGGTCATGCCAATCACGTTGCTACAGCTGGAGAAATTTAACTCTGTTATTCTGTTATTTGTAAAATAATAAAGATGGGAAAGGAAGGAAGGAAGGAAGGAAGGAAGGAAGGAAGGAAGGAAGGAAGGAAGGAAGGAAGGAAGGAAGGAAGGAAGGAAGATAAAAGTCTTACACTCAGGCAAGAAAAACCAAATGGACACATATAGACTGGGTGAAACCAGGCTCAACAGCAGTAACTGGGAGAGGGATCTTGGAGTCTTAGTGGACAACCAGCTAAATAGGAGCCAACAGTGTGCAGCAGCGGCCCAAAAAGCTGATGCAATCCTAAGTTGCATTAACAGAGGGATACAATCAAGATCAAGGGAGGTACTAATGCCACTCTATAAAGCCACACCTAGAGAACTGCATCCAGTTTTGGTCACCACATTATAAAAAAAAAGTCGAGACTTGAGAAAAAGTGCAGAGAAGAGCAACCAGAATGATTTTAGGGGACTGGAGACTAAAACATATGAAGAATGGTTGCAGGAAATGGTTAGTCTAGTGAAGAGAAGGACCAGGGGAGACAGGATAGCAGTCTTCCAATAGGTGAGGGCCTGCCCTAGAGAGGAGGAAGGGGTCAAGCTATTTTCTAAAGCGCCTGTAGGCCAGACAAGGAATAATGGATGGAAACTGAACAAGGAGAGATTCAGCCTGGAAATGGACTAGATAACCTACTAGGTGCTGTCCAAATCTGTTAATCTGAAAATAAGTAAGTCAGGAAGGAAGGAAGGAAGGAAGGAAGGAAGGAAGGAAGGAAGGAAGGAAGGAAGGAAGGAAGGAAGGAAGGAAGGAAGGAAGGAAGGAAGGAAGATTTTATTGGCAATGAATAAAGCTTTGCTTTGGTTATTTAACTCCTCAAGAAGGTTGATGGAAAAGGGAGGTGAACCTATATGGCCATGTCTACAGGAATTATTGTAGTACTTCCTAGCTTCTCCCCTGAAGACAAACAATGATAGTGTTTTTACAGGGACAAGTATAAGGAAAAAACTGACTTGGTAAACACTAAAATAGACAGAGTTGCTGCAAGTTAAATCCAAAATCCGATAATCATCATATTTACTCTGTCAAAATCTAGCATCCACCTGACATAACAGCGGCATGTGCCATGCTTAGTTAGTTCCTCTTTCCATGCGCTGACCTGCCAAGTCAACTTGTTTTCTGGAATATTTTGGTCAATCCAATCCATGAATAAGAATTCAAATGGATATTCCCCCAGTAATGTTTACTTGGAAGTCAGTCTTCCCACCTCTCTTCCTTTCCGTTCATCAGAGAGCCAGTCAAGTGGATGATAGTTGATGATTTCTGCAGTCATCAGGAGATCGGAAGAAAGTTGGCTGAGAAATTGTGTGATGAATGTCTCGATTGTGGTGCTGGGGTGATGTTTTCCTACTTGTGCATTCACTGTGATGGGTATGCAGGTTGAAAAGCATCTCCGGGCGCATGGCAAACTTTGGTGAACGTTGATGTTAACCAGTCAGGACACCAGGGAAAATGTTAGAAATATATATAATAAATCAAATGAATCTCCACTGAATAAATGACTACCAATGGCATCTTGATTTCCATCATTGCTGCTAAAAGTTGACATTCACCATGATCTCATTATTAAATCATTCTGGACATTTCCTGGCCTGGTATAGCTCAAGGACCATTCATCCCTTCAGTAATTAGCCTTTTTTTTATTTCCCCGGTTTCTACATATCCTTGGATAGGCCAGCAATGTCCAGCATCGTGCAGAAGGAAAAATCTTTCTGACATTTTCTTGATGCCTTGCCAACTTTTAAAAAAGGGAATATCAATAACTGACTTATTACAACCAACCAATGCCTGGATAGTCAAGCAAAAGCAAAAAAGAAGGAGAGGGAGAGAAAGGAGAGAAGAAGAAGAAGAAGAAGAAGAAGAAGAAGAAGAAGAAGAAGAAGAAGAAGAGGAGGAGGAGGAGGAGGAGGAGGAGGAAGAGGATGATGATGATGATGATAATGAACATTCATATCATCAGAGTTTCAAAGACTGTGAATCCAAAATCATGACCTCATTTATGGCCCTTACCTGAGGTGGATATTCAGCAGGTTCTGACCAGTTCTGGAGAACCCGGAGCGGAAATTTTGAGTAGTTCGGAGAACCGGCAAATCCCACCTCTGACTGGCTCCGCCAACCCCATCTCTTCTCCACCTCCTGAGTCCCAGCTATTCAGCTGGGTCTCCTTTGGTTGCCCTGCACAGGAGAACGGAGCTGGAAAGCAGGTTAGTGGGGTAGGGAAAGAATGGGGATTTTTGCAGTAACCTTCCCCTGCCACGCCCACCAAGCCACGCCCAGAGAACCAGTAATCTTTTTTTTTTTGAATCCCACCATTGGCCCTTACGGTGTTGTTGGACCCCTAGAGAATGGGGCTGGATTCCATAGTTAAAAGGACGGAATTGGGATTTTTGCCCTAGAAATGAGGCAACTTAAAGAAGAAAATAGTTCTTAATGAATTTTTTAAAAATGCTTTGGAATCTTGGATGCCTGTACGCTGTTCATTGTAGTTTCCTCCTTCCCGTCAAGCACACCTACAGAAACTGCTTTTAATGCACACATCCACAAACCTCTGTGTGTGTGTGTGTGTGTGTGTGTGTGAGAGAGAGAGAGAGAGAGAGAGAAACCCACTGCTTTTGGGACCCATTTAGGTACCAGAAGCAAACACGTGTTAATAATGGGAGCCCTTCCTTGCTGTAATGTAAGCTCATATACAGTCTGCAAAGGTTCCAGTGATTGCACACTGATACTAAACTGGGGAAGATTTTACAAGATAAAATAAAGTGTGTGTGTGTGTGTGTAAACATTAGGTTCCCTCCCCCTTGTCCTAGATTCATTTATGCCTTGACTTCACATCTGGATTCACATGTGGTAGCTTGGGCCGCATTGTGGTTCATTGCAAGCAAACAGTCTCAGCTCCCGCTGACCAGAAACCGATTCCCCTGATCCATTAAATATTTTATGGCTATTTCCCAGGCAGAAAAGAAAGGGAAGATAAAAGTTGTCCAAAGTAAAAGCTTAAAATGTTTTTCTCTCCCGTTCTTTATATATTCGCCATTTTCAACCACAGGCAAAGGCATCGCATTCTTAAGCCACGAGTTTTCTTTTTTCTTTCTCTTTAAATGCTTGCATTGACTTTACAGTCTAGAACTGGGAAACATGTATGTAAGCCCTGATTCCATTTGTAAAAAAGGGAAATGGGAAGGGCGGGAGGGAGGGAGAAAAGGGGTAATCAACCAAGGACAAAGTTATTTGAAGAAAGCACTGAACATAAAGCGAAGGAAAGCCCAATGTAAAAAATAATCCAGCCAGCCTTGAGAGAAGCAATTTTGTGGGGCTCCTGGTGCTCTCTGAGCATGGTTGGTTTCTTGCAGACGTTTCAGGACCCAACTAAGTAACATCATCAGTGCTAGAAGGCTGTGCGGTTTGCTCTCTGTTTATATATGAATGTCCATAGGAGAAAATATTTGTAACTCAAAGTTAGGGTTAGGGTTAGGGTTGAATTGGAAACTGAAAGTATCTGCTCTGAGCTCTGAAGCAGCTGCTTGTGTTTTGCTTGTGCTATGTTGGGAGAATCGACAATTGGCATTGTATATTTTGCTCATATATTATTATGATTCATTAGTTAATGAATCCTGCTGAATCAGTCATCTGCATGTGCTTTCTGGATTTGATTTCTGCAATGAACACACCCTTTCTGACAGATGGCAGTCCAATCTCTTCTTGAAAGCCTCCAGGGATGAAGCTCCCACAACTTCTGAAGGCAACTTCTGTCCCATGGGTCGATCGTTCTCACTGTCAAGAAAATCCCTCCTTACTTCCAGGTTGAATCTCTCCTTGACCACTTTCCATCCATTATTCCTTGTCTGGCCTTCAGGTGCCTTGGAAAATAGCTTGACCCCTTTCTCCTCTCTGTGGCAGCCCCTTGATTGTTCTCACTGTCAGAAAATCCCTCCTTATTTCCAGGTCGAATCTCTCCTTGATCAGTTTCCATCCATTATTCCTTGAGGTTGCTTCTGGTGATGGGATTGAAAACAGTTCAGGCCCAGAGAGGAATGGCTCATAGGCTTCAGCCGGGGGAGGGCAGGCGAGGGGAGGGAGAGCTTCCCACAACTGGATCCTCCCTTGATCCCTTTCTATATGGCTCAACCCAACTCATTGCTAGTCATCACCTGTCCTAATTGAAAAACCCAGGAGTTCCATGCTATGATGGAAGCTGGCAGGAACGCAAAATCCCCAGGTGTGCAAGGCTGTGTTTATGTGTTGCAACCATCTAGGCACAAGGGGAGGAGCCCTTTCTTGTCCTAGGGGCTTGGAGGTGGGAGGGGGGGGGTTGAAAGTCTTGTAACTGGCATAAAGTTACAGCTCAGCCATGCCAAAGATGCAAAGAATTTGTTCTCAAAAGGATGCATTCTTTCTTTTTTTAATCAACTAATAATAATAATAATAATAATAATAAAAAAAGTCAGCTTCAGAGAAGGATTGGCCACAGCACCTTTGAATTGCTACGCACCTGCTTATCGGACAAAGCAGCAGGAGGGGCTGGTTGTGGGTGGGGGAGAAAGAAAGGTGACCTGGGGAGAAAAGGGCATCCAGCAAACATCTTAGATTGGGGCCCAAGAGATATTTTAGAAAGACCCGAGAAAGATGGAGAGCCAGTTTGGTGTAGAGGCTAAGGCGCCAGGCTAAAAACCAGGTGACCAGCTAGTTCTTCCTTAGGCACCAAACCACTTCGATGACCTTGAGCAGTGTTCTGTACACTCATTTGCATTCTTGAAACCCCGTGCTTTGATTGGTCAAAGCGCGGGGCGATCTGATTGGTATAGCGAGCCGCGCTGATTGGCCCGCTAAGAATCTCCCGCGATTGGTGGAAACGAATCGTGGGAGATTCAAAGTGGTGCTATTGGCTGCGGCCGCCACGGCTTGAGAATAAAAAGCCGCTATTTTTCCCTCGGAGCCAGATCGGTTCCGGGGACCAAATAAAGAGCTGAAACCTAGTCACCGCCTCCTGGTCTCCTTGCCGACGGACACGGCAAGCAGTCCCTCCCTCTCAGCCCTAATAATAATAAGAAGAAGACAAAGGCTAACCACTTCTGAAAATTTGCCAAGAAAACCGCAGGAACTTTATTAGCATTAACAGATAATCAGAGTCGGAAGGGACCTTGTGGGTCATCTAGTCCAACCCGCCGTCCAAGCAGGAGACCCTACACCATTTCTGACAAATGGCAATCCAATCTCTTCTTGAAAGTCTCAAGTGATGATGGTCCCACAACTTCTGAAGGCAAATTCTGTCCCATTCGCATTACTGAGGAACAGCTTGCCATACAGCTTTACGACATCGAGCTAGGGAGGCTGTGAGTTCTAGTCCCACACCTGAGGCAGAAAGTCAGCTGGGTGTCTGGGAAGGAGACAGTGGTCCATCCCTTTGAAAAATCTTGCTAAAAAGGCCAAGAAAATGGCAGGAACTTGGTCAAGGAGATGCCAGGCGTCAACTGTAACTTAAGGGAAGGGACAGGAAAGGAAAAGAAACAGAAATAAAGGAAAGGAAAAAGGAAAAGAGAGGAAATAGAAAGGAAGGAAAGGAAAGGAAACATTAATGAAGGAAAGGAATGGAAAGGAAAGGAAAAGAAAAAGAAACGAAGGAAAGGAAAGGAATGGAAAGGAAAGGAAAAGAAAGGAAAAGAAACAATGAAGGAAAAGAAAGGAAAAGAAACAAATGAAGAAAAAGAAAGAAAAAAAAACTTTAAATGTAGCTATCCCTTTTACAAAGCAGTCTTCTTCAATATAGTGTCTCAGAGTTGCTTTTTTCCCCCCTTCAAAAGGCAACTGGACTGTTTTTTATTTGAGGAAGAGGAAGACTTTTGCTTGTTATCCAAGAAGCTTAATCAATTATAATTCAGGATAATGGTTACAATTTCAAGGGTCAGGGAGGGGAATCTGCAAGGGAGCATCAAAACACCAATATGGCAGCCATCCCGCATTTATTGCCCTCCCATTCCCTTTGCAGATGCCATTGGGGGCCAAAGGATGCTCACATCAGGAAAACCACCTCTAAGTTTTGCTTTGTATGGCAGGTTTTTGATCTGGTAGTTGGGCCTTTCTCTTTCCCACATAAAACTGGTTCTATCTACACTTAACTTCTCTCCCCCTAATTTATGCCACTGCGAATGAAATTGGCCAAGTACCATTTTGATGGAAATTTATCTGGTGTCATTCCTTGTTATGTTAATTCCACCATGACAAAAGTCTTCAAATTTAAAAGTAAGCACTCTCTCTTTGATATATATATATTGATATGTGTCGTGTCCGTCGGTAAAGAGACCAGGAGGCGGTGACTAGGTTTCAGCTCTTTACTGATCCCCGGAACCGATCTGGCTCCAAGGGAAAAACAGCGGCTTTTTATTCCCAAGCCGCCGCGGCCGCAGCCAATGGCACCACTTTGAATCTCCCGCCATTCGTATCCACCAATCGCGGGAGATTCTTAGCGGGCCAATCAGCGCGGCTCGCTAAACCAATCAGATCGCCCCGCGCTTTGGCCAATCAAAGCGCAGGGTTTCAAGAATGCTAATGAATGTACAGAACAATATGCAAATCTAGATGCATGCAATTTCCCCCCTCCCAGATTCCTCTAAAAAATAACAACAAAAAGATTTCTGGAGAGAGGAACTTCCGGTTTGCGTGGCTTCGGGGCAGCAGGAATTCGCGACAGCTCGCGATTCCTGCTGTGCTAGCCGTCGAGGTACCCCCGATCCAGACGGGTCAGGGGGATATGGCTGCCCTGTAGGGACAGCTGAAGAGAGAGGGGAGTCGGATAGGGAGGTGGGGGTGTCGCAGACCCCCCCCTTCTCCGGGAAAACCCTTTTTTCCCAAGGCGGTGGAGCGGCGGTCAGCAATGGCCGCCATGAAGAAGCCAGCAACCGGGTAAGAACTGTGCTGGAGGAAGTGTGAAGAGTGAAAGTTCTGTCTGAGCCGGGTCAAGTAACACCTTTTAAACTGCCTGGAATTGAGCTGCTTGAATTGCTGGAGGATACATTGTATCCCTAAGAAGAGCGAAAAGCGGCGGAGAAGCTGTTAAAGGGAACTCTTTTTTTTTTTTACTCTCCCACCCCACGGAAAAAGCAGAAATATTTGGATATATTAGACATTGAAAGTGGATTGCTTTGAAAGCTGAAGCTAAGAGACAAAAGGATTTTTGGACATTGAAAAATTTAAGAAATTGGAAAATCTCTGCTGGAGGTATGGATTTTTGATTATTTAAAATTGTCATTGCAAGTGGGAAGGGAGAAAAAAAATTGGAGCAGAAGCTGAAAAAGGAGGAGATTGTCTAGAACGTCTTTGTGGATCCCAAAAGAAGATATATGGTAATTGGACCTCTTTGATTAAAAATTAATCCAGAAAGAGAAAGAGAAGAAGGAAGAAAAGTATTAACTTTTGGAATTTTTTTTTTTTTAATTGCTTTTGATTATCTTTGATTAAAAATACTTGTGGTTGTTTTGGAAAAAGTTTCCCTTTTTATAATGGCATTGTTTGTGGATGAACTAGAGATTGAATATCAAAAATATAAAAAAGAAGATACTTTGGGCGCTTTGTTTCAATTCTTAGAAATGGCGTTATGTTCTGTTGAAAAGTTGATTACGCAGCAGAAGGACTGGGACAAGGAAGAAGAGGAAGAAGAAGCCATCTTTGATGAACAATGGGTCCCTTCCGGAGAGGAGGAGAAAAAGGATAAGAAAAAGGGGATTTTAAGAATTATAAAAACAACCAAAAGAGAGAAAAATGAGCGAAAAGGCGGAGGCAAGGTTAGAAAGCAAAGGAAAAGGAGTAAGAAAAGCGATGGGAAAAAGCAAAGGGGTAGAAAGGGCAAGGAGAAGAATAAGCAAGAGAGAAAGGGGGGGAGGAGAAGCCTTAATGGGGGGAAGCAAGACCTAAAGAAAAAAAGTTTATTTAGAGACAATGGGTGAATTTAATTTAGATTAAAAGAGGGATTCTGGAGGGTATATAAGATTGTGTTTTTATATGTGTATTTAGAATATAAAATTTATTATGTAATTTTAGAATCTTTTAAACAGAATCCCAAGAAAGATTGTAATATGTAGTATTTCTAAGTTAGGGTAATGAGTTATAGATGTTACTCCAATTGGTGTACAGGAGAAGTATAGTAAAAGAAAAAAAAAGATGAATGGATAATTGGAAATAAAACAGACAAAGAATGTTGTTGAAAATGGTAATAAGATATGGAAGGATATATATGCTTTTTTTTTTTTTTTGGATTTTGTATATTGATAAAAGGCAATAAAATTTTAATTAATAAATAATTTGGATGGAAAAGAGAAGTAGGGACAAGATATGAAGTTAATATTATATGAAATATTGATATTATAATCTGGAAATGTTATGCCTTATTGGTCTTTTATTATTTTTTTTTTTTAGAAAAGAATTTATAAGCTATTATGCCTTGATTCTTTGTGCATTGTTCTTATAAAACTGATAAAAATGGTTTTTATATATATATATAAAAAAGAAAATGATAATAAGATATGGAAGGAGATATGGGTTGAATATGATGTTTGAATTTATGTCTGTGTAAAGAGTTTTAACCCGGGAACAGACAACCTTCAGAAAAGATCTTTTAGTTTTGTTTATGTTTTGTGTTTGTATGTTTGTGTATTGTGTTTATGGTAAAACTAACAAAATTTGTTTTTTATAAAAAAAAAAGGAAAAAAGAATCAATAAAACCTTGGAGGAATGTTAGACGAGAATAATTTAAACAAGCCAGAAAGAAAAGAATATGATGACTATAAAATGGATAAATATGGAAGAGAAATGAAATTGAATAGGAGTAAAGAGAAATAATGAGAAATTTGCTGGAAGATATTTGTGTGTCCATATGGAGATGGGATAAATTGGAATTATGCTGTATAAAAATAATGTTTTGTTTGACTTGTAAGGATTTACAATGTTAAGAGGTTTTATGTGTTTATGTATTTAATGGTTAATGATGTGTTGTTTTATCTTTAAAATTAATAAAAATTTGTTTCAAAAAAAAAAAAAAGATTTCTGGAGAGAGAAAGAGAGAGGCATTAGCCAACATTCCAATCTTTGTGCCAATGTGAATTTTTTTTGGGGAGGGGGCAAGTTGCACCAATACATTTTCAGCACAACTCATGAGTTGGTATGCATTCCTAGGAAGGGGTGATTGCTTTCACAATCCAGACTAACACAGCTGCTGTTCTAGGCTAGCGGTAGAGTGACAGATATGCAGGGAGGCCAGATCCAATGAGTATACGTTTGCCAACAACATTCTTGGAAAAGTCCTCGGCATATATATGCAAAACGGACTGCACACCCTTAACCCATGAAATCAGTGTTGGGGCTGAGGAACCCACCACAGCCATGTAGCCGGATTTTCAAATAGGTGAAAGATGGCAATATTTTTTTTCAGGAAAAAGCAATCCCTCTTTTGTCATTATCCATGAAGCAGGAAAGGGGAGAAAATGCCTTGCAGATGTACTTTGTACAATTTATGTTTTGCGTTTCCAATCCAAGTGTTGTAATTCACTTGTTCTACTTGGAAACTTCTCAAGTAGGAAATGTACCCTTGGACCTATTGAATTCAATGTCCACAAATGAAATCTTGCCTTCTCCACCTCTTAGGTAAAGGTAAAAGTTCCCCTTGCACATCCATGCTACTCATTTCCAGCTCTAAGGGGCGTTGCTCATCTCCATTACAAAGCCGAAGAAGAGCCAGCGCTGTCCGAAGACGTCTCCGTGGTCATGCGGCCGGCAGGACTAAACGCCAAAGGTGCAAAGAACGCTCCTACCTTTCCCCCAAAGGGGTCCCTATTTTTCTACTTGCATTTTTTACCTGCTTTCAAACTGCTAGGTTGGCAGAAGCTGGGACAAGGAACGGAAGCTCACTCGGTTATGCGGTGCTAGGAATGTAAACTGCTGAACTGCCGACCTTTCGATTGACAAACCTCAGCATCTTAGCCACTGACCCACTGCGTCCCTTGTCTCCACCTCTTAATGGATCGCTAAGGGTACAGATAAATGTGTTGCCCCAAAGAAATTGCTTCTTAGTCTTTGAGCTAATTTCAAATGTAACATTTGAAGCAGGGTTGGATTATTAAGGCCAACTGATGCCCTAATCACTAACCTGCCACAGTGTCCCTTGGTGGAAGCCAACATCATGAGAAGACACAAATGTGGTATCCTGACTCCATATCCAAACCAAACATTTACATTTTTGTTGCTCACTTTGCCAAAGACAATGTTTTTCTTTGGTAGCCCTCGACTTTGTTTATGACTGTTCAAAGTTACAGCGACACTGAAATAAGTGACTTATGGCCGTTTTTTTGCACAATCATTGCAGCCTCTCTGTGGTCACATGATCAAAATTCAGACACTTACCAACTGGCTCATATTTATGATGGCTGCAGCATCCCAGGGTTGTGTGATCCCTTTTTGCAACCTTCTGACAAGCCAAGTCTCTTCAATATCTTCATGAACGACTTAGATGAGGAAATAGAAAGGAAACTTACCAAATTTGCAGAAAATACTAAGCTAGCAGGAATAGCTAACACCCAATAAGATAGGCTCAAGATCCAGATGGATCTTGACAGACTAGAAGACTGGGCCCTATCTAACAAAATGAAATTCAATGTAGAGGAAAGTAAAGTCCTACACTTAGGCAAAAAAACCCCAAAAGGACACTTATAGACTGGGTGAAACCAGGCTCAATAGCAGGAACTGGGAGAGGGATCTTGGAGTCTTAGTGGACAACCAGCTAAATATGAGCTAGCAGTGTGTAGCCGCCACCAAAAAAGCCAATGCAATCCTAAGCTGCATTAACAGAGGGATACAATCAAGATCAAGTGAGGTACTAATACCAGTCTATAAAGCCTTAGTAAGACCATACCTAGAGTACCGTATCCAGTTTTGGTCACCACATTATAAAAGAGATGTTGAGACTCCATAAAGAATGCAAAGAAGAGCAACCCAGCATGATTAGGGGACTGGAGACTAAAACATATGAAGAACAGTTACAAGTAGGGAAGCCAGATTTACTTCACAATCGCGTTACTAACTTAACAACTACAGCGATTCACTTAACAATGGTGGCAAGAAAGGTTGTGATGTGGAAAAAGTCACTTAAAAATCATCTCGTTTAGCAATGGAAATTGTTGGGTTCAGTTGTGATCCGAAGCCAAGATGAACAATGGACATGACCAATAATCCGGTAATGGATACGACCTGTATCCATTTCAAATGAAAATATTTAATTACACATATTAAAAAGAAGAGAATGTGCTCTGTTCCTTGTCCTGGAGAGTTGCTGGGAGATCTTTCCCTGTATCTGCTCTCTCCACACCTCAGCTTGAGTGCAGTTTGATGATGTCTTCAGTAAGTTGACTCCACAGCACACCTGCCCAGGGATGAGAAATAGTTCGCATTCCTGGCCGCCGGAGCCCACTTCCTGCCTTTTATTTTGCTGCAGAGAAGGCTGGCCTGGCCTGGACTTTGCTTTCTTAGAGGGTGGGCCTTGTGCTCCCTGCTTCCTGGCCTGGAAGAACATCGAATTTCTAGTTTTTGAGGTTGGCTGGAGACTGGAATTCTCTTGGAGTCCCCTTGTTGTTCACTCTTCTTTGCAGTTTGTCCCTTGGCGTTGGGCTGTTGGCTGTGGCTGGTTGTTGATTTCCCCCCATCTCCTAACACTACGACCCAAAAATTGGGAGCTTCATCACTGGAGGCTTTCAAGAAGAGACTGGACTGCCATCTGTCAGAAATGGTATAGGGCAGGGGGTTGGACTATATGACCTATAAGGTCTCTTCCAACTCTGTTAAGCTGTATCTAACTTCAGAGCCCCATTCTAAGTTTCTGTTTCAGGAAACCTCGGGTGCACGGGGAAAGCCTTCAGATGTACCCTCTCCTACCCCCCAACCTCTTTAAATATTATTCCCCTTTCCTTTCCCATAAGAAGTCCTTAAAAACAGCATGCCAGTCAGGAAACCTCAAATCAGAGCCAATGTTTGTGAAAGACTTAAAAAAGAAAGAAAAAGAAAGGAAAGAAAATACACATCTGCCAATATAATCTGGCATTTCCAAATAAATAAAACCAGGTCTTTCCAACTTTGATCCAGAGTTCTAGGCATTAAAAAAAAAAGTATTTACTTTTTCATCCCATCCAACGTTTGAACAGGCTGACTGCCCTTAGCTGCTGAGCTTGCATTCCTTGGGGCTGATCATGGGGAATCTCACCTGTTTGTTATTATCCCAGCCTCCTTGGGTAACTCAAGGTTGTCTGAATGGTCCATCTTGTTATATTGAAATGAGTGAAAGAAAACGAATTAATAGCACTAGCACCAGCAAGAGCATTAAGACTTATATACCGCTTCACCGTGCTTTTACAGCCCTCTCTAAGCGGTTTACAGAGTCAGCCTCTTTTCCCCAACAATCTGGGTGCTAATTTTACCAACCTCGGAAGGATGGAAGGCTGAGTCAACCTTGAGCTGGTCAAGATCAAACTGCTGGCAGTTGGCAGAGTCAACCTGCAATACTGCATTCTAACCACTGGGCTACACCACAGTTCTATAAAATGGAATAGTAAGACAGATATCCCTACTGTGGGGCAGGGAGGATAAAACATATGAAGAACTGTTGCAAGAATTGGGTATGTCTAGTCTAGTGAAAAGAAGGACCAGGGGAGACAGGATAGCAGTCTTCCAGTATCTGAGGGGCTGCCACAAAGAAGCGGGAGTCATCTTATTTTTCAAAGCACCTGAAGGCAGGACAAGAAGCAATGGATGGAAAGGAGAGAAGCAATCTAGAACTAAGCAGAACTTTTCTAACTGTGAGAACACTAAGCCAGTGGAATGACATGCCTTCAGAAGTTGGAGGCCTTTAAGAAGAGACTAGACAGCCATTTGTCTGGATTGATATAGGATCTCCTGCTTGAACAGTGATCCACACTGTATAACAGACATTAATGCAATTGAGCGAGTCCAGAGGTATTTCATGAGAAGAATCCTCCACTCCCCTGCTCACAATAGAATACTTTATGCTTCGGCTTGAAATTTTGGACCTGGACAACTTAGAACTACGCCGCCTATGGTCTGATCTAAGCTTAGTACACAAAATTGTCTGCTACAATGTCCTACCTGTCAACAACTACTTCAGCTTCAATTGCAATAACACACAGGCAAAACAATAGATACAAACTCAAAGTAAACAGCTCCAAACTTGATTGCAGGAAATACGACTTCAGCAACTGAGTGGTCAATGCCTGGAACTCACTCCCTGACTCTGTTGTTACATCTTCTAACCCCCAAAACTTTTAACCCTAAACTGTCTACCGTGGACCTCGCTCCATTCCCAAGAGGTTTGTAACGGGGCATGCATAAGCGCACCAGTGTGCCTACTGTCCCTGTCCTACCGTTCCCATTGATTCATATTATGTTTATACAGTACTTCTACCTGTTTATACTTACATGTTTATATGTTATGTTCACACTTATATTTATTTTCTCAACATGCTTGACAAACAAACAAATAAAAAAGATTTGGACTAGAAGACTACAAGGTCCCTTCTGATGATGTTCTTTGTTCTACCTGTATAACTATATCTGTGCCCCTAACCAGAACCCAGCAAAAATATTTATTTGAAAGATGCTGGTTAGCTCATCAAGAGATACCAGGACATTTTCCCTGTGGCTTACAGCAGCTTTGAAGCGTGGGATTGGTGGCAGTTTTTTAGGCAGGTATCCCATGGAGAACAGGCTTTTTACCTTCTCACTTCCAGAGTCATCACCATATTCCAGAGGTTACAACAAAATGGAGAAGAAAAACACACTAACAGCACCTGTTGTTGGACCACTCATTTCCTTGTGATGACAGAAAGTCGAGGCAACCGATATTTTTAAAAAAACTGATTTATTTACAAAGATGCTAGCCGAGCAGAGGAAAATGGCAGGGATCCAGCGAGACAAAGTTGAGGCTAAAACAACACCAGATCCAGCCAGTCAGCTGCAAAAACTTGAGATTGTTTCCACTTCATTGGCTGCATTTAAAATCCAGGACTAATTTTTTTTAAAAAAATTTTTTTGATCCAAGCAGGTGGAGGAATGGAGGTGGTCCAGTGTTTAATTACCATCAGCCATGAAAGGTCGATAATGCTCATGAAAGGAGCCTCTTTTGTTACATGGCAATAAAAGAAGCCAGCACAAATTTGGAAATACGGAAACCGACTTGCGCTGAGCATTAAAGGGAGCTCATGTGGAGGAATATTTGAAGCAAATATTTACTTTTCTTCATTTTCTGATTTGGGCCGGTATTTGTTCCCCAGTGAGATAGCTTGTTTTCTCGGCTTGCTTACTTTCCTTGGCAACAAGGCAGGGAAAATAGTTTTTAAAAAGAGACTATGAAGGAAAGAAAATAGCCATTAAAACACTGACCCAGTCCAGACTGGTTCATTTTTAGCAGGTTTTAACATATTCCACACATTTCAGAACAAGAGCAAAGAATCATTAAAAATTTCCAGTTCCTCTGGGATTTTTGGGGTGGGCGTGCACATTTTTAACAGGTCTCCTGAATTCATGAACTACTTCAAATGTTAAATGGGCTTAATCAAACCCAGTTGTGCTGTTCATATGCTGTGCAATTTCTCCAACTAATAATACAGTTTTATCAGACGGTCTTATTCGTACCACTTGCTAAAACAAACTCTGGGTTCCTGCAATGTATGGAACAACAAACACACAGCTGCAGTTTAGCCTCAAGTAATGAAAACTTAGTGTTTGATGTGTCTGCAGGATGAGCCACGAGAGGAAGCAAATACTCATAATAAGCGGTGACATCAGTGTCATTCTTGGTTTGAAAAAAGTTGAAAAGTTGAAATCAAGAATTTGAGATATATCCGACTCATTCCAAGGGCATTTGGAGACAAAGACGTGCCCAGATTCAGTCCTTGGAGAGAAATTGCCATCACATTTGGTATCTAGTCGCTCAAACATTTCATAGGCCTCTGGATTGGGTGTTGGGTCAAAAGAAGGAGCTTTCAAAGACCTTAGTTGCTAATACAGAGGTGAATTTGGAAGAGATGATTCTCATCAAATCTCCTTGATTGGTATTTAAAGATTATTTCTTACATATAATGTGTTCTATAGTGAAGAACATCTGCTGAAACAGCACAGCGATTGTTGTACGTGATCCAAAGATTTCAGGACTCATTTTGAGGAAGGAAAGGGGAAAGGGAAGGAGGAAGAAAGGAAGGGGAAAGACAAAGAGAAAAGGAAAGGAACAAGGAAGGAAGAGGAAAGGGGAAGAGAAAGGGAAGGGGAAGGGAAAAAGAAGGAAAGAAGGAAGGCAAAAGGGAAGGAGGAAGGAAAGAAGGAAGGAAGGAAGGAAGGAAGGAAGGAAGGAAGGAAGGAAGGAAGGAAGGAAGGAAGGAAGGAAGGAAGGAAGGAAGGAAGGAAGGATCTGGAGAACACAATGCAAGATAAAGTTGAATCCAGGATAAGTTAACCAGAGTTGAGCTGCAAGCATGTAGATAGCCTTCAAGATAAGTGGAATGAGATTATTATTCAGATTATGGAAATCCTAACCATCCAGTGATTATTTCAGCTTTTGCAGCCCGGTTTAGTAGCCCTAAACTAGCATGGCTTATGAACCAAACACTCAGCCTAAAAACTTGGTTAGTGAAGTTTGGGAGATAAAGCTCAGTGGCTTTTCAGCAATGTTAAGATGTGTGGTCTTAATTCCAAAAACCCTGGATGGGGGATTCAGAAAAGTTGAAGTCCACCCGACTTAAAGTTGCCTGGTTTGAAAAATATAGCCAAAAGGACTCAACTGAATGAACTCTTCTTCCAAGGAAAGGAAGGATAGAAATGACACTAAGTACTTGCAATTAATAATAGTTTTGTGTAAAGGGGAAAAACAATTTTTACACCACTCTATTTCTCCACCAACTGGGAAAAAATGCTCTTTCTGTCCCTTAAACACCAGACAATTTCCGCGCCTAGTTATTTTGCAATTCACTACACAGAGGGAAGAGAGCCAATAATTATTTTCCCAACAGAGTTCTTTCAATCATCAAACAGCTGTTTTTCATTTCAGGTGGATGTTTTATATATATATTTATATATATATAAAAAACCAATGGCTTTCAGGCATTCATTGTATTTCAGGCATTTCTATGGCTGCCCAACTCAAACAAGGCGACTGAGTGGTGTACCAATAAAATAGAATAAAATAAAAAATTTAAAACGATCAAGTCACAACTACAAAATGAGCCAGCGGCTACCATTAAAACCCAACAAAGACAGGATAATGGTGATCAGAACTCACATCTATATTATAACTTATCCAGTTGGGAATTCTCTACAGCTCGAGCCAAGGACTTGGGAAGAGATCCAGGACTCAGCTGCCTTTCTAAAAGTCGATGGGGTGGGGTGGGCCAACTGTATGTTTGGTGGTGGTGGGGAGAGCATTGCAAAGGGCAAAATGTGCACTTGGAAATGTGTGAGCTTGTAGCCCAGGGGTGTCAAACTGGATTTAATTGAGGGCCGCATCAGGTTTGTATTTGGCCTCGGGGAGTGGGGGACTTAAACCAGCTGAATCCCACCCCTGGGGCTGCTGATCTAGGCCATATCTTCAGGAGCTTGAGAAGGTCCTGACTTCTCCAACAACATGTAGCTTCAAGCTGATGGACAGGCAAGGAGTGAAAGAGGGAGGGAGAGAGAGAGAGAAAGAGAGAGAGAGAGAGAGGGAGGGAGGGAGAGAGAAAGAGGGAGGGAGAGAGAGAGGAGAGAGAAGGAAAGAGGAGAGAGAGAGAAAGAGAGGAGAGAGAGAAAGAGGAGAGAGAGAAAGAGAGGAGACAGAGAGAAAGAGAGAGGGGAGGGAGGGAGAGAAATAGAGGAGAGAGAGAGAAAGAGAGGAGGGAGAGAGAGAGAGAGGAGACAGAGAGAAAGAGAGAGAGGAGGAGGGAGGAGAGAGAGAAAGAGAGAGAGGGAGAGAAAAAGAGAGAGGGGAGGGAGGGAGAGAAAAAAAGGAGAGAGAGAAAAAGAGAGGGGAAAGAGAGGAGAGAGAGAGAGAGGAGAGAGAGAGAGAAAGAGAGAGGGAGGGAGGGAGAAAGAGAGAGAAAGAGAGGAGAGAGAGAAAAAAAAAAAGAGAGAGAGAGCTAACTACACTGTTTCATTTACCGGCAGGGTGTCCCTGCATGCGGTTGTGCAATATGATTGATAGATTTGGGGGCAGATGGCATGTGCAAGAGGTTCGCCAAGGCCGCTGAGCTGTCCAACACGTTGATGGCTGAAGCGTGTCCAGCTCATGAAGGATGACCCCTCCTGTGGTTCAGTCCCCTCCCCGGTCACCCCCCCCTCACCCGCCCTGGCTGCTGTCACGCTGGGGTGGGAAGGTGATGGAGCGTGTCTACTGGAGGAAGGACGTCATGGCCTCTGCTGTGCTGTAGAGTTTACAGCTGGGTCATCGTCCAGACCAGGCATCCTTTCCACTCCCTGGGCCAGATCCGCCACTGATGTAAATCACACACTCCAGCTGAGGCAAATGGAATGAGGCCCTCAGGAACAATATTTCGGTCCAGATGTGATTCAGCCATGTTTGATGGTACCAGAAAAGACTCGAAGATACTGGCTGGGTTGAGGGAAACAGCCTGGAATGCAGCCCGAATCTGGTCCTCTTTGGAGATTTAGCTGGGTACCAATATGGGCTGTCACAATGTTGAGAGAGAAGGAAAAAGTGAGGGCAAATAGCAAGAAGAACAGCTGCAAGAACCGGGTCTGGCTAGTCAAGGGAAGAGAAGGACCAGGGGAGACAGGAGAGCAGTCTTGTAATATTTGAGGGGCTGCCCCAGAGAGGAGAAAGGGGTCCTGCTATTTTCTAAGGCCAGATAAGGAATAATAGATGGAAAGATATCAAGGAGAGATTCAATCTGGAAATAAGAAGAAACTTTCTGACGGTGGGAACAATCAGCCCATGGAACAGAAGTTGCCTCCAGAAGTTGTGGGAGCATCAACCCTTGAGGCTTTCAAGAAGAGATTGGACTGCTATCTGTCAGAAATGGTGTAGGGTCTATTGCTTGGAGGGGGGGCTGGACTAGATGACCTACAAGGTCCCTTCCAACTCTGTCAATCTATTAATCCATTCAACCAACTCACTAGCCAGATCAGGGAAAGGCCTGGCCAGCTGCATTTGCAGAAGAGATGAAGTAAGTCAGAATGAACCTTGGTTTTCATGTACAGGTAATCCTTGGCTTACAACAACAACAACAACAACACATTTCTGTTGCTAAATAAGACCATTGTTAAATCAGTCTTGCTCCTTTTTATGACCTTAGTGGTTAAGTGAAGCACTGCCATTTTTGCGTGATAAAAATACAGGTGCTTGGCAAACTGACTCATATTTATGACGGTTGCAGCATCACGGGGTCAGTGATCCCCTTTTGTAAGCTTCTGACAAGCCGAGTCAATGGGAAAGCCAGATTCACTTAATGAACGGATGACTAACTTAACAACTGCAGTGATTCACTTCACAACGGTGATACGAAAGGTTGTAAAAATGGGAGAAAACTAAGTTAACAAATGTTTCACTTAGTAATAAAAACTTTAGGTTCATTTGTGGTCATAAATCAAGAACTCACCTGTACCTGCCCACCCCTTTTTGAAGCCCCAATGTGTGTAAATCCTTTTTTGTTTTTGCTTTTCAACCAACAATTATTTACAATCATCAGTTACTTTGGTTTTTATTTCTCTGACAATTCTGCTTTAGATTTATATTTCAGAAGCTGCTGAACAGCCCTCAGCGTGCAGATTTAGGAAATGAGAAGTGAAAAAAAAAAGCACATCTGCAAATAGTTTTTTTTCTCATTGTTATATCTTATTTTGTTGTGTTGGACAACATAGGAGCACAACTTAATTAAGCTCCGCAGACAGGCTGCACATAATGTTGTGAGCTTTAGTTTACAGCTCTATAATGTAGGAACTTCCTTTAAAAAAATAAAAAGTGAATTGTCCCCAACAGGCTTAATTATGTACCCATTACCAACCCTCTGAGGTTGGTACATCGAGCAAAATAAAGAGAAGATTGTCTGCTCTTTAATAGAATTGTGGAATGAGTTTTCGCAGGCCTGAATCTGGAGAACAATGTAGCAGGAAACGATCCAATGAAACAATCACGAAAGAGCAACGAAAAGAGAAAAAGAGCACCAAGAATGAAATTCTTAAATCTGGACAAATTGCAGTTCTCTAAATAGATGTCACTACTCGACATGTCACTTCTCCGGGGATGTTCTGAGTTGGAGAAGAGTAACTCCAGATGTTCAAAAAGATTTCTTCAAAACATTTAATGAGATTTTTTTTCTTTCTTTTGTGCAAGAGCATCTTCACCTGTAGTCCTCTCCTCATGCTTCCTATTGGTGCATTCAAACAAGGGAGACAGGCTTTCAAAACTAGAGAGGAAAGACCCATCCAAAATCCACCTCTCTGGAGACCACCAGATTTCTAGGCTAAAAATAAAAGTTTTATTCTGGCTCTATTTCAACAAATATTGTTATTGTTTTTTGTTTTTTTTTAAATCTGTTCTTTTGCCATAATAATATATTTCTCACATAAAGATGATGAAAAGTGGAAAGCTAAATCAGTCTTCCCAAGACATGAAATGTATGATATACAATCAGTAGCTTTCAGGCTGCTAAAATTTCAGGCTGCTAAAATACCAATTGAAGCATATTGTGGCTACCTGTTGAAACTGACATTGCTCCCCTCTGATGATATAAGCATGGCCATGTATATTTAAAAGCAACAATGTGTGTGCTTTATGGTAGCACAGGTAGTTGTAGACTTACAACCATTCATTGAGCGACTGTTTGAGGTTACAACCGCAGTGATAAAAATGATTTATGATGGATTTTCATGCTTACGACCATTGGCGTATCCCTATGGTCATACGGTCAAAATTCAGGCACCTAGCAACTGGCATGTTGCACTGTCATGTGATCATCATTTGTAACCTTCCTAGCTGGCTTCTCACAATTCAGTAATCTGACTACTGAATTATTTTTGCACACTTGAATGAATAATTGTCTTCTCCTTCTCCTTCTCCTCCTCTTCCTCCTCCTTCTTGTTTCTTGTTTCTCCTTGTTATTGTTGTTATTGTTTTTTCTTCTTCTTCTTCTTCTTCTTCTTCTTCTTCTTCTTCTTCTTCTTCTTCTTCTTCTTCTTCTTCTTCTTCTTCTTCTTCTTCTTCTTCTCCTCCTCTTCCTCCTCCTCCTTCTGTTTCTTGTTTCTCCTTGTTATTGTTGTTATTGTTTCTTCTTCTTCTTCTTCTTCTTCTTCTTCTTCTTCTTCTTCTTCTTCTTCTTCTTCTTCTTCTTCTTCTTCTTCTTCTTCTTCTTCTTCTTCTCCTTCTCCTTCTCCTTCTCCTTCTCCTTCTCCTTCTCCTTCTCCTTCTTTTTCTTCTTTTTCTTTCACCTCCTCCTCCTCCTTCCTCCCCTCCTCCTCCTCCTCCTGCTCCTCCCTCTCTCCTATTGATATTGGTTTAAAAACTGTCAAATGAGCTGGAAAATTTGAGAGAATCATCTAAAGCTAGGGTGAAAATGTAGAAAACAGTCTCTGTTGGATCTCAATTGTTGCAGCCCGGATCTAGTACTCCTAGGAAACACACACTATGTTTTTAAGCCTCAAAGATACAAAAATCCATCTCCATGGCCAACCTATCATTACTTTCTTGGAAAGGCAAGATCAGGAATACAATCCCTTCATTGTATGTAGAGTACAACTTGATCAGCACTAAAAGCTTTCTTCACCTTTGTTTAACTGGACTTTGCTTTCTGCTGAGCTAAGGGCAACAGGCTTCATAATTCATTCAGTTTTTCCCCTCCAACAACTCCGAGCCCATCCCCACATATATGCTTGGATTGTTGCTTCAATGTACTCAAATAACAGGACTGCCCCCTTCTCCCATTTATGATGGGAAGAATGATCTCACTGAAAGGATAACTTCTAATCTGATGAAAGGGTCAAGTGGTTGGTGGGAATCCTTCTGGAAAGGCATCTCATTTTCTGGAAGAGTTGAACTTGGGAACATGGTTTGCATTGGCGTCAGGGGCCTTGGAAATCACTAGCCATTTGAAGGGGAAAGAAATGAGATCATGGAAGAACAGCAAAAAAAGAGCGTCGATGGTTAAGGAAGCAAGGCTTTGCAAAATCCTTCCATTTATCTTGGAATTCTGAATAGAATATGAGTGTTGGTTCCACTCCGTACATTCCGTGCTCCTGGTGTAGTCCGAAACGTTTATTCCACACTGCGCCGGTTCCTGCTAGAGAGAAAGAACTGCCCAGTGTTTATTTTGAAAACAAAATCTCTGCTCCTTGGAGTTTCTGGATAATGTGATTTGTCCGGGATGAAGGAATAAATAGTTTATTTTAATCCCTTGAATACCGTATAAACAGAGCACGGGTTTTCTCACAAAGGATTTGTGGTTTAGGAGGACAGGATTTGCCAGCTGTGGTCAGGGAAGCACAGGGAAGATGGAAAATTTCACACCTTATGGGACAATGTCAGGCCAATCCTGGATGGGTCTCAACCAGACCTCATTTCTTTCTTCCATTTGTGGCTGCAATGAAGACCTCAAACTGAGAAGCTAGAAGAACAGCACGGCCATCACTATTTTCACTGCCAAAAGGAAAATGAAAAACTAAAATAAAATTGGAGGTCATTTCTATATATTTTCTGTCTTCTGAATTTCTAGCAAACATGGGCTCTGCATTGATTAAGTCCTCTGAAAAAGCCATCTTAACAACCTCAGTGGTATTACATATATAATTCTAGGTTGGTTCTCTCGATTAGTTTCCATCCATTGCTTCTCTTCTTCTGTCTTTACACAACTAAGCAAATGAAGCTTAGTTGGGATTATGGACCATGCCATAATCAGATGCAATCTTTAATTCATTGGGAGGATAACCTAGCTCAAATAGCTTAGTATTATTGTGTGGAAAGCTGTTAAATATTGGGATGAGGTGAGGAAAATTAGAAAGCCTGAAAGATGACACTCAAGTGATCAAATGTTTGGCTGTCTGCAATGGCTAAGTCTTTTGGTTTTATTTTAGATAAGGAATCTCGAATCTGTCGCAAGCATTTTGGGCAGAACGAATGCCGCATTGAAGTCAATAAGATGACCGTCTGATTATGTAATGAGTTGGATCTGGATGCTGCGGGTATACATGAGAGGTTTTTTCAACCCCTTGCCCAAGCAGGAGAACCAATACCATTTGTCTGTCGAGTCTCTTCTTTAAAAACCTTCAACGATGGAGCACCTACAATTTCTGAAGGGAAGTCATTCCGTTGATTCATTGTTCACACTGTCAGAATATTTCTCCTTGGTTCTAGATCGGCTGTCTCCTTGATTAATTTCCACCATTACTTTTTGTTCTGCTTTCAGATGCTTTGGAGAATAAGTTAACCTTCTCTTCTCTATTGGAAGGCAGCTGTCATATCACCTCTAAGTCCTTCTCTTCGATAGACTAGACCAGGGGATAGGGAAACTTGGCTCTTTTATCACTTGTGGACTTCAACTCCCAGAATTCCTGAGTGAGCCATAAAAGGTTTCCCATCCCTGGCCCACTGGTTTTTCAATTGTGGGGGAAATCAATTTTTGACTTGAATGGGACTGTTTAATATGCAAATGTCCTACATTTGTATGTTAAACAGTCCCATTCAAGTCACAAATCGAACATTTTATGGCTCACTCAGGAATTCTGGGAGTTGAAGTCCATAAGTGATAAAAGAGCCAAGTTTCCCTGGACTAGACATTCCCAGTTCCTGTTCTTTGATGTTCTTTAAAACATTAGTCCCTAGAAAAGCCTAAAAGAAAATGCCTTTCAGAAGCATCACATTCAACAGGTGGATTCATGTCTTTTCTAAAATGTTTGGAGGCCAGATTGTACTTCCACTCCCTCCAACTGTGGACATAGTAGACATTTCCAATCTAGCCTCTTACAGATGTTTAACTCATGTCCCATGATTTGTAATTCTTGATCATGCTGGTTAAGAATTCTTCAAATTTGGCAGGTATCGAGTTGAGTTAAGCTGTCTTGACTTAAGTTCCCTGTCTAAATTAACTTGCCTCAAAATCCTGTAGTCCCAAATGTGATAGTCATAACACGTTCCATCAGTCCAAAGAAAAAATGGGAAACCCTGTTCATCCAAGAGAAAAATCAAGTCTGATATGGCCCATGATGCAGTCTCAAGAGGTATCATTCTTGGATGAGAAGATCAGCACTTCAAGTCTCCCTAGCAAACTACCTGGGCACAAGCTGAATCATGTTCATTGGAAGGAACACGTTGGTGGTGTCAGAAGAATAATTTGGGGTTCCAACTCAAGATGGGGTTGCGCAAGACTAAATAAAAATAAAATCCAGACAGTTGTGAGGAATGGACAATTATTTATTCCCAAAAGCAAAGAGGATTTGCCTACGGGGGCAGCTACTAAGAAAATGGGATAGAGATTGTTTATAGGGGAACTTGTGTGGATATTTGGTTCTAACTAGAATGTGACTTGAAAGACATGGTTGTGTGAATGCATTGAGCCCAGAGAAGGGGTTGATTAAATCAAGCAATGTGATTTAAGTCTTTTCATTTGAACTGTAAGGATTATGTTTACACCGTGTTGAGTTTTAGGGGTTTGCTTGTGTATGTCTTTACAACTCAAAATAAGTCATTATTTTGCATGTTTGCTATGAGCTTAAAAGGTTTTGGAGGCTGCTAATCAATATATCTCTTGGAGATCCAGGTTAGATAACACATGATTCCCTGTGCAATATTTCTAACATGGTTATATGAATGTATAAATTCTTCCTTTGAAAAGGGCTGCCACAAGGAAAAAGCACTGGCACCCAATCACAATTCTCATTCCTTATTGCAAACGTGTCCTGCTTTGTCATTCCTTCTTTACCCCAAACAGATGGCAGGCCACTTTAAGGACAGTGGCATCCCTTGGCAGTGATGACTGTCCTTTAGTGCAGCAGTCATGATTATGACAAAATATTTCCAACAACTATAATACCGACTTTAAACATTTATTTAGGCTTAAATGTCACTCCAGTCATGCCTGACTCTGACAGCGGATGGATCTTAATAACTGGTCATCAGAGTAAAAATATTGAACTGAACGGTATAAAGGGAACAATTTAATAAAATTGTAGCATCCCACACACTGAAGACCAACTGTAGCATCATCCTCTTCACTGGGATAGGCTAATGAAGTCATCCAAATAGCGATATCAAGAGGACAACCCTGGAAAAAGAAATATCCTGGTGAGATGTTTGTGGATCTCGGAGACTAGTTATCGCTAGGCGTTTAAAGCGGGGTGAAAGAAGAATGCTTGGGCTCATCATGAGAAAGTTATGGTCATCAAAAGATGGGCCTGAAAGAAAAGTGATGCCTTCTATTTTAATTCCCCTGCCTATGGATGATTGTGTCTTCCCTGAGATAGCTGCCTTTTAGGAGATCATAGGCTCTTAACTCTCAACCTAGAACTAAAGAGAAATGTCCTGACAGGGAGAAGAATTGACCAGGGAAACAGCTTTGCCTTCAGAAGTTGTGGAGGCTCCATCACTGGAGGTTTTCAAGAAGAGACTGGACAGCCATTTGTCTGAAATTGTATAAGCTTTCCTGCCTGAGGGAAGTGGGATTGGAATTGGAAGATTTCCAAGGTCCCTCCCAACTTTATGTTACGTTATTCTGTTATTCTTTCTATGATCACATGTATCCATCCTATCAAGCCAAAGAAAGTCCTGAATGATACGGGGATCTCCTCCCATGGACAGGGAGTTAGACTAAAAGACTTCCAAGTTCCCTTCCAACCCCATTGTTCTGTCTATGTTCTTCATACCCTTAAAGTGCACTTAAAGGCCATTCTTTATATTTGGCACTCGGTAAATTTATGCCAAAGTCAATTCTTTGAAGTGGAAGGGGCTCTGCAAAAATTTGAGAGTAGGATCTACTTCCCCACGATAAAACATTTTGTTGAATCAGCTGGTTTGCTGTGGATGGGAAGGTCGACAAGGTTGGGTGTTTGCCCAGTGCAGCAGGTGTGAAGCGTCCTTTTAAAGATCTTTTAGTCTTATTCCATTCGGATTCTTATTGAAGGTTTTGTCATCACATTGTCTGTCTGAAGCAAGGTGTACGTGCAGTTGTGAAGGTCATCGTGATTTTTTTTGGACGCCTGCACATCTGTATCCTACAAGCTGTATCCAAAAAGCTATCACCAACCAAACTGTAGTCATTAAGAGAAGGGTAAGCCATTGAAAAAAAAATAACAACGAAAGAATCATACTGTATTCACTGTATTTAATGAATGTTCACTACATGTCAATGAAATCATATTTAGTTTTGGGTGGGCTCTGCTCATTTGGGAGATTGAGGTCCACCCACTCTGCCTCACCATTCCAGAGTCCATTATGGCTCTCAGCTCCGAAAAAAAGTGATACTTCCTTGATTTAGCTCAGTGATTCTCAGCCTTGGTAATCTTGGTAATCTGTGGACTCAGCTAACTGGGGATTTCTGGGAGTTGAAGTTGACACATCATAGAGGCTGCCCAGGTTGAGAAACATTGAGATCATGAAAGAAAGCTCAAGAGCTAGCAAGCTAAGAACACTGCAATTGTGGGATTCCTACTTTTGCTTTTCATGAACTGAAGAAGATACTCAACTTCTCCCTCCCCTCCCAGAAACTTTTGGAGAAGTTCTGCTACAGAAAGCATGATAAGATGCGTTCGTTGGTAGAATTGCCTTGTCCTCCATCCCCAGCAGAGACGATCCACAGCCGTGCTTCAAATAGCATCATGAGGTGAGCTGCTGGTGCCACAGCAGATCTGTTTTAAGGTGCCCCCAAACTCTTTCTTCTGTTGATGGGTAACGGGTGTGAGTGTGTGTGAGGGATGTCACCAACTAAAGCTTGCCAGAGAGTCTTTTTACTAGCACACCATGTTCTACCCGTTGCAACCTGGTGCCAAACACATCCGTTTGGAATTAAAGAGGATTGAGACTGAAGCTGTTTGGAGAACCAGAACTAAATCTTGGCCTTGCCAGGCAGAATCCAGTCCTGATGAGCAGAAGCATCCTTCATTTTAGGGCATAATTTAGAGCAGGAGAAGCAGAAGGCAAAGGGAGTGCCATTTTGTCACAGCTACTGTTAAGAGTTGGCCACCACAAAACGTCATCCATTTTTCTAGGTTAGCCATAGAGTTGTCCATCTGTGCTTGAATACATCCCTGGAATTCAGAAGAATCAGAGAGATGGGGAGATATATAGCAATAAACAAGGACTAGTAGTAGACCAGCAGACAGTGGTGGTGATCAACATAGCAGACAGCAATGTTGAGAAGAAGGAATGTGAGAAACTGAAGAAGTAGGGACTGAAGGAGAAACTAGAGTGAATGTGGCAAGTCAAAGCCAAAGAAGTCCCAGCGATGGTAGGAGCACTAGGGACTGAGACTCCTTAGCTGGGAGAGGAGCTCCAACAGATCCCAGGAGCAACATCAGAGCTCTGTCCAGAAAACTGCAGAACAAGGAAGAACTAAGATAGTTCTTAGTTAGTTGCAGAATCCTCCAACGTCCAGGTCTCTGGCAGAGGACCTGAGATTGAGAAAGACACAGAACACGTATAAGGGTGAGAAGGGAAATTAGATAGATGGATGGAAGGATATGATAAAAGGTAGGTAGGTAGGTAGGTAGGTAGATAGGTAGGTAGGTAGATAGATTGACAGACAGGTGGATGTAATAAAAGGTAGATAGATAGATGGATGGATGGATATGATAAAAGGTAGCTAGCTAGCTAGATATGAGGTTTATCATAGATAGATAGATAGATAGATAGATAGATAGATAGATAGATAGATAGATAGATGATAAGACAGGCACAGATAGACATAGATAGATAGACATACAGACATAGCTATAGTTAGTTATAAATAGATAGATGATAGATAGATGATGATAGATAAATCGATTGATCTCAGAATCAGAGAGATGGAGTAATTGTCTGCCAATACAGTATCTGTCTGTCTGTCCATCTATCCATCCATCCATCCATCCATCCATCCATCCATCCATCGTAGATATAGATAGATAGACAGACAGACAGAGATGATAGACAGACAGACATTAGATATAAATAGATAAATAGATAGATGATAGATAGATAGATCTCAGAATCGGAGAGATGGAGTAATCTGACTGCCTATACAGTATCTATCTGTCTGTCCATCCATCCATCTCAGAATAAGAGAGACAGAGGGACACACACACACACACACACAGAGAGAGAGAGAGAGAGAGGGAGAGAGGGAGAGAGGGAGAGAGAGGGTGTCATGCTGGCCCAGAGTTGATCTGAGCTTTCTGCTTCCATATTCCCTTAAAGAACTGGTCCAGAAGACCTTTTCCTTCACTTTGCTCCTTGTTAAAGGTTTGTCCTTACCATGTTATTCTTAATAAACATAAAAACAAACAAACAACCCCCCCCGAAAACCTCCCTGTGCTCAAAGACACATCCATCTCGCCTCCCCCTCACCGCCCTCCCCCCCAAAAGAAACTTTGTCAAAATATACACTATACAGAGGTGAATCCACCCATTCATAGGTTATGTAATATGTACAGAGTCTTTAGGAAGAGTCCGTGGAGCGGAGTGCACAGACAACCCACAGGCAAAAGGGGAAGGAGGTGTGCATATGACAGACATGAGGTTGAACCAATCACGGTTTCAAACACTTCCCCCTTTTCTCCCGCCTCTGTAGTTTCCGGAGCCGCCGAGTCCAGGCGTCCCGCCATTGGATCACCAAGCTGTTCTTGTCGGCCATTAGCCCTGGCCGGTCACTGGGGTTTTCACTGATCCCCATAACTAGGTACTTCTTGCTGATTTGGATCTTGGGGCATTTGCAAGCCAGGTCTTTCATGTGGATCCATAAGAAGTTATCGCCCCGTTTCACACGTTCGTCCCGACATTTGTAGACGGAGAGGATGTTGACGGTGAATTTGGCCCAGTTGGCTACCGTCTCCATGTCTAAGACGTTGACTTGGACAACTGAAGGGAGAAAGAGAAGTCAAGACAAATGTAAGTGTCAGGGTTCCAAGTAACACACCTCTTCTGACCAAGGCTTCCTGAGACAGTAACAATCAAATGCTGTTCCCAAAACCCTTTTTTTAAATTATTGCAACGGCTGTGAATTATATGCATTCACAACCTGTAATGAATCCCAAACAGTTTATGAATAGTTCAACCGAAGTCTCCCAAAGTCATTTTAGGATAAGGCTGATAAGCACCCACCTTTATTTCCCTTGACATGCTGCCAATGACTAAATTGCCAAATAGCTGTACAAGGCCAAAAGGGAGCACAAAGTCAACACGGAGCTTCAGATTTTGGAGCTTTGACCAGAATGAACAAAGTTGCTTCCTGCAAAGGCTCATGTCCCTTTGCTCCTTCATCTCCAATCATCTCCAAGCCTTACTCCCGAGTCGACCCTTTTGTCCTAACTGTTCTTGCCTTCTGGCGGCTCTGTGCAAGTGCGCACTGGGAACAGGCTCCCCCTGTTCCTCTGCCTTGCTGATATCAGATTCTGGAGGCTCTGGAGTCAGCACATAACTCCCAGATGGCCCTGGCTCCATCTCTGTGTTGGATGGAGATCCCTCATCCAAGCCCTCCCCAGACTCCAGAATTGGCCCGTATTCCTCCCCACTATCTGACTCTGCTGCCAGCACCGCAGGCCACCATGTGCACAGGGCTGCTCGAAGGAAAGAGCAGCTGCAGCAGCACAGGCGACTCGGGAGTAAGGCTGCAAGGTGATAGCTCCTCCCTTAAGAGATAAAAGCCAGCTGAGAAACCGGAGTTCTTCGCAGGAAGCAAAGAAATTCTTGCACTTCAAGCCTTATGGATGGTTCAGAATATCTTGGTTGGTGTTTGGAGACTCTTTGTGTTTGAAATATTTCTTGGCAACTTTATCTAGTGTTCTTGGCAGCCTTGCACAACCTTGGCAAGGTTCGTTCTTATCAGAGACAATTAGTTTAAAACAGCCTTTTAACCAGGAAGGAACAGAATTCATAAAGAATCATCAAAAGGTTTTGCTGTTACCTCTGTTTCATTATTTGTTTCCTTGGAACAAGGTTTGGGTCAGGACAGTGTGTGAGATTTTTAGGTAGGAGAAACAGGCCAAGCTTTGTGCAAAAGAATGACAGACAGTCCCTGACTTACAATGGAACCCCAGATATTTGTTGCTAAGCGAAGCGTTGGTTTCATTTCTGAATGAAGCATTTGTGAATTTTGTCCCATTCTGCAAACTTTTCTTGCCACAGTTGTTAAGTGAATCACTGCAGTTAAGTTAGTCACACGGTTGTTAAGTGAAATTGGCTTCCCTATGAACTTTGCTGGTCAGAAGGTCGTCAAAGGAGATCACGTGACCCCGAGAGACACTGCGACTGTCATAAAGAGGAGTCAGTTGCCAAGTATCTGAATTTCGATCATGAGGATGCTACCACAGTCATAAGTGTGAAAAAGTCATTTTTCTCCTGCCATGGTACCTTGGAACAGTCACTAAATGAATGGCTGTAAAGTCAAGGATTACCTGTACTAAGCTCAGCAAATTCTCAAGGTGTTATATTGCATCTCTCTCTCCCTCTCTTTCCCCCTCTCTCCCTCTCTCTGTCTCCCCCTCTCCTTCTCGCTCTCCCTCCCTCTCTCTCCCTTTCCCTCCCTCCTTCTGTCCCTCTCCCTCCCACTCTCTCTCTCTCCCTCCCTCTCTCTCCCATTCTCTCCCCCCTCTCTCTTTTCCCTTCTCTCTCCTTCTCTCCCTCCCTCCCTCTCTCTCCCCCTCTCTCTCCTTCCCTCTCCCTCCCATTCTCTCTCCCCCTCTCTCTTTTCCCTTCTCTCTCCTTCTCTCTCTCCCTCCCTCTCTCTCTCCTTTTCTCTCTCCTTCCCTCTCCCTCCCACTCTCTCTCCCTCTCTCTCCCTCCCCCTCTCTCTCCCCCTCTCTCTTTCCCCCTCTCTCTCCTTCTCTCTCTCCCTCCCTCTCTCTCCCCCTCTCTCTCCTTCTCTCTCTCCTTCCCTCTCCCTCCCACTCTCTCTCCCTCTCTCTCTCTCCCCTTCTCTCTCCTTCTCTCTCTCCCTCTCTCTCTCTCCCTTCTCTTTCCCTCCCTCTCTCTCTGTCTGTCTGTCTGTCTGTCTCTGTCTCTTTCTCCCTCTTTCTCTCCCACCCATAATTCTAAACAGTCCCTTGTCTCTCTTTTTTCAAGCATGGATTTTTATACCTTTGCTTTATCTCACCAAAGAACCTGGAATATGGGAAATCTCAACCGAAGGGACGTGTCAACGAAAATGAATGAATAATAACTGATTGCAATTATCTCCAAGGATAATTTTCTTTGTAGAGAAAAAGATTCCCCGCCCACTTCTTTCAGCTCCACAGTTGCCACCCGGCCCCTCTCAGTCCTTGGATAAGTATCACGAATTCTCGTTCCCTTCCCACCTTGCCAAAAACATCTTTTCTCTTGGAACCAAAGATTTCCTGGAGAAGATCAATCAAAACCTCGGCCTTTTTAGCCATTCTTTTTTTCTTTTTTTTTACTCAAGAGAGCAGCTCTGCTTATATCTGGGTGATTAACAACCCACAGGCGGGGATGCCCTGCGCCCTAACTCTGCAGACCTCCCATCCTATTCAAAATCTCTCTCTCCACCCCACACACCTTGCGAAAGAGAGAAAAATGTGCTTTTTAACATATTTGGCAGACAGAGAAGACTTTGGGGGTGGAGAAAGGAAAAAGGGCACACAATGTTTTTGGAGATTTGAGAAGGATTTTCTCTCTCTCTCTCTCTCTCTCTTTCTAGTTCATCTGACAAACTGGGGAAAAGAGGCGAGATGGATGAGCATGGAGCTGGCCTGTTGCTTGGGAAGGCAGCATAACAAGCACGAGAACTGTGGGGAAATTGAATTTAAGCTTCATTAGGTAATACCCCAGTCAATGTTAATTTAGATGATCTTGAGTCATATTGAACTCCTTACTACCGATAGGGGTGTGCATTCAACATTTTTAACAACCGGTTATGTGGGCGTGGCTTAGGTGGTGGGCATGGCTTGGTGGTCATGTTATTGGCTGGGCGTGGCCAACTCAATATCACTCACATTGAGGCACGCATCTCCTCGCCTGGGCTCTCATGACTGTGGGGATGCTGCAACAGTCATAAGTGTGAAAAAGGGTCATAAGTCACTTGTTTCAGTGCCATGGTAACTTTGAATGGTCACTCCACACAAGCAAAGTACCAGCAAAGGAGCGGAAAAACCTCCAGAGACGTTCCTGAGACAAGAAGTCTAGTCCTGCCAAGAATGTAATCAGGGATAACAGAGAGGCAGTTTCTGTAAGCAACACCAGAATGTTTCCTTCCTGCCTTCCTTACAGGATTAGGCCAGTAATTTCTTCTAACAACCAACCTTCCCTCCCTCCCTCCCTCCCTCCCTCCCTCTCTCTCTTTCTCTCTCTCCACATATATATATATATTTGGTATTCAGCTTTGTTCGGGTATTTTCCCATGTCATTATAGTTGTACTTTTAAAGTTGTAGCAACGTTTCGGCAGAATCTCATCTGCCATCATCAGGCTTCTATATTGTGTTCGTCTAGCAGATGAACACAATATAGAGAGACGAACACAATACCGAAGCCTGATGATGGCAGATGAGATTCTGCCGAAACGTTGCTACAATTTTAAAAGCACAACTATAATGACGTGGGAAAATACCCACTCTGAAGAAAAAGGAGGCACTTCTTACCATAGTCTTTCTTGCAGTACTTTTTCATGTTGATTTTGTAATTGCCCTTGGCTGGCTTGCAGTAGGAGTCACAATCTGTGGGGAGAAGAACGCAGGACATAAGCATGACAACAACTCGAAAGCAGGAAAAGAAATTGCAACACACCAACCCCAACAAACTTTGCAGGAGGCCTGTCTGAGTGAAGACTCATACTAGACGAATCCAGAAGTTGGAACCAGCTGTTTGTAGGGAATAATCAACAACGAAAAGAGGGAGAGCTCAATCTTCCATCTCTTCTCCCTTCTGGGACCCAAAACCAGAAGAGAGTTTGGATGAGTGTATGTGTCAGGATGCCTTGCTGTCAGGATTCCAGCGATTGCCCTAATTGAATCATGAGCCTTGAGCCAAACTTCAAAAAACTTCAAAGAATTTATTAGGAGTGACATGCTGGCATGTCCAAATTCTGGCATATGTAATTACAGTCACCGGTGACCCTGGCTTCCCCCCTCCCCCCGGGTGTGTTATAAATCAGTTTCTCCAATTAAGCATATACACGGGCTAGTTGTCATCCATCACGTTCTCCAATTAAAGTTTTTCACGGGCAAAAGCTTCAGTAGCATAGCTACAATCTTTTTAAAGATAAAGTTTGAATGTGCTTCTAAGTTCATTTGCCGTAGGCTTCTCCAGTCCTTTCCCCCCAAGCCCTCTTTCTTATGCCAACTTGGAAACAAGTGTAGGAATGCTTTACAAGTTGACCATATGTCAGGCAAGAAGATTTTGGAGAAAAGAAATTGGGCACCTCCTTCCTTGGGCCCTTCAGTTCCTCCTTCCTTATTCCCAAGCATTTCACCATCCAAGAAGCTAGAACCATGGTGTATCATACAATGAAAAGGAGGACACAAATAAATTGAAGAAAAAAAACAAAACCACTTGTGCATGGAGCACTCTTGTGCACGGAGCACTCTTTCAAAACAATTCTCCTGTGTGGAGCGCATGCGTCTCATAATCGCGTCTCACCGCACTGTACTGAGCCTTGACGAATCGTCATGTCAAATACAAATACGTCACATCACACACAACGGATCAGATCGGCATCGATCAAATACGGAGATTTACAGATTAGGCTTCAAATATCAAAAAGGAGGACATGTAGGAGGACACTTTTTGAGAGAGGACAAAACTTACAAAAGGAGGACTGTCCTCCCTAAAGGAGGATGGCTGGTCACCTTATGTATCAGAGTACCAGAGGGTACAATCTTCTTCCAGCTAGGCCAGGTAGCATGAAATAAACAAGGAAAACTCTGGTTTGACCTGCATCAAGCTCTTAAAGATTCAGTGGGTCATCAAGACAGCGACCAACAGCACAGCTCTCAGGATGGGCAGATATGATATTCCTGGAGAAAACCAACCCCCTGAGAACCTCTTGTACCCTGTTCCTGTACTCCCTCCTCCCATTCTTCTTCTCCAATTTCTACTCAATCCATCCAACAGTTGTTTGTGCAACACAACTATGACACAAGAAGAGAATATTTGTAGGGCGAACTGTGGAGCCCTTGGTGCTTTCTGAGCTTGGTGGTTTTCTTGCAGATGTTTCATGACCCAACTAGGTAACATCATCAGTACTAGAAGGGAGTAGGGTTTGCAAGGAGGAGGAGAACTGTGGAACCCTTGGTGGTCTCAGTGCTAGTTAGCTGTGGCAGCCATCAGTGCAACCACTGATGGTGTTCTTAATTGGGTAATTAGACATCTGCAGGAAAACAACTAAGCTCAATGATCATTAAGGACCCCACAACCCAGTCAGTTCAACACCTAACATTCACCCAACATCTGGGTTTACTTGGCTTTAACATCTGGGTTTACTTGCCTTCTAGGTTCGAATCCCAGAAGGGTATGGCTATCTGATGAGAGCTAAATAGCTTGAAACAGAGCTATACTAGTCTCCCATTATTTTGGTAAATATAAATTTAACACAAAATAGTGTGTTGTGAAAGTGACTGCCTGGATTGGGGCTGAAAGGCAAAAACAGAAGCAGTATGCACCTCCCCATATTTGGGTAGACCAGGTTGCCCTGATAAAGAAAACACTTGGCTTTAACCTCGGTTAATTTTTGTGTGTGTGGTTTCCTGTTTGTGCCTCCACTTGATGCAGGGTATTTGCTCATGTCCATAAAAATGAGCGACTCTGTGTTCAGCCCATGGTGGGAAAACAGTTCTCTCTGTCCAGTTGGTCTCTTCCCCCCTCCCAAGCTTAAATGAGACATCTTTTCTTTTTCTTTCCTTGAGAGTTACAAAAATGTTTGGCTGGCTGCAGTCAGGCCTGGCACTGGAGTTTCTCAAAAGGAGATGGAAAAGGAGGGAGTAGGACAGGACGAATAACTGCTGATCCTTCCAAAAAGACATTTGGGACACTGAAGTAAAGTTCATCAAGCTACAGAATTCTGGATCCATGCCTGTGGAGTCTTTATGGCACCCTCTTGGCATGGCTTGAGCCCAAAAGCTGTGGGGAAAACAGACTTGGGTAACAGAATAGAATAGGATAGGATAGGATAGGGAAAGAATAGAATAGAATAGGATAGAATAGAATAGAATAGAATAGAATAGAGAAAGATTAGAATAGAATAAGGAAAGATTAGAATAGAATAGAATAGAATAGAATAGAATAGAATAGAATAGAATAGAATAGAATAGAATAAGGAAAGATTAGAATAGAATAAGGAAAGATTAGAATAGAATAGAATAGAATAGAATAAGGAAAGATTAGAATAGAATAGAATAGAATAGAATAGAATAGAATAGAATAGAATAGAATAGAATAAGGAAAGATTAGAATAGAATAATAGAATAGAACAGAACAAAATAGAATAGAATAGAAGAAAAGAAAAGAATAGATGGAGCTGGAAAGCAGGTTAGTGGGGTGGGGAGGGAATGAAGATTTTGCAGTATCCTTCCCCTGCCATGCCCACCAAGCCACGCCACAGCATGCCACAGCATGCCACGCCATGCCACCAAGCCACACCATGTCCACCAAGCCTTGCCCACAGAACTGGTAGTAAAATTTTTTGAATCCCACCACTGCAACAAAACCTCTTCAGCAGAGCCACCTCAAAAAAAGGGAGACAGGCCAAAAAAAAAAAAAATCCCAGGAAGATAAGTGAACCCAGCTGGGATTTGGTTGTTTTTCTCCTTTCCACCCAGCTCTCTTTTTAGCAAAATTGGGCCAAATTTCTGCTTGCTAAAACAACTCAGTGTGGCACTAATTCAGTCCAAAAGGGAGTTCCAAATGCAGAGAAATGTAGCGTGGTCTTCTCTCTGCCCCCATCCAACCTCTAATGCCTTGTCCACATTGGCCTTCATGTTGTTGGTTACCCTTTTGATGCGGTTAAGCTGCTGAGCCAAGCTTCAGCAACCTTTATGTGGCTGGATCGCTCTTCCCTAACCCCTCCATCTCATAAATTCAACGTCTGATAGAAGCCACCAAAAATCCGAGTTCCTGTCCAGCCTGTTACCACGCTTGAGATTTTGAGCAACCTGACAGAAGGCGAGAAGAGAAAAATGCTGAGGCAAAATGTAGCCTGTAAGATCTCAAATCCTGTGGTTTCTCTTGCATGTCACACTTAAAAGACTGGGGTTGTACACAGGCCACAAGCCGCAAGAGCTGTACGCAGGCCACACATATGTCAATGTTCACACATGCCACATTTAGTTGGTTGGGTCTTTTTGCGGGGGGGGGGAGGAAGAAGGTTGATTTCAAGGATTGAGATTCAGTGTATTTGCAGGACCCCGGATAATGAGTTAAAGCATTAAACCAAGTTAGTGGTTTCTATAGTCAGCTTGGGCATAGAATTGTTTGCAGAGACCATTTGCATGAAATGAAATGGAAGGAAACCATGTTTCGGTCAGCGACTTGCAAGATTTGAAAATATGTAACACGAAATTCGAATCAAATGCGTGAAATAAAATCCTAGCATTACAAGGAGTCTTGATAATAAAAAAGGTCACATATGCTACCGTTATATGTTATGCATGACCTTCTGTCCAATTTTACATTCCATGGTCTTTTATTATGAGATTACTTCTCTTACAAGAGATGTTCCCCCACCCCCACCCCCCAAAAAAATCAAAATGGCAGCCATAATGGTGCAATCTATTCTGAGGTGGGAGCTTTGACCAGACAGCCATGACTGACATCTAGCGTTTTACCACACCATTAGATAGCCCTGACTTGAGCCGGTGAGACTCGAACTGCCAAACTGCAAGCAGCTGTTAGTCAGCAGAAACAACCTGCAGTACTGCATTCTAACCACGGCTCATTAAGACTGGACACACCCAATTCCTGCAATTGTTCTTCATACGTTTTAGACTAATTGTTTTCGTTACTCTTCTCTGTACCGTTTCTAGAGTCTTTCTCGGGTTAAAGGAAAGGAAGCGAGAAATAGGTGGCAGGCTTGCGAGATTCTCTTAATACAAGCTCACCAGTGGTGGGATTCAAAATGTTTACGACTGGTTCTGTGGGCATGGCTTGGGGGGTGGGGCAGGGGAAGGATATTGCAAAATCTACCCTCCCTTCCCACTCCAGGGGGAAAGTTACCCCTGGTTTTCCGAACTACTCAAAATTTCCGCGACCGGTTCTCCACCATTGGTCAGAACCTGCTGAATACCACCTCTGAACCTCACACTAAAAAGAGAGCTAGTCCTCATTGTTATGCTTCTTGACTGCACCATCTTGAAAGGTTAGCGTCTTCTCTGTTGTCTTGTGACACCTTGAACTCTCGGGCCTATTTTTCCATCGGCCTCTGCATTTCGCAGTTTCCCTTACAGATTCAAAGAATCCTTCACAGACCCGGTTTTCTCCTTTTTGGAGGAGTCAACAGCTGCTACCCAACCAGGAAGGCAAAAGAAGAAAATTGAGTTTCTCTCTCTGTTGAGGTTTGTGAAAGGGAAGAGGAAGAAAGAGAGGCGGGGAAGCCAGGCCAGGAAGCAAGAGAAAACGAACGGAGCTACTATGGAGAGGCGCATTTCGTTTCAGCCCTTGCTGACAAAGGGACCTCTTGCTCTCCGCCTGCTACGTCATTGACAAATGAACTGACACACTTTTGGAGCCGCCTTGTGTCCCAGACTAGCTGGCAGGGCTCTTGTGCTGAATAAATAAAAACTCATGGAGATCGTAAGGGGAGCCGGGTGCCCAGTGAAGACGAGGTTCTGTCTTTGTGGAGTCTCTGTTTGGCTAGGATGGTTGCTTTTCTTTTTCTGGTTTGCAAAAGAGTGATGACTATCTTTGGAGCTCCTGAGCTCTTTGCTTAGTCTAAACTCTTCAGGATGAGAGAAAAAGGTGACGGGAGATATGGCAAGCTAAAACACCCAGAGAGAGCAAAACTATTTCTCAGGGGTTTAGTTCTCTGGAATCCAAAGCCACAAAAGATGTCCGTGCCAGTTTTGGGAGGTGGGAGTTCTCGTCTCTTTGATTGTGTTCCCCTGTGCTTTTGATAGCAGGTATACTCATTAAGAGGGACACGGTGGCAGTTCGGCGGTTCAAATCCCTAGAGTTTGGTAAAACAAGGAGCCAAATTGTTGGGGGTGGGAGGCTGACTCTGTAAACCGCTTAGAGGGGGCTGGAAAGCACTGTGAAGCGGTATATAAGTCTGTGCTATTGCCATTGACTCAGCCTTCCATCCTTCAGAGTTTGGAAAAACAAGGAGCCAAATTGGCAAGAGGCTGACTTTGTAAACCACTTAGAGGAGGCTGGAAAGCACTGCGAAGCGGTATATAAATCTATTGCTATTTATGCAAACTCGTTTCTGGAATCATTTTGTCACTTTGGTTGTGCTTCAGATTTCATGCTAAAATGTCCTCCCCAATTTAAGAAACGTGACTGAGGAGAATGTGGCCTACTCTACCACCTAGTTTGGACCAAGGCTTGGCAATCTGGTAAGTTACCAAAACAGGCCATGACCAGGTGTTCCTTGTAGTTTCAGACTGTACACAAGGATCTCAACTGTGTGGGAATCAGGGTTACGATCTGGTCATTACCCAGTAAAATAAGTCTGACATCTCTTTGTTTTTTTCTCTCTCTCTCCACATTTGCAAATTTGCAAGCCATTCTAGAAAATAAGTAAACAAAAAACAAAAACGCAAAGCTTCAGACCAGATCTAAAGACAGCAAGAGAGGAATTTGAGAAAAATCAGGCCCTAATTGTTGGAACGATTCTTTTAAAAATGAAAAATGGCCCCTAAAGAAATGGCCATGCTCCCAGTTGCCAGAAAAACTTCACAACCATAAATTTACATTTCTGTTTGCATAATTATTATTATTTAAGTGTCACAAGATGTAAACTCATCTGCTCGGTTAGCAAAACATGATCTTAGTGTGCATATGTAGGGATGAAGATTTTTGGTAATGGCTTTCAGAAGGGAAAAAAACGCTTTATATGGAATGGAAATTATTACAAAGATTCCTTAGGAAAATTATAAAGTCCATTTGCCCAAAAATTTACACTCTGCCTTTTCTTGCCCTACCAATTTACTGCACCACATTGCTTTCTCATTCTGATCCTTCTATCAATAATCACAATCACACGAAGTGTTAATGCCACTTTATAAGGCCTTAGTAAGGCCACACTTGGAATACTGCACCCAATTTTGGTTGCCACGATGTAAAAAAGATATTGAGACTCTAGAAAGAGTGCAGAGAAGAGCAACAGAGATGATTAGGGAGCTGGAGGCTAAAATCTATGGAGAACGGTTGGAGGAATTGGGTATGTCTAGTTTAATATGGAAAGAAGGACTAGAAGTGGTATGATAGCAGTATTCCAATATTTGAGTGGTTGCCCCAAAGAAGAGGGAGAGTCAAGCTATTCTCCAAAGCACCTGAAGGCCGGACAAGAAGCAACGGGTGGAAACCAATCAAAGAGAGAAGCAACCTAGAACTTAAGGAGAAATTTCCTGACAATTATAATAATTAAAGGTGCTTTTTCAAAAAGCAACTGGACTTTCTTTCTTTCTCTCTTTCCTTCTTTCTTTCCTTCTCTCTCTTTTTTCCTTCTTTCCTTCTTTTTCTCTCTTTCTTTCTCTCTCTCTTTCCTTCTTTCTCTCTCTCTTTTTCTTTCTCTCCCTCTTTCTTTCCTTCTTTCTTTCCTACTCTCTCTCTCCTTTCCTTCTTTCTTTCTTTCTCTTTCTCTCTTTTTCTTCTCTCTTTCCTTCCCCCCCCCCATCCCTTTTGAAGGTGTTTCACTTCTCATCCAGGAAAAATTTTTCAGTTCTTTTGAGAAGCTTCTTGGATGAAGGTGAAACGTCTTCGAAGGAAAAAAAAACCCAACAAAGTCCAGTTGGCTTTTAGAAAAACACCTTTAGCTCCAATCTTGATCTCCTTCCCTGGTTTTGTCATTTTATCTGCAGGTGTGGTTTCGCTCCCATCAGGACCATCTTGGAGACTCTGCCTCACTCTTTAGCAGCTTGTTTCAACTCTCGGGAACCCTTCCCACATCATCCCTTCCTTGCAACCCCTGGGAAGTGTTTTAAGAAGACACGATGGCCACAGAGGTCGAGCCCATTACATCATAGAAAAAAGGATGAATGAGTGATGTAAGGAGATATAAGGTCCTAGGGGAGGAGAACGTGTGAGATTTGTTAAAAAGTCAAGAGTGGAAATACTAAAAAGAACAGGAGATGATGGATAGACAACATAATACTTCTTAATACAGGATTTGTTTTACTAATGGTTAGAAAACAGAAGTAGAAAATAGAAATTGGGAAAATACTACTATGTATACTGCTACATAATACAATACATTATTATTACTATGTATATGTAAATGTTAGAAGTTGAAAGATTATTACTATGTATGTGCAGTAGTATCATTATTATTATTATTATTATTATTATGTATAATGTAAATTGACCCACAATATACTGTTCACCAAGCCCTTATGGATGTTAAAGGGAAAAATATACATAAAAATTAAAAAAAGAAAAAAGGACAAACCATCCTGTCTCTTTTTCAGTAGCACCATCTCTACCCACCCTATGTCTACACTTACTGTACAAAAGCCAGCACTGATACCTTTTAAGGAAAGCTTTTATAGCCTGTTTACTAGAGCTGACAATATTTTTCAGGATCTGTTGAGTTGTTGCTTTAGTCTTGTCATTGCGAGATGTTTTATGGCTCTGTTTATTAACGTGGTATATATTTTATGTTGCTGGGTTGTAATAAGCTTCTGGCTGGGGACCAGGATATAAATATACATGATTTGTGCAGGGGAACCTAATATGGACGAATGTTTGTTGTGCTTGCACACGGGTGGGCTCCCTTGAAATGAATGGTTGTTTTCCAACCCATAAAGAGCCCGCTTAGTTTGGTGGTTAAGGCATCGGGCTGGAAAGCAGGAGATTATGAGTTCAAGTCCCATTTTAACTATGAAAGCTGGTTGGGTGACCCGTCTCTCACCCCAGCCTACATCACAGGATTGTTGTTGTGGGGAAAATACGAGGAAGAAAGTTAGGTTGGATATGTTTGCTGGCTTGAGTTATTTGTAAAAATAATGAAGGCGGGATATAATCAATCAATCAAAGAACTACATTCAGAATACTTATATACATAATACACATACATAGCAATAGCATTTAGACTTATATACCACTTTATAGTGCTTTTACAGCCCCCTCTAAGCAATTTACAGAGTCAGCCTCTTGCCCCCAACAATCTGGATCCTCATTTTACCCACCTGGGAAGGCTGGAAGGCTGTGTCAATCTTGAGCCTGGTGAGATTCGAACTGCCAAATTGCAGGTAACTGGCTGCAGCAGAAGTAGCTTGCAGTACTGCACTCTAACCACTGCACCACTGAGGCTTTATATACATACTATATACTTACACACAGAGAGAGAGAGAGACACAGACACACTGTACATTATGGTTTCGCTGGGTTTTTTTTTTTTTTTTGCAGACAATTTTGTCTCTGTAATTAAACAGAAAGTGGCACCGATGCACTTCTCAGTGATATGACTCGTCATCCATTTATGTGTAGGGGTCTTCTTAGGTTTAGGCCTCAAGCATCAAATGCTTGCCAACATATCAGGTAAGGCTATGGAGCTGCTGAACAATGTATGTAGACTTTTCAAATATGTAAAGCAGGGGCATTTGCAAGAGTAGGGAAGACACAGTCAAGACCATGATTTTTGGCTATTTCTGAAGAGGCCCTTGGTTCTATAAATACTAGAAACTGGATTTTCTGGGTCATGGCATAAGCTAGAGAGACTGTAAAAGTTACTTGATTGAACCCCACACAGCCTCTATTTCCTAGCAAAGGGAGGGAGGGAGGGAGGAAACAAGAAAGATGAAGGGAAGGAAGGAGAGAGAAAAAGAAAGGAAAGAGAGAGAGAGAAAAAGGAATGAAGGAAGATGAGAGAGGTAAGGAAGAACAGAGAAAGAAAGAGGGAGGGAGGGATGAAGGAAGGAAAGAAGGAATGAGGGAAGGAAGGAAAGAAGGAAGCCATGAAGATTTCATTATGAAAAAAAGGAAATGCTTTCTGGAATTGGTAACTTAATGAGCATTTTTCTTTAAAGTTTCCATTTCTTACAAGTCCTCATTCCAGGTTTCACAATGATCTTGACTCCACATTTCCATAAACACAGAAAAATGGGGAAATAACCACCAGGGTTCATGTGATGTGGCTAAAGTTGAGGTTCCTAATAGATTTCCAGACAAGTTTAAACAGAGAAAGAGAAAAAGAGAAAGAGAAAGAGGGAGGAAGGGAGAGACCGACTGACTTAATTTGGCCTCCTCACCCAATCTCTGTTTGGAACATCTTAAGATATTCAGGAAGTTCTGACCAGTTCTGGAAAACCAGTAGAGGAAATTTTGAGTAATTCAGAGAACCGGCCAATCCCACCTCTGACTGGCCCCGCCAACCCCATCTATTCTCTGCCTCCCATTGAGTCCCATCTGATCGGCTGGGTCTTCTTTGGTTGCCCTGCACAGGAGAACGGAGCTGGAAAGCAGGTTAGTGAGGTGGGGAGGGAAGGGGTTTTTTTCAGTATCCTTCCCCTGCCACGCCCACCAAGCCACGCCAACCAAGCCAAGCCACTGATCTTGGGTTGGATTCAGTCTAAGTAAGCTTCCAAAAGAAGTTTAAGGATTTTTTTAAAAAAACCAGAAACACCAGAACAATAAAACGGGAAATATATCTTCTGTCCTAGTCAGCAGCTTCTTAATGCTACAATGCATCCTTACATTTGTAGAGCTGCCTGCAGAAATGTAGATGGCCACTAGTGGGCAGCCTAGAGAGCCAATCATATCTCTTTGCTGCCATCTAGCAGTGGTCTAAGTGAAGCGGTCAAACCCACACTTGATAGCCCTTTTCATCGGCTGCTTTAAGGCAATTTATCCGAAGTCAGTTTAATTGCATTTGTTCATTTTTTCCGGGCGATTTCACACTGGCCACTGTGCTCTTAAAATGTGCATAAAGCAGGATAGCAAAATTGAGAAATGGCTGGGGAACAGATTCCTTTACTGTCTTGTATGTGTGCAGCAGATGCGACTCCTACCTTCGTGATGGAAAAGGCAGCGACTATTTTTACATCAGTAAAATGGCAGCATATGCAAAGACAAGGAACAAAGCAGAGAAGGAAGAACAGTGAAACAAATGTGTGTATATGTACAGTGTGTGTGTGTGTATTATAGCAATAGCACTTAGACTTATATACGGCTTCACAGGGCTTCACAGCCCTCTCTAAACAGTTTACAGAGTCAGCCTCTGCCTCCAACAATCTGGGTCCTCATTTTACTCACCTAGGAAGGACGGAAGGCTGAATCAACCTTGAGCCTGGTGGGATTCGAACTGCCAAATTGCAGGCAGCCAGCAGTCAGCAGAAGTAGCCTGCAGTACTGCACTCTAACCACTGCACCACAGAGGCTCATATATCGTATATGTATGTGCATATATGTGTATGTGTATATATCCTATCCTACCCTATTCTATATCTGGAATTGGATATTTCTAGTTTAATGAAAAGAAGGACCAGGGGTGATACGATAGTTGAGTTCCAATACCTCAGGAGTTGCCCCAAAGAAGAGGGAGTCAAACTATTCCCCAAAGCACCTGAAGGCAGGACAAGAAGCAATGGGTGGAAACTAATCAAGGAGAGAAGCAACTTGGAACTAAGGAGACATTTCCTGACAGTGAGAACAATTAATCAGTGGAACAACTTGCCCCCAGAAGTTGCGAATGCTCGCTCCATCACTGGAAATTTTTAAGAATAGATTGGATATCCATTTGTCAGAAATTGTATAGGATCTCCTGTTTGAGCAGGGGGTTGGATTAGAAGGCTTCCAATATCCTTTCCAACTCTGTTATTCTGTTCTACCCTACCCTACCTTATCTTTCTCTATTATGGAACCTGCCTTCTAGAAGAAGCACCTGCTGGCCTTTAAAAGCACATTAAAAACATGGTTCTCTTTTAGAATTTGAGTTACGCTGATAGGTGGTCTTTTTTCTCTGTTTTTAATATTTGCTCAGGAGGGATGCAGGGGAGAGAAAGTGTCATAGTTCCTGCCAGAAGAAGGGACCTTTTGGATTTTATTTTGAAATTTATTCCTCCGATAAATATTCCGCTGCCCTGAGTTGCTGGAGCTTGTGAAGGCTGGGGTTAGGCTTTTGATTAATAACAAAATTTTTGGATACATGTGCGTGTTTGAACCCTTTAACGGAAGACCATATTGCAAAAGCGGATTTTTAACAGAGAAGTGGCCCAAAGGTCGAGGATGACTCATGGACACAATGAAATATCCATCTCAAGCAACGGCTTGATAAAACTGATGCTGGACAGCCATCAGAGGAACTCAAGCCATGCGACCCTTGGGCAATTCTGGAGCTGTCTGTTGCATTTCCTATCCAAGTCTGCTTTAAACTTTCTCGGAGTCTGCAACAATGAGAGTTTGGAAGCTGGCTCTCTTAAAGCCCGAGAACTGCCCAGATTTGACCTTTCTATAAGCAGGTGTCTTTTGCAACAAGCATCACCCATCATGGGTCTGGCTACATCCCAAGAAGGCATTAATAAGAAGCCAGGTGAGTGAAGAGCTCTTGTTCAGCAGGAGAGGAAAACAGCTGCTAAGGTTGACTTGACAAGAGAGACTTATCTGGGAAGGCTGGAGGCTGAAAGAAAAAGCCACTTTTTCAAAGGATCCCTTGGCATCCTTCACTGCCTTCCATTAATCCTGTGTCAAAATCCACCTAGCAATCTCTCAGGTGTTTTTCTTGCCCAATGATGGAAGGTTCTGTTCGCCTCTGATTTCTTCTGGTGCTTATGCCTGCAATGAAGAGCACCAACATATCAAGATGGCTATCGTGAGTCCCCCCTCCCCCTCTGATGCACCTGCAAACACTTCTGGCTTTCTTTTCAATTTTTCTTTTCAATTTGGAAGCTGGATTTATTAGAGGAGGGAAAGGGGAGGTGGTGGGCTTTTCGTTCATTTGCCCCTTCCACAAAGAAGGACTTGTGGAACAAATGTAGGACAATGGTGACCAAATGTAGGTTAGTCCTCTCTGTTGTGTTTTCCTATGGTGGTGAAAGTTGGATCTTAAAAAGCAAAACAGAAGTGACTCTGTCAATTAGTGATTCCTTTGAGCTATAGTGCCGGAGAAGGTTCCTGCTGATTGCTTGGACAGTAAAGATGACCAGCAAGTAAGGTTTGGAGCATATAACACCAGATGGGGAATGCAGCCAAGAAATTAAAAGATGCTTGCTCCTGGAGAGGAAAGCTATGGCAAATCTAGACAAGCATAATAAAAAGCAGAGACAAACAAAAGGGTGTATAGTCAAGGCTATGGTTTTCCCAGTTGCAAGATATGGCTGTGAAAGTTGGACCATAAGGAAGGTTGAGCACCAAAGAATGGAGGCCTTTGAACTCTGGTGCTGGAGAAGACTCCTGCGAGTCCCTTGGACTGCAAGGCCATCCAACCGGTCAATCCTAGAGAAGATCAACCCTGGCTGCTCTTAAGAAGGCCGCATCCTGAAGATGAAACTCAAAGACTTTGGCCACCTCACGAGAAGGAAGGACTCGCTGGAGAAGAGTCTGATGCTGAGAATGATGGAGAGAAGAAGAAGAAGAAGAAGAAGAAGAAGAAGAAGAAGAAGAAGAAGAAGAAGAAGAAGAAGAAGAAGAAGAAGAAGAAGAAGAAGAAGAAGAAGAAGAAGAAGAAGAAGAAGAAGAAGAAGAAGAAGGCAGAGAAGGAGGCGGTTGGATGGAGTCACTGAAGTGGTCAGTGTGAGCTTAAATGGACTCCAGAGGATGGCAGAGGACAGGAAGGCCTGGAGGAACGTTGTCCATGGAGTCGTGATGGCTCAGACATGACTTTGCAACTAACAACTACAAAACACCAGATACATTACTTGGAAGTCAAAATCACAAAACCATGTCTCACTTACTTTGGCCATGCCATGTGGGCGAATTCACACTGGGAAGAGTCAGCGGTGAAAGGAAACCAGGCTGTCAAAGGCTGGACACCATCAAAAATGACCCCAGCCAGAGGCCTCCAAACTGGGCAACTTTAAGACCCCCATGCTGACTGGGGACTTCTGGGAGTTAAAGTCCGCAAGTCTAAAAGTTGCCAAGGGTGGAGACCCCTGACCAAGAGGAAGAACTGAGAATAAGGCCAATGTTTTTGACTGAAGCCTACATCTGAGTCAGGAGAACCAGGGCGATGTTGACCATCAAAGATAACCCCAAGCAGAGCACAGAACAACTGAAAGAAGTAGTGCAAGATCAGAAGGTGTGGAGAGACCTGGACCATAGAATCGCCAAGAGTCCAACACGATGATAATGACCATCATGGTGGTGGCATCTAGTCAGCTTTGGCTGATGGCCAAAGCTAAGCAGGGTCCAACCCAAATTAGGGTTTGGATGGAGATCACTGAGGAACCCAGGTGTAGAAGCCAGAATGGCGAGAAGGGAACATTTAGGAAGACAACAAGGGCACAAAATTTCTACAGTGTTGTCTTGAAAAGCACAAAACATGACCATGAATAATTTGAACAAGATGTTACCACCCACATGACTTCATGCCTATCAGAAACTAAAATAGGCAGGCTTCATTGGATTTGTTTGTTGAGGATATGTTCTTTTCTTTTCTTTTTCATTGCCCTCTGAAAGATTGTCCATTTTTCTGTGGCCTCTTTCAGTGACTTTTTTTTTTTTCATTGTCCCAAGAAACATAATTTCACCCTCTGGAACTTTGCTGCTAATTTTGCTTGGCTCAAAACCTTTCAGAGCTAGAGGTGACATTGTTTTAGGACGCTGTTAAGAGGTGAAAGAGAGAAAAAGAAACAAAAATCGCCCACCCAAAGCCTCGGGAAAATTCTGGGAATTGTTTAGGAACCCTTTGCAAGATTTCAACAGAACTTCCTTGGAAATGTAACTGCCAAAATCAGATGTTGAGGTGTTTTTCTTTTTAAAAAAAAAAAAAAAAAAAGTCTGGATCCAGGATATGGTTCAACAAAAAATTGAGATGGTGCCTACAGTGGTATAAATGAAGTTCCGTGGATATTTTATATGTACAATATAAATAAGAAACTAAATACATTTTATGTGACTGCCATTTTAAGTATACAGGTAGTCCCCTACTTACAATAGTTCTCTTATTGACCGTTCAAATGGCACTGAAAAAAGCGACATGATCATTTTTCGCAGTTACCTCTGTTGCAGCCTCTACATCATCCTGTGATCAAAAGTCAGAGGCTTGGAAACTGGCAGGTACTTATGACGGTTGCAGGATCCCAGGGAGTCACATGATCCTCTTTTGCAACTTTCTCACAACCAAAGTCAATGGGGGAAGCTGGACTGACTTCACAATTGGGTTACTAACTTTTAACAACTGTGGGTGATTCACTTAACAACGGTAGCGAGAAAGGTCATAGAACGGGGCAAAACTCAACAAGGGTCTCATTTAGCATCTGAAAATTTTGGCTCATTTGTGGTGTGTCAGTTGAGGACTACCTGTATACGAAGAAGAGAGGCAGACCGAGGGCAGAAGAAGAAGGAAAAGCACAGGATGAGCCCAGGAGGCAGCAGAATGAAGCTGGAGTTTTGGTCACCACGACGTTAAAAAAGATGTTGAGACTCCAGGAAGAGTGCAGAGAAGAGCAACAAAGAGGATTTAAGGGACTGGAGGCTAAAACATGGGAAGAACGGTTGCAGGAAGTGGGTATGTTTAGTTTAATGACAAGAAGGATTAGAGGTAAAATGATAGCAGTATCATGTTCCAGTATCTCAGGGGCTGCCCCAAAGAAGAGGGAGTCAAGCTATTCTCCAAAGCACCTGAAGGCCAGAAAAGGAATAATGGATGGAAACTAATCAAGGAGAGAAGCAACCTAGAACTATGGAGACATTTCCTGACAGTCAGAACAATCAATCAATGAAGCAACTTGCCTCCAGAAGATGTAAATGCTCCAATACTGGAAGTTTTTAAGAAGAGATTGGAGAACCATTTGGCTGAAGTGGTGTAAGGTTTCCTACCTAGGCAGGGGGTTGGACTAGAAGACCTCCAAGGTCCCTTCCAACTCTGTTTATTCTATTCTATTCTATTCTATTCTATTCTATTCTATTCTATTCTATTCTATTCTATTCTATTCTATTCTCTATCCTCCTCCTCCTCTTCTTATTCCTATTCTATTCTATTCTATTCTATTCTATTCTATTCTATTCCACTCCACTCCACTCTATTCTAATAGATCTATTCTATTCCATTCCATTCCATTCCATTTTCTATTTCTATTTTTACTTCTATTCTAAAAAAAAGGAAAAAGAAAACAGGGCAAAATTGTCATAGCTAAGAGCTCCTGGCTTTGACTTCCATTAACTTTCTTGAAATATTCTCACCAGCCCAATTTGGCATCGGCTTTCTCTGCCTGTCTCTGTTTGCACAATATGAAAGGGAAAGACCAAGCAAGTTTCGCACATCTGGTTTATTTCTCCTGCCCTTTTTTCCTTCCCTTTTGTGTTTTTGGACAGGAATATTTTCGTTTTAAGAGAGATGTAACTTAATTAGGTGTTACGGCTACAAGCCTTTTACTGGTAAATTCCTTCAGGACTGTTCGTGCAAGGGGCCGAATGAGGGGTGTGACATTGGGGAGCCTTTGATGGGCTTGGGCACCTGGCCAGCACTTTGAGAGCAAAACCAGCATGAGAAGCTGGGCATGATGACCCATAGCCATGTAGTCCACATATGCATGTGCAGATTGGATCACATGAAACGGCAAGGAAGGTTTATGACCAGTGGTGGGATTCAAAGTTTTTTTTACTACTGGTTCTGTGGGTGTGGCTTGGCAGGTGTGGCGTGGCTTGGTGGGCATGGCAGGGGAAGGAGACTGCAAAATCTCCATTCCCTTCCCACCCCACTAACCTGCTTTCCAGCTCCGTTCTCCTGTGCAGGGCAACCAAAGAAGAGCCAGCCAATCAGCTGGGACTCAGGAGGCGGAGAATAGATGGGGTTGGTGGGGCCAGTCAGAGGTAGGATTTGCCGGTTCTCCAAACTACTCAAAATTTCCGCTGGTTCTCCAGAACTGGTCAGAACCGAGTGAATACCTACCTCTGTTTATGATCCTAGAGAGTCCCTAGAAGTTTCAAGAAAGACCTAACTCGATTGTTTTTAAGAAACTAGCCATACTGGATATGAGAAATTGCTAACAAAATTATCTGGAGTAATAATTGGATCCAAGATATGTAATTTATCCATTAAAAAAGAAAGCAATATTTTCCACTCATCCAAAAAAATAAAATAAAATAAAATAATGATACAGTATATTTTCTTTGGGTGCCGATTTCATAACACACTTAGTTTGTTTATAATTTACTTTTTTTTCTTTCCCCCCTTTTTTTGCCTTCATTTTTGATTTGTTTCTGTTTCCTCAGCTCTTGTTGCATCCTCTTTTTTTAAAACTTTTGTTTATAGTTTGTGGGGTTTTTTTTTTGTATTTGGGCGGTCATTAATTGGTGTCTTTCTCTGTGTTTGTATATTTTTTTCCTCCAAACTTGCCATAAAACAAATAAAGTTAAATAAATAAATAAAGGAAGGAAGGCCTGGTGACCTTTCACTTAGTCAAGGTTTTTAGTCAGCAAATTTTGCTGCTCAGCCTAAGGTCTCCGTTTGAACTAGGGCTGAACTTCACTTGTTTTTCTTTTTCTTTTGCAGGGATATATTAACTTTTGCTCATTTGCTCATTTTTAATGCTCGTTTAAGGTTGGATTTATTCATATGTTCTCTCCTAAGTTCATGGGCCTGGGTGTTGCCTTTAAGGGTAGGCTAGGAGCTAAAAGCAAAATCAAAGGGTCAAAGTAAAGAAATAAAAATGGAACCAATAAAGTAAAATAAAAATGAAGGCTGTCCCTCCCTCAACAGGAGTCTACGGGTGTAAAGGTTATTTTGGAGACGTATGGAGGGTAGATGAGGAACAGGGGGAGAAAGAAAAGCAAAATTTGGGGTTGTCTACAAGGAGGGGCAGCTTGAAAACGGGAACATTTGCTGGAAGAGTTGGAACACCTGAAAAATGGAACTTGTGAAACAAACAGAGCTCTGTTTTTACGTCCTTCAAAGAATCTGACACACCTGTTGTGGGCTTAAGCTTGAGAGATGAAATGGCTGGTTGTATTGGGGGGGGGGGAGGAGGGAAAGAAGGGGAGGTGGAATGTTTTCCCAGGATCAGAACTCCATCACCGCCACCTCAAGGTACTTTCCAAGGTCAGAAGGCCCCTCTGTGTTCTATGGATAGAAGCCAACTGGCTGGAAGTAAAAACTTTCAACTCTGACCAGGGACTTGAAGGGTTAATGGTCCAGTATCTTCTCTGCAGGGGGATGTGGTGGCTCAGTGGCTAAGACGCTGAGCTTGTCAATCAGAAAGGTCGGCAGTTCGGCGGTTCGAATCCAAGCGCCGTGTAGCGGAGTGAGCTCCTGTTACTTATCCCAGTTTCTGCCAACCTAGCAGTTCAAAAGCATGTAAAAATGTAAGTAGAAAAATAGGAACCCCTTTGGTGAGAAGGGAACAGCATTCTGTGCGCTTTTAGCATTTAGTCATGCCGGCCACATGACTACGGAGACGTCTTTGGACAGCGCTAGCTCTTCGGCTTTGTAATGGAGATGAACAACGACCTCTAGAGCCAGAAATGAGTAATAGCATATATGTGCGAGGGGAACCTTTACCGATCTTCTCTGCTCCTGAATGTTTTCTGTTCTCACTGCTTCCTCAATTCCTTGGACCCACCAAGAGCAGCAGCCTCCAAACTGGGCGACTTTAAGACTTGTGGATTTCAACTCCCCATGCTGGCAGGAAAATTCTGGGAGTTGAAGTCTGCAAGTCTTAAAAGTTGCCAAGCTAATCGTATGTGGGTAAGGGTGTGTGTCTCCCCAACTTGGGCAACTTGAAGACTTGTGGGCTTTAATTTTCAGCATCATGCTGGCTGGGGAATTCTGGGTGTTAAAGTCCACATGTCTTAGAAGTTGCCAAATTTGAAGACTCCTGACCAAGAGGAATAATGGAGGACCGGGCTGATGCTTGTGACTGAAGCCTAAATGTGAGTTGAGGAGTGATGATGACCTGACTTGCTCCATCCCAACAGATCGCAGTAGGGTTTATTTACTAAAGTAAATTCCATTTCTAAATGTCAGCATGTTAAGAAAGCAGCAAACCATAGAGAACAGAACATAACAATTGTCTGCATAGGAAGTGAGATGGAAGACGCTTGGGCGACGTCTCTGCCAAATTGGATTATTCAAAACATTCGTCTTCTGACACACATGTCAACAACAAACAGCAGTTGGATCTGAAGAGTTGGCTAATCACTATTGGACAATGTAATTCTCGCATTTCAAGAGACTACAGGCAGTTGCTCATAATATACTCGGGGAACTATCCAACAAGCGTTCCAGCGGCCTGTCTTGATTCCCTGGGCCTTGTTAGAAATGACTCCTCATCTGCACTTCTCTGCTGATTTGTTTGAGATTGTTTCTTGCTCTCATGCGGAAACAAAGCTTATTGTGAATTGAACCTCATTCCATTTAAAAAATAAATCAATATACATTTTGCAGTGAGGGAGCCTGCTGGCTAACCTGATTTCGATTCAATGGAGACTAAGGAAAGTTTCTTCCCTGCTCCCTACAGGGGAATCAAGTCTTGCCCAATCGGTTCCTTCAAATTATAGTTCTCGGAATGCCACTTCAGAACAAGACTTCTTGGACTTGGAATCCAAAACACGGTAGATAAAATTTAGAAAAGATTGATGTAACTTTATGCTTTCTTCCTCTGAACCAAAGGTGGTTTTTTTTCAAGAAGCAATTGGACTTTCTTTGCTTCTCCTTGAGGATGTTTGCTTCTCATCCAAGAAGCCTCTTCAGTTCTTGGATGAGAAGTCAAATGTCTTCAAGGAAAAACAAAGAAAGTCCAGTTGTCTCTTGAAAAAAGCACCTTTGGGACAGCCATGACCATGGATGATTGAGAATCTCCATAGACATTTTCCTTTCTCTGAAAATAAATTGAGATGGAAAGTTTGAGCCAAAATAGATGAGTTGCAGAGAGTCCAGTTAAGCTCACTGTCTGAACCAACTCCACACTAAAAACTAGAGCCGATGTATCTCTCTCACACACACAAACACACACATACACATTTAATATTATCAGGAAAATAAGGGAACCTTTGTCCCAAAACATACCAGGAACTTTTTAATAGGATGCATTAGTAAAATTAATAAAAAGCAGGCCTGCACTTTTTCTATACCATATCTAATTATCACTTTGAATCTAAAATAACATCTCTTTTCTCTATTTCATCACAAAATGTACACTCTGGATTGTTTGCCTCCATTTCCATATGGATTTTGTGGCTGGCAAAGGTCTTAGGAGAGTCCTTCAGTTGCCTTGGAGATCACACAACTTGTTCAGCCAAGTCCCAACCATATTTGAATTACAAAGCTGGCTGCTGGGCCAGATTTTGCCTGATCAAAAGCAACAAGGGGTTGCTACTCGCCTCTAACACCAGGGATAAAAATGCTCCAGGAATTAAGAAAACATTTATGAAATACAAGCTCCAAGGAGAAGAACCACACTAGCATCAGGGATGGGTTGGTTGCTCCTATTCAGCCTCCCTTTGTTGATTTTGAAATTCCTCAACTTACAAATGTTTGTTTAGCAACCATTTGATGTTATGATGGCATGGAAGAAAGCGAGTTCAGCTCTCAGAATTCCCCAGCCATGGTTGGCCAAGGAATTCTGGGAATTGATGTGCACACGTCTGGAGGCTGCTGAGATTGAAAAACTCTGGACTTAAGGAATAGAGTTGGTTATCAGCACAAAGCAGACTGTTAAAGAGCCCTGGTGGCACAGTGGTTAGAATGCAGCATTGCAGGCTGACACTGCCCACTACCAACAGTTCGATCCTGACCAGTCAAGGTTGACTCAGCTTTCCATCCTTTGAGGTTGGCAAAAGGAGGAGCTCGGCAAAAGGAGGACCCAGATTGTTGTGGGGGTGGCACATGTTGACTGTAAACGGCTTAGAGAGGGCTGTAAAGCATTATAAAGAGATATATAAGTCTAAGCGCTATTGCTATTGCTATCATTAGTTTTTTTCCACCACAATGAGAAGTTGGCATGATCTCTCTTCCATATCTTATACCCAGGTTGGTGGGTTACAAAAGGTAGACAAGAGAGAGAGAGAGAAAATGCTTGGGAACATTTGGCAAAAGGCAAAAGACATATATTTGAACAAGGAGCCTGATATGTAGAGAGAAAACCACAGATAAATCTGCAGACTACTTAGCAGACTTTCTCTGCTGAACTTACCAAAGCTCCTCACTCAAGTTTCTTTTATATTTTTCCAACCAAAACTCTTGTAAGGACCTTCAGTATACATTCTAACAAAATTTGCATGTTTTCCTTTCAGAATGTAACCTGGAAGGACGATTTACTGAAACCAATACCTCTCTTCCACCCTTTTCCTGACGTATTCCTTCTTTGATGTCCCACACTGCGGTATCTAACAACCCAGATGTGGGAGGACGTGGTAATTTTGCATGATTTTCTGCTCCACCATGTCTCTAGATGTTGGGAATGCTTTATGACACCAACCTTTTAAATTCCATCCCTCAAGTTGCAAAACAGGATCTCAAATTATAGCCTAAATTATAAAACCCTCCCTGGAGATTGAGTCTTTCCATTTTTGTAGCCCAAGAGAGCTGATCCATGGCTTATCTTCACCTATATCTTAATAATGCCCATTAAGAGGCAATATACAGTGGGAAGCCAAACATAAATGGACCATTCAACATTATTCTACTGAAGAGGGATTTCAGTTTTCAGTGCCTCTTGGTGGATAGAGAAAGCAAACTTCATTTAAAAGTCTGAAGAAGAGAAGAAGGAGAAGGTGTGTTTCATAGCTGATTCTGAACTCTACAGACTGGATAGCTGTTTGTCCAGAATGGCATTGAATCACCTGCTTGAGCAGACTAGAAGACCTTTAAGGTCCCTGTCCGGCTCTCTGGTTCTATGTTCTAGCAAACCAATCTTCTCAGCTTCTATGTCCTTTCCAGCTCTATTAATCTATGCTCTATGTTCCTGAGGATTGTGAGGACATGTCTCCTTAAATCTAAGATAAAGCCCTCTTGATTCTGCAACATTTTATAGCACTGTTCACTCATTGGTAGTTATTGTCATGGATGGGATTGGCCAGGCTATGCAGAAGTAATCTGGGTGTGATTGTGTAAGCCCTTTGCTTGATGGGTTAATCTTTCCTGAAGACCTCTGCAACACTCCAAAGGAAGGAAGAAAATGCCCCTCTACACCCTCCGTCTTCAGGACCTTGCCTTCTAAAGAGTAGTCAGGACTGACCCATTTAGAATAGAATAGAATAACAGAGTTAGAAGGGACCTTGGAGGTCTTCTAGTCCAACCCCCTGCCTAGGCAGGAAATCCTACATCACTTCAGACAGACAGTTATCCAACATCTTTTAAAAAAACTTCCAGTGTTGGAGCATTTACAACTTCTGCAGGTGAGTTGTCCCACTGATTAAGTGTTCTCCCTGTCAGGAAATTTTTCCTAAGTTGTAGTTGCTTCTCTCCTTCATTAGTTTCCACCCATTGCTTCTTGTCCTGCTTTCAGGTGCTTTGGAGAATAGCTTGGCTCCCTCTTCTTTGCGGCAGCCCCGAGATACTGGAAGACTGCAATCATGTCTCCCCTAGTCCTTCTTTTCATTAAAGTAGAGATACCCAGTTACTACAACCGTTCTTCCTATGTTTTAGCCTCCAGTCCCCTAATCCTCTTTGTTGCTCTTCTCTGCACTTTTTCTAGTCTAGAATCTTTTTTACATCATGGCAATCCCATCAAGATCTCAAATTTTTGCAGTGTTTTATCAATGAACGTTGGTCTAATCATTGGGCCAGGCAATATTACTCTAATCAATAAATGCCTACATAGTGGCAATTCTTGAACATCATTCCACTGCTGGTCTTCATTAGCTTTGCATGTGTTTTCAGCTAAGATTCTTCTATTGTAGCAACTCTGTAATTCTTTTATACAAAACAGCATGAATGTTTGTGTTTAAATTGTGCATGGTTTATCCCTGAGAACCCGTATGTTCACACTTGTTTGTCTCCTAGCGCATGAGAAGATACAATGGGGATTAAAAACGTTTGAGCCCTTGGAAAGCTAACATGTGGCTGCCTCTGAAAGTATGCTTTTTTGTGAAACCTCTGTGTGTCTGTGTGTGTGTGTGAAAGAAGGATTAGGGCAGACATGATAGCAGCATTCCAATATCTAAAGTTCTGCCACAAAGAAGAGGGGGATAAACCTATCTTCCAAAGCAGTGAGCCAGGGACCACTGGTGGTCTGTGAGAAAATTTTGGTGGTCCGCAGAAAAATGTCAATTAATCCAGGCTGCACGGGAACACAAGGCTACGCTGCCCACATGGCTGGCGGGAACACAAGGCTTGTGTCGCTTTGCATTGCGAACAACACGAGGTAGTGAGGGGAGGGGGGAAAGGGCGGAGGGGGGGGGACTTACTCCACTCACCCCACATGCCTGGCCTGGCCTTTGGGCTGCTTCTTTCCACTTCTTTCTTCTTCTGCTTTTGGCTCCATGCAAGGAAAGCAGCAAAAGTCTTTCTTTCTCTCCTCCCCAAACTCCGCCAGAAACGAGTCTTTGAGACCCTGCAAGGCCTCCTGGTCCAAGAGGTTTGTGCCAGCAAAGACTCATTTCGGGCGGAGTTTGGGGGGAGAGAAAGAAAGACTTCTGCTGCTTTCCTTGCATGGAGCCAAAAGTCTCTCTCTCCCTCTCTCCCCAATAAAGAATGATCAATCGGTAGGAAAATGGGGTGGGGAATTTTCCTGCAGACTTTTGGGGGGAATTTTCCCAGGGTCTCTGGTTTGTGGGATTTAAAATGATGAGTTTGGTGGCCCCTGACGTCCAAAAGGTTGGCGACCTCTGCTCCAAAGCACCTGAAAACAGGACAAGAAGCAACAGATGGAAACTAATCAAGGAGAGAAACAACTTAGAACTAAGGCAGAATTTCCTGATGGTGAACCCAATCTGTAGAATGGCTTGCCTTCAGAAGTTGTGGATGCTCTGGAGCAGGGGTAGGGAAAGTTGGCTCTTTTATCACTTACGGACTTCAACTCCCAGAATTCCTGAGGGAGCCATAAAAGGTTCCCCATCCCTGGCCTACTGGTTTTTTCAGTTGTGAGGTAAATCAATTTTTGACTTGAATGGGACTGTTTAATATACAAATGTAGGACATATTTTTATATATATACTTTGTATGTCCTACATTTGTATATTAAACAGTCCCATTCAAGTCAAAAATTGATTTCCCTCACAACTGAAAAAACCAGTAGGCCAGGGATGGGGAACCTTTTATGGCTCCCTCAGGAATTCTGGGAGTTGAAGTCCATAAGTGATAAAAGAGCCAACTTTCCTTACCCCTGCTCTGGAGGCTTAAAAACTGGAGGCTTTTAAGAAGAGACTGGACAGCCACTTGTCTGGAATGGTATAGGGTCTCTTGCTTGAGCAGGGGGTTGGACTGGAGGACCTCCAAGGTCCCTTCCAACTCTGTTACTGTATTCTATGTTTTTGTTTCTGCCAGGTTTCAGAGACCAAGGATTTCAGTGCTGCCTGGTATTAAAGAAATTTGCTGACTGAGGTTCTTTCCCCACTTTGGGAGGAAAGTCTGAACGAAAGAAAACAATCCATGGACGCTTTGTTAAGTTCTTTGGTCATTTTCCAAAGATGAAGAGGATTTAAAACTTTGTTTTACATTGACAAAAAAAAAAGAGTTGAAAAAAACCTGGCCATTTTCATCCTTCCAGCCAAACGTGGTGATAGATTTAGTTTTAGCAGGGAAAATTCAGCAGATGTCTATGGAGGGGAACTAGCAGAAAATATCTGCTGAGCATTGATTGAGTGAGTTGATGGATTGAGAGAACAGCAATACGAGGAGGTTGGGCATCTATAGTCAGTAGGTCATTTATGGCCCATAAGTTGGCCCAATTTCAATGGCAAAAATTAGAGTGGCACAATTTCATTGTGGATTTTCAGGGGGAAAAAAAAAACCAAAGAAACAGGGGCAAAATTTCACGCATCCAAACTATAACCTTCCTCGCGGTTCTCTCGCCTCATTCATTCATCACCTCACTGTCATGTTCCAAATCCCCTTGGCTGCTCCGAAAATTTGTGCACAAAATGAAGAAGTACCGTGGAGTCCGTCCTGATCAACAGTTGTGCTCTAGGTCAGGGGTCGCCAACCTTTTGGACGTCAGGGGCCACCAAATTCATCATTTTAAATCCCACCAGACCAGACACCCTGGGAAAATCCTCCCAAAAAGTCTGCAGGAAAATTCCCCACCCCATTTTCTTACCGATTGATCATTCTTTATTTGGGATCGCAGGATACTGTCTCCAGCTCCATTCTCGGGGGTGGGAGTGGGGGGAGAGACTTTTGGCTTCCTGCAAGGAAAGCAGCAGAAGCAACAGAAATCTTTCTTGCTCTCCCCCAAACTCCGCCCGAAATGAGTCTTTGGTGGCATAGCCTCTTGGAGCAGGAGGCCTTGAAGAGTCCCAAAGACTCATTTCTGGCGGAGTTTGGGGGAGAGAAAGAAAGACGTTTGTTGCTTTCCATGCCTGCATCCAAAAGCAGAAGAAGCAGAAAGAAGCATCCCGGTGGCCAAGGGAGGAGTGTGGGGTGAGTGGAGCAAGCTCTCCCCCTCCACCCTTTCTCCTCTCCCCTCACTATCTCGTGTTGTTCACAATGCAAGTGACACAAGCCTTGTGTCCCCTTGGGCCATGTGGACGGCGCAGCCTTGTGTTCCCACGCAGTCTGGATTAATTGCTTTGGGAGTGCTTTGGGGGTGACATTTCTCTGAGGACCACCAAAATTTTCTTGTGGACCACCACTGGTCCCCGGCCTACTGGTTGGCAACCACTGCTTTAAGTCGCTCCACAACTAAACATTGTGGGATTCAGTAGTGGGATTCAATTTGTTTTTACTACCGGTTCTGTGGACGTGGCTTGGTGGGCGTGGCAGGGGAAGGATACTGTAAAATCTCCAGTCAGAGGTGGGATTTGCCAGTTCCCTGAACTCCTTAAAATTTCTGCTACCGGTTCTCCAGAACTGGTCAGAACCTGCTGAATACCACCTCTGGTATTCCTTCTGACTGCAGAAACTGTAATTAAATCATGACAAGGGAAGGAGTGGCAGAACCTGGAGATGGAATTAAAAGAGGGGCCAGCCTAGAATTTCTATGGAGTGACAAGTGAGCAAAATTCAATCTCTCTGAATTCTGCTGACTCTTGTCTAACTTCTAGCATGTGCTAACCCTTAGTTGAGAAGATTCTAGTGTATAGACACCAGTAGTAATAAATCAGTTTAACTGGACCTTCACATGTGGACCTGATATTTTGCACCTGATATTCAATCCCTATCTTCTATTCTATCCTTTGAGGAGATTCCATGCCTCTCTTCTGATTTCGTATCATTCTCACATTTTCAATCCTCTCTGCATTCTCTTCTCCCCCTTTCAATTTTGGAAAGGGAGATCTTCCTAAGCCTTTTCCATACATCTCTATGAAACCTGGATTCTTCTGAACCCAGTGGCATCTCCCTACTTCATCTCTGTAGTGCAATTTTATAGACGGAGACCGGTTTTTGGAGGAATAAGTTTGACATTGGTATGCAGAATGCAATAATTCCCTCATTCTGTGTCTGTTCCTCACTGTATCATGCATTCCATTCTTTTGGAATATTAAAGAAGGGAATTTCTAAAATTAATTCCAGAATTGAACATGCATACTTTCTCAAATTCTCGCATCTTTTTTCCCTTTGCTTCCCAAAAGAGCATATGTGATTGACAAAACATACATAAACAAATGAGATCTAAATGTGATTATTCACACAATTTTGGGCCTGCGGACTTCTTTGCCGGCATAATTGTCCCAAGTCCTTGGTCAAACTTCACTTGAAAGAAATATCAATGCATAGTCCCACCAAAATGCTCCTTTTGTAATGTTTCAATGTGTAAATTCCTGCCAGTAACCTAAGGGTGGGAAGTTTCAAGTTACTTCTGTTCCATACCAGTTTTACACCTGCATCCTATGCAATGCTTTCTAGAGCACGTTATGAATTAAGCTGGTTCCATCCAACATCTTAACCAGTGACACAAAGAAAGTTAGAAGGGGAAAAAGAACACAAATGGAAGGAACAGAAAGTTTCAACAAGTAATGAAAAAGCTGTAATAGATCATGTATGAACTTGGGAAGAACAATGAAAACATCCATGAATGTTGATGAAGATTCTCAATCATCTAGGTAGAGTTCTCTGAAGGTTGAATCATTGCAACTGGACTATTTTTTTTAAAGAAATTCTGTTTCTGCACCTCTAAGCAAACAAAGAGTACAGTCACCATGTGCTTTACTGCTCAACTGTTTTAATTGTAACCAGAAACAGGAAACTCTACTTAGAAGAAAGAGTAAAGAGTATATACCATAGATCCAAACTTGTAAACACTGCCATCTACTGGCTGAATACTACTGTAGTTGTTGCATAAAAGTACATACCAACAATGAATTCCAACATTTGTATTAGTTTGAGAGATGTTTCATTACCCATACAAGCAACTTCATCAGTCAGAGTAAACCAGTTAGGCAAAGAATTGTTGGAATGTATCAACTCCTGCCACGCCAACCTCATGGGTTTCCTCTCCAAAGTGCATTGCACTATGTTGACAAAGATTCTCAATCAACCAATTGCAATGATTTAACCTTCAGACAACTTTCATCCATTGTTGGTTTATGGGCCATCAAAGAGATACCAACTCTTAGTGACCACATCTTCTCTTCTTGACAGAAGAGTCAAGATTTGAGGAAGAAGTTGAAAAAGTGGAATTTAGAAGTATAGCGACTCAGAATAAGATATTCAAATATGCAGTTAAATGGTTACTTACCCGCTGGTTCCTCAGTGCTGGTAACCATCGATGTTGGGTTGACAACAGGGATTTCTGGGGAAAAAATGAAAATCTTTCTTAGCTGACTTCAAATTTCTTCCAGAGTCTGCACGAAAGTTAACCCAAAATTTTATAAACCACAGGCTTTTTTTTTTTTTTTTTTACATTTAAAAGAGAATGATTTAACAGCAACGGATGCTTGGCAGGTGGACTCCATTTAACTAATTTGCAATCCCATTGGCAGGATTCATACAATGAACTTATACCTACTCGTTAAAGACCCCATGGCTATATTTTGTCAATAGGCTAATCATGGTTATTTTAATTTTGTAAAAATAGTCACTTAATGTCAATCTTGGTTAGGTTTGGGAGAGGGTTTTATTATTATTGGTGAATGTGTGGCTCATTCTGAAAGTCTGGAAAATGAGTTATTTCGATCACTGAGTTAATTTGTTGTGTGATACTGATTGAAGAGAATATTTGTAGCTTTTCTGAAAGGCCCTGAAAATGTGATTTTGTCAGCAGACCATGAATGGAGAAGGAGTCAATCAAGTAGTTGATTTGATCATGTTGTTGTTGCCATGATGGGTTGGGGGCTTCATATTTTTGGATTTTTAAATGTTGAAAGCCTGAAGTCTCCTATGCGTGTGTCGAGTGGCCATCTAAATTTGTTTCAGAAATCAATCAATCAGTAAAATTAAATCACATTTTTTGGTCCTTCGTGGATAGAAGAGTTTATTTTTTTCCTTCTAAACGTGGCATGAAAAGCATGCAGCGCTAAAAAAATACATCTTCCTTCCTCTGTCCTTACCACTTTGTATAGAGGGACGATTGAGAGCATCCTGTCATATTGCATCACAGTCTGGTTTGGAAGCATTACTGCTTCAGATAGGAAGGCAATGCAGAGAGTGGTGAGGACAGCAGAAAAGATTATTGGGAGTTTACTTCCTTCTGTCCAGGACATGGCATGTAATCGACACTTGAGCAGGGTCTACAGTATTGTCTGGGATGCTACTCATTCCTTTCATGACCTGTTTTCCTTGTTGCCTTCTGGGAGGGGGCTTCGTGGTATCAGAAGCAGAACATCCAGATTCAGTCACACTTTTATTCCATATAGCATCAAACTTTCAAGTTTCCTCTTTCTGCTATGTAGTCAAAATGGACAGTGATTAATATGTATGTGTATGAGTGTATATATGAGCCTCGGTGGCACAGTGATGAAGAGTACTGTACTGCAGGCCACTTCTGCTGATTATTGGCTGCCTGCAATTTGGCAGATCGAATCTCACCAAGCTCCAGGTTGACTCAGCCTTCCATCCCTCCAAGGTGGGTAAAATGAGGACCCAGATTGTTGGGAACAATAGGTTGACTCTGTAAAAACTGCTCAGAGAGGTCTGTAAAGCCCTGGGAAGTGGTAGATAAGTCTAAGTGCTCTTACTATTGCTCTTCCTTTCCTTTCCTTTCCTTTCCTTTCCTTTCCTTTCCTTTCCTTTCCTTTCCTTTCCTTTCCTTTCCTTCGTGCCCAGTGGGTAGAATGCAGCATTGCAGACTAAGGCTGCCCACTCCCAGCAATTCGATCCTAACTGGTTCAAGATTGACTCAGCCTTTCATCCTTCCGAGGTGGGTAAAATGAGGATCCAGATTGTTGGGGGCAAAAGCTGACTCTGTAAAAACTGCTCAGAGAGGTCTGTAAAGCACTATAAAGCGGTATATAAGTGCTATTGCTATGTAATATGTATGTATGTATCTATGTGTCTATGTATCTATGTATGTAGCATGTATGTATGGGTATTATATATGCGTATGGGTACATATATACTTTCTTTTGGGAGCAGCCAACAGAATTTCACTTTTAATGTGGGCCAGTGTGCTCACAGTGAAAAAAAAATGACAATAAAGGTTATCTTATCTTACTCACTAATGCAGGGAGCTACAGGTGAGCGACTCTGTTGAAAGCCTTTAGCACAACGGTTGCACGTTAAGCCGGTGACACCATCTTTGCATGGACATTGCCCCGTGGTTTGGTTGCAGGTTTTTCCAGCTGCGCCAACAGGGTGGCAGTCACACGCTAAAAAAAGCAAGAAAGGAGAGGGAGAAAACAAGTGGGGAAACCTTAAAAACTAGAAATTGCAAGGGTATATAACACACACACACACACTCGTATTTCATAATACTGCATACCAGGAGATGCAGAGTTATGTGCAAACAGAACCTTGATTCAAAACACATGTTCATTGTGATGAACAGCTCCTTCAAATGTTCCAGTTCGGGCACAGAATATTAGCCTGCTGCAGAGCTGAGTTAGTTGCACTCTTGATATAACCAGGATCCTGGGTATGAAGAAGCTTGTACAGGTATAAATTTCTTTACACTCATGATCCTGGTTATATCAGTTTACAACAGTAATATCTACCTAGTTATATCTACCTGGTTTCATCAACTTACAACAGTTCATTTAGTGACCGTTTGAAATTACAACAGCACGGAAGAAAGTGGCTTGTGACCGTTTTTCACACTTGGTGACAAGTTGCACGACCGTCCTGTCTTTTATCGTGAGCACAGGGAAAGGTCTCTGATTCTCTGTGCTTCCCTTCCAAATTTGCTTGGGGGTTTTGTCAGGAGCAGACTATCACCGGAGGTAGCCTTGATCTTCCAAATGTAGGTCAGGCTACCTTGCACAGATACCTTGGGAGCTGTGTTTCTCAACAGATGGGAGATGGGCAGTTCAAAAATGTGATTGACAGACAAAGAAAGAAAGAAAGAAAGAAGGAAGGAAGGAAGGAAGGAAGGAAGGAAGGAAGGAAGGAAGGAAGGAAGGAAAGAAAGAAAGAAAGAAAGAAAGAAAGAAAGAAAGAAAGAAAGAAAGAAAGAAAGAAAGAAAGAAAGAAAGAAAGAAAGAAAGAAACTTGGGAGTGATGTTATCATCTATCCATGATCCAGCCAGCCAGCCAGGCAGCCATCTTCCACTCAATGATGTCTAAATAGATGATGATATATAGATGGTATAGATTGGTCTGCCTGCCTGCCTGCCTGCCTACCTACCTATCCTGTCTATCTATCCTACCTATCTACCTATCTATCCTCTGCTCTCTATATCCATCCATCCATCCATCCTTCCACCCACCCACCCACCCACCCACCCACCCACCCACCCACCTATCTATCTATCTATCTATCTATCTATCTAATCTCTCTCTGCTGTCTATATCCATCCATCCATCCATCCATCCTGTCTCTCTCACTCTCTCTCTTTGCTCTCTATATTAATCCACCCACCCACCCACCCATCCATCCAGCATCCATGCATCCGTCCGTCCATCTATCCATCCATCCATGCATCTATCTATCTATCTGTCTGTCTGTCTGTCTGTCTGTCTGTCTGTCTGTCTGTCTATCTATCTATCTATCTATCTATCTATCTATCTATCTATCTATCATCCAGTTTGATTTTTGGAGACTGCCTGGACATGCTCATACACTTTTCTTGGCAAGGATTTTCAGAGGTACTTTGCCATTGCCTCCTTCCTAGGGCTGAGAGAAAGGGACTGGCCCAAGGTCACACAAATAGCTTTGTGTCCAATGCAGGACTAGAACTCATGGTCTCCTGGTTTCCAGTCTAACGCCTGAAGCATGACACCAAACTGATTCTCAAGATATAGAGACATGTAGAAACATAAAAATACAGTGATATAGACATATGTGGCATTCCCAACTAACCAACACAGATACTTCCTGGAACCACCATCGACCAACTCTGTTACTCTCCTGGCCACCATGCCTGGTTTCAAGACCTCTGAAAAGATGAGCAAAATTAGGGCCAGATAAAGCCAGTGAGGTTCCAGAGAACAGACTAAATTTAGGTCAATTTAATAAATAAATAAATAAAACCAAGAAATCCCAGTTTAGACGTTAAGGGAGCTGATATCAGGACCACCCAATAAGTTCCAATTAAATTGATGACTTATTGCTCCTGCCTATACACAAGAACCTAGTCAACTAGTAGTCAGTACTAAATTGGTGCTAGATAAGAGTCAATTCAAGCAGGGGTGGGATTCAAATTTTTTAACAACCGGTTCTGTGGTCATGGCTTAATTGGTGGGCGTGGCTTAGTGGTCATGTTATTGGCTGGGTGTGGCCAACTCAATGTCACTCACATCGAGGCACGCATCTCCTCGCCTGGCCTCTCATGACTGTGGGGATGCTGCAACAGTCGTAAGTGTGAAAAATGGTCACAAGTCACTTTTTTCAGTGCCATTGTAACTTTGAAGGGTCACTCCACACAAGCAAAGTACCAGCAAAGGAGGGGAAAAAAACTCCAGAGACGTTCCTGAGACAGGAAGTCTAGTCCTGCCAAGAATGTAATAAGGGTTAACGGAGAGGCAGTTTCTGTAAGCAACACCAGAATGTTTCCTTCCTGCCTTCCTTACAGGATTAGATCAGTTATTTCTTCTAACAACCGGTTCTCTGAACTGCTTCGAATGTTCACAACCAGTTCTAGCGAAAAGGTACGAACTGGTAAAATCCCACCCCTGCATTCAAAAAGGGTTGGATTTGGTACATTTTGGGGAATGTAATGATTCCAAGCTGTTGCTCTCTTGACTCTACCTCCAGGCTCTGCCTATTCTTCTCCTACAACAGAGATGACATTAAGACCCAGAAGTCTTTTGTTCATTGTGACATGTGAACCCAACATTGTGTGTTGTTAAACCTGGTATGGCCTCTTGCATGATTCCAGTGATGAACACACCTACAGAATGACCTTCTAGGCCCTAAATTCTGACCCCTTAAAAATTGGCCTCTCGGTTCCCCCTAACTTAGATGCTCTGTTCTAACTAGCATGGATAGCAGAGGATGCTAAAGCTCATTAAAATGAAAGAATTGCAGCTCTGGGAAGGAGGGAAAGAAGAAAGAAAGAAAGAAAGATGAAGGGTAGTTTTCCTTCCAATGGAGGATTTTTTAGCTTTGCCAAAAAAATAAAATAAAATAGTGGAATAAAAGAGGCCTGGTTTATGTCATGGGGGGAATTTCAGAGGGAGGGTTACATTTATTTATAATGCTTGGCTCATTTTTATTATCTGAGAACTAAACAGCCAGGGTGGTTTCTGCCTTTTAGACTCCGGGGCTTGATTAACAATTCTAGACAAATCTTGGCCCCAAAACAACTTGATTCCCTTTTGCTGTGAAATATGGCTTGTTACACTGCCATTAGCATTATATACTTCATTGTGTGGAGATAAAACATAGGAGTCTCAGGAATCTTGGCATGTTCACACTGCAGGTAGAACTAACATTTCTACTGGAGCCCGGTAAATATATCGAAAGGGTGTGATTTCTCAGTTGTCGTCCAACAACATTAGATGATGAGGAGGGGATCTCATTGGGAAAGACAGCCATTTACACATTCCTTCTCCTTGAAATAAAGCACACCACCCCCAAAGTTGAAAGAGATGTATATAGACTGGATTAGCCAGGGAGATGCAAATTTGGAAATAATTATCATAAATTGTAGAGAAGTGGAAGGTATTTCAGTGTAGTTGAAGAACTTGTTCTGAGTTTCTACATCTCCCTAAACCACCCAGTCTGGCTTGTTTGATTTAGCCTAGTGTGTTATACAGAACGAACTAATTGCGGCTTGTAAACCATGGTTCCTGGCTTACACAGTCAGTGCATTTGGACAAGATGAACCTGATGCTCCATCACAGTGAGCCACCAAAAAAAAAACTAACATGAGTTTGGCCTGTTAGGAAATGCATCTGCTGGACATCCAGTGTGGATTCTAACTGTTGTGGCTTGTTCAAAAAGTCATGGTTAAAACACTCGGGTTAGCATAATGTGCAAAAAAACCAAGTCCATACATTTGCCCAACCGAATTTGTAACAAGCTGTATGATCTTCAAGACAGAACTTTAAAGCAGCAAAGTCTTTGAATTACAGGGACATTTTATTTAAGGGAAAATCACAAAACTGTGTCTCATTTATTTTGGCCATGTCATATGGAGGAATTCACTGGAGAAAGCAGTTATGTTTGGAAGAGTTAGTGGTCAAAGGAAACCAAGCCACCAAAGAACATGGTGGCTGAACACCATCAAAGCTGACACCAGCCAGAGTGAAGAACAACTCAAAGAAACAGTGCAAAATCAGAAGATCCAGAGAGACCTGGACCATGGGACTAACCAAGCGTTGGATTTTATTTAAGGGAAATCATCATCATCATCATCATCATCATCATTGAAAGTAGAATATACACCCAAAGATTTAGGTGCTACATTTGAGAGAAGACCATCTAATTGACTTGTATGAATTTTGGAGGAAAATGAAGCTGAACTACATCTTAAAAGCAATTAATTTGGACTCTGAGAACCTCATGAACAAATGGAATCACCTAGAAGGAAGCTGAGGAACCACAATAGATTGTTGTCCTATCAGTTCATAGATATCAAACACCATATTTGAAAACAATGGATATTTCCTACCAATAAATGATAGCACCTCAGGATGAAAGATTCCAAGTTAGGTCTCTCTCTGCTGTACCAATTTCCAGTTTTCATTCTATGCTATCGTCATTTTGGATGCCTAACAATCTGATAAGCAGATCTTCTCTTTGATAATCTGTCCACAACTTGTTCTTTCAAATCTTCCAATGGTGCACACCAAGACCCTCAACCTTGCTGCTAATTGCCTTCTTCTTCTCTTGTCTTCTACCCTTCCTAGCACAGAATCTCTCAGGTCCCATTGGTGGTGGTCCTTAATGGAAGAAAAAGGAAGAGTTACATTTAAAAGCCATGAGCATCCTACCAACCTGTTTTGGCCCTGTGCCTGTTGGAAGATGGAGGTAGGAGAGGGGGAGATACATATCAGGGTTTCCATCAGTGTAACAGTCAAACGCAATTCCAAAACCAAACAAAAATGTGCACACACATGCACACCCTTCTACCCTCCCAAAGAGAGATGTTATCATTCCTTTAATGTTCACCAGATGGGATTTTGCCTGAGCACCATGGCCCAGTGCAAGGGGTCTTCCTGAAAACACACAAAAGCAAAACAAGCTTGCAGCTTCTAATGGGGAACAGATGCAATGGGCCTTATCAGATCTTGGCCAGAATTGGAAATGGACATGTTTCCGATGAGGGTATTTGAGGGATTCAGCTGGGATAACACATGGCAGAGGGTGGCGGAGACCTCAGCTGAGGTTGAGTTGTCCTTTAGTCACAACATGCTTTGAAGCTGGAGCCTTGGAGGAAGTTTTTCCCTCTGGAAACAGAGTTGCCGTCTTTCTGGAGAAAATGATGGTCAAGTTGGACCATCTGTGCTCTTCTGGTGTCCTCTTTCCTTGAAGACACCTTAGGAGGGCTATCCAGCATAGCAGGCCATGAAATAATAGAGAAATCTGGATTTTCACCACACTACTAAGGTATAAACCATGAGTAGTTTGGTTCCACAGCATAATGGGGCCAAGTAAAACCTAGTTTAAGTGTGTATTTGAATAGAATTCTCAAATTTAGGGTTCTTTAATTTCCCACTTTTTCAGCAAAGGGTTTCTTTTTGAATCTTTGCAACATTAAGCAAGCAAATCTGAAATCTTACCACAGTATATGAGCAGGTGGGATCTGGAGATCTCCCAAATGTTGGTGAAATATAGTTCCCAGCACCCTAGTCATCATTGGCCAATGGAGAGTTGTAGTTCAGCAAGAACAAAGGTGTACATGTTCCATATTCCTACCGTACAAGATGATACCTACAAAGTTGACAGACCCCCTCATGAGGTTATGAAGTAGCTAAATTTGAGAATCCAAACAGTCCTCTTAAGGTCCCTGCATACAATCTCCAAGCCGGCAATACACAAGATTGTACACAACCTATGCATACAATCTACTTGACACCCATTCAAGCAGATGGAAATTACAAGTAGTTGTATTATTAGGCCTTGTGGACTGTATCTTCTTCCTAACTTCAGGAGGAGATGGCCTTCTGAAATTAGGCTAACCAGAGCATGGCTGACTTGATGGTAGCCATCATTTCTTACTCCCTACATAACTATTTGAGATGATCTTGTGTTGATATTTTCATTGTTGAGTGTGATGTAACTGCAAGGAATATTCAATAGATTAGGTGGTACATAAGTAGAATGAACAAATATGAGGGTATCTCCATCAAAATTAATGGGATGTAAGTTGTCAAATTAAAAGATTTTCATAGATTTTCATTGTTCTAGTCTATGTGATCATGTCACTTTTGATTTTTCTCACATTCAGGCTTTTATTTTTTTAAACTTCAACTCTTTTTACTCTTGTGTGGATTTTGATATGTTCTCCAAAATCAAATATATCAAATTCTCATTAATTTGCATTGACCAAATTCTAAAAAACACAACTGTTTAGTATGGAGATGTTCAACTGTGCATGATTTGAGCAAAAAAAAAAAAAAAAGATAAGGGAACTTCTAATAAAAGAAATACTTCCCATGAATGTCATTCAATTCGCAAATCCCATCCACCTAATGGACCTATTTTCTACTTGACTTTTTCCTGTTAATCCCAACTCTTATTCAGAGATAAATGTACAAACTTTGGAAAAGTCTGATCAAAAAAAGAACACAATTCCTTTCATACTGACTCCACATATGCTTAAATCTGGATTTAATCTGTTTATTTCAAAAAGTTTTGGGTGAATTTTTATTCTTGGCTGATTTATGACTGGCAGTTTGCTAATTTTATTACAGATTCCTATTCTAATGATGAACTTATCTGTTTTATCCAATAATTTTAACTGCTGTAAAGCCTTCAGGGTTTTGCTTTCTTGTTTAAAAAAAATACTATGCAAAAACACTTATCTAAACATTCTATTATAAACCAATATAACAAATCATAGAACTATGGAGAAGATCTTGGCTGAGTATATGAATGATTCAAGTTTATATTCCTGCATTTGTTACTTATATTAAAATAGCTAAAGGGCAATCAATTTGATACGAATGTTTTTAAAATCTTCTCATTCAACTGTTTTAAAAATATTTATTCAAAAGTCCATGTTGTCTCTAGTCAATCTGTCACAGATGAAATCTCTTAGTTGGGGAGAATGGGATGAATTAAGTTTATTTTACCAAGTTCGTTTATGAAATGAGAGTACGTATGGCAAAGTTTCTTAAACCTGGTTACCTGGAGATGGGCATGCAAGTTCCCAGATTGTCCCAAGAAGCTTCTTCAGTTCTAAACTGAGGAAGCTTCTTGGATGAGAAGTGAAATGTCTTCAAGGAAAAAACAATGTCTTTTGAAAAAAACAAAGGTTTTCAAGAAAGCATTTTTGAGACAACCAGGACCTGGATGACTGAGAATCTCTCTAGACATTCAGTTCCCAGGTTGGCTAGGGAATTTTGGGAGCTGAAGTTCACCCATTTTAACTTGTCAAGGTTAAGAAATACTGCAATACATTTTAATGGTTAAGGACCCTGGTTCTAGTCTTGCCTTGAATATTGGAATCCAACTGGGTGACATTGAGCCAATCCTTCCTGCTCAGTCTAATCAAAGTATTCATTGATAGTGATTAATAAATTAATAGTGTAATGTGTTGACGTCTTGATATGATCACAGACACAGACACCAAATTTCTTCCCACTTTTCATGTCTGTTGCTTGAATTGTCACCATCTTTTTGACCATACACTACAGATACCCCCAACAATGGCATGAATTTTCAGGTAAAATTTTGGACTGGAAAAGTCTGAATTGAGTGTAACTAATTTCAGATGTTTATTACTTTTAGTTTTTTTTAAAAAGTAAAAAATTTCCCTGTCCAGTTTTATCTGACGGTGCTCATGTCTGGTTCTTGGCTGGAGGAGCCAGCATTGTCTGAAGACATTTCCATGCGGTCAATATGACCACTCACCAAGGCACACAGAATGCTGTTACTTTCCCACCAAAGTGGTACCTATTTATCTACTCACATTTTCAGGAGCTGGAGCAAGAACTGGAGCTCACCCGTTGTGAGGTCAAACAAAGCTTAAAACCAGGAGAACAGACCATGTTTAATGGAGAAGATAAGCATCTAAAACAGACCGAATTCTTGCCAGAGAAGAAATTCAATAAATTACTATGAATGCTGTATCCCTTCTAACAGAATTAAAAGCTTCTCTTTGAATTATTTTATATTAAAAGGCTTGTAAATCAAACATCTCCACTTTTGCTTTCATTGCTTAAATTCCAAAGAGGGAAATGAAGTACGCTGAATATATACGCATGGCTACTAACGCGCACGGAGAGACACTTCCTACCAATAACAACCTGGAAGCAGTCATTCAAAAACGAGCTGCTCCAATGGACCGATATGGAATGGGTATCCAGGGGTTATGTTAGCAATTAGCTTTATGAACTGATACATTTTTAGAAATGGAAAAGGACCATGGAAAAATCCTGTAGTGGAAAAAATCCCTCAGATTTTTTTTTTCCCATCAGAGGAAACATTGCCAAACCCACATCCCCATTCGAAAGGCATGTCAGCAAAAAAGGAGACTTCCGGGACTCTTGATCTAGCACTTGGGTGGGAGAGTTGGAGGACAAAACATGTAGAGGGCCAAGAGCGTTACTAAAATGCCAATCTTCAAAGGTGCCCGGAGATAAGAAAGGTCTTGCCGATCTAATCTAGGCCCTTATATCTTAATGAATTAAGCGAGTGCATCTGTAGTCCTTAAACAAATGCTGTGATTGTTAAGCAAGCTTATGGTTCACAATAGATTGTGGGGTGTGTTTTTTTTTGCCAGTAACTGGAAGTAAATTATGGTTTCTGCCAAAAAGAAAAAAAACCCAAAAACATTGTACATTGAACTCAGGTGAGTGTGGAAGGTCATCCCAACTTCGACGCTCAATTGTGAGTCCCTTTTGGAGGCTCCATCACTCCAATTTTGAGTGATTGCTAAGCAACCGGTCCTAAGTTGAGAACTCCTTGTATGAACACTTACAGGCAGCCTGCAACCTTCAGCTTCATGCTCAGGATTTTCCTAGTCAACTGAATTGGGTGTAGTAGGGATTGCAAAAAGTCTGAAGTGACTTTGAGACTGAACCACAACAAAAGTGTCCAAGAATCTGGTCAACTAACGATCAAAGTTAAATTGGATTAGGACAAACAGAATTCATGAAGGGCTGGACTTGGCTGGCTTGGCTGTGCAATGACTCTAAACTGATAACACATTTAACTCTGCCTTCCATCTCAGCCTTCATGAGTTGTCAATGAACATGAATCACAAGGACAAGGGAGGAGAAGCGGAACTCCACCTTCTTCTGTTCTTGCACTTGTTCTTTTGCACCGAAGCAACTGTTCCGGAAGCCGTAGGTTGCCAGCACCGCAGTTAAATCATCCTGTTTTCCTTGCCAAAGGAGCTGCCATGAACTGTGAGCTGAGGATATTTTTGCTCCTCAAGGCTCAGCTGCAGCAGTGGCGTTGACAGTTTCCCTGGATCTTGTGAGATTTTTTTATGGCTTTTCTTCAATTACGGAAATGGATCTCAAGATGTGCTTGCTTGGGATTTTCAGCCACAGCAGTTCAATTAAATCAAGGCTGAACATTTGGAAGTCCAGCTTTTTTCTTACTATCGAGTTCACTTTATGCTTTAGTGACTAGCTGGGGGCGGGCGGGGGGGGGGGGGAGAAATCATAGCTTTAAGACAGTTTTCTCTCTCTTTTAGATATTCTTAGGGCATCACACACAAGTCTTCCACCCAATGTGGCCTCAGCTTTAGGAAGGGAATATAAAAGCCTGCAATAAGGCTGCTTGAAGTGTCTTGAGTAGATAACTGCTTCTGGCTTTGGCACAGAAAATGCATTAGGAGTCTGAAAATCTATTTTTGGCTTCAAGTGCAGAAACAACAAGTGAGCCTCGGTCCCTTTCCACCGATACTTGAGATGCGGAGGAAACGTCTTGTTTTAGTTTACATCTCAATTCAAACTTGTTGAATTTTGCATTTTCATACCAATACTGCAACCCAAACTGGCATTTTGAAAACTCTGGACTTTTCAGAATGTTGTGCAACAGCTTGATGGTCCCCACACTTTTCTCCTGGTAGGAAGGCAAAGCTTGCACAAAGAGGCAAGTTGATTTAGAAATGCGCAAAAATGTTTTATGTTAGAGAAAAGCATCTGCAAAATCTGTTTTCTCTCTTTAAGTGTGTGTGTGTGTATGTGTGTGTGTGTGTATGTATGGTAAATAAACACACTCGCACACACACATATATAATCCATCTGTCTATCTGTCTAATTTCTTTCATGTATCTCTCTCTATCTCATCTCTGTTTATCATGCATCTTTCTCTATTATCCCTTTCATTTATTTCTGTTTATATCAATTTCATTTCTCTGTCTTTCTCTCTGCTTCTATGTGTGTTTGTGTGTGTATATGTGTCTGTCTGTCTGCCTATCTGAATGTTGACTGTCTATATCTATATGTGTATCTATCTCTCTGTGTATCTTTATCTCTCTCCATCCATCCATCCATCCATCCATCCATCCATCCATCCATCCCACCCACCCACCCACCCGCCTACCTGTCTTCCTGTCTTGTCTCCCTATCACTATGTCTCTTTGTCTTTGTCTCTCATCTATCAATATCATCTCACTCATTTATTTCTGTAGTGAAAATAGTTTTTCTGCCCTGATCTCAAGCAGAGACAGAGAGAGAGGGAGGGAGGGGGAGAGAGGGAGGGAGATGGAAGGAGGGAGAGGAGAGAGAGAAAGAGGGAGGGAGAGAGAGAGGGGAGAGAGAGAGGGAGGGAGATGGAAGGAGGGAGAGGAGAGAGAGAAAGAGGGAGGGAGAGAGGGGGGGAGAGAGAGGGAGGGAGATGGAAGGAGGGAGAGGAGAGAGAGAAAGAGGGAGGGAGGGAGAGAGAGGAGAGAGAGAGGGAGGGAGATGGAAGGAGGGAGAGGAGAGAGAGAAAGAGGGAGGGAGATGGAAGGAGGGAGAGGAGAGAGAGAAAGAGGGAGGGAGATGGAAGGAGGGAGAGGAGAGAGAGAAAGAGGGAGGGAGAGAGAGAGGGGGAGAGAGAGAGGGAGGGAGATGGAAGGAGGGAGAGGAGAGAGAGAAAGAGGGAGGGAGGGAGAGAGAGGAGAGAGAGAGGGAGGGAGATGGAAGGAGGGAGAGGAGAGAGAGAAAGAGGGAGGGAGAGAGAGAGGGGAGAGAGAGAGGGAGGGAGATGGAAGGAGGGAGAGGAGAGAGAGAAAGAGGGAGGGAGAGAGAGAGGGGAGAGAGAGAGGGAGGGAGATGGAAGGAGGGAGAGGAGAGAGAGAAAGAGGGAGGGAGAGAGAGAGGGGAGAGAGAGAGGGAGGGAGATGGAAGGAGGGAGAGGAGAGAGAGAAAGAGGGAGGGAGGGAGGGAGAGAGGGGAGAGAGAGAGGGAGGGAGATGGAAGGAGGGAGAGGAGAGAGAGAGGGAGGGAGGGACTGGCCCAAAATACTTGATGAGCTTCAGAATTGGGAAGAGATTTGAGGCAGGCTCTCCAGGGTCCTGGTCCAACTTTTTAAAATCATCAGTGGGGATATTACAAGAGAGAAGCCAAAGAAAATGAGAAAAAGACACGAGAGAATCTTCTAAAAGGAGGTTGGGGCAAATCTGAAGGATTCATTCACAGAGGCTGTCTTGAGGAATCTTCTGGAATGTCTCTTACCATCCTATTTCCAGGAACCATGAATCCTTATGTCCTGTTAGAATATTAGTAATAGCTCCAAGAAGCTTTATTTATGGATTCCAGTGGCTTCGTTTTCTCTGTAACTGAAAAACTGAAGCAGGAAACAGCTCTCATCCAGAGTCTACAGGTGTTGAGCGGCCAATAAATTTAAACAAACAAACTTATAGAGTACAATCCTGGAGATCTCCCTGAAAGAGATGATGTGCTACTTTGATGGACCTATTTGTGCTACTTTGATGGACCTATTTGTCCTCTTCAAAGAAACGCATCTGATGAACCATCACCAACCCTTCCAGACCATTATAGTTTGTGGTTAGGCCATCCACCAGAGTGTATCGCTTCTTAATGGAGATGCTTTGTCACTAATACTCTACAATTATGGGCTCAGAAGATTTCAGAGCAGGACTTGCCTCAACAGACTCCACGCTGCTGTTTCAGCTCTACAAATTAGAGAGAGGGAAACAGAATATAATTCAAGAGAGGAAGGGAGAGGGTGTTTCTCTTAGTATTCACTGGGAAAGGAAGACGGCTGAAAGACTGCCAGGGTTTTATGGGATGGGGAGAAGGGTAGAGTGGGTGGGAATTGACCTAGACTTCACTTCAGAAACTCTTGTGCAGACAGCCTCAAGTCTTCCTGAATGAATCCCCAGCTCTGCCTTGCCACCTCGCTACTTTGGACCGCAAATCAACACTTTGTGTGTACCTGTGTGGCATAGGATAAGTGGGAGTTTTTTCAAGGAAGCCATTTAAATCCTCAGCAAAGAACATAAGCTGAGTAACAAGAGCTTCAATTTCCACCATGCCTGGTGACAGCCAAGATTGGATTGAGAAAGATAAATAAATGACTTGGGGAGGAAGGCTTGACAAAGATCAGCTGACTCTTTCTACAAGCTGTCTAGTGGCACAAGGTTTCATGCATTGTGTTCTAGACCAGGGGTCTTCAAACTTTAAGACTTCTGGACTTCAACTCCCAGAATTCTCAGAATGCTAGGCAGATAATTCTGCGAGTTGAAGTCTCACAAGTCTTAAAGTCATCAAGTTTGGAGGCCTCTGTTCTAGACATCTGATGAAGCTGAGAGGTGAGTGATTCATGACAGACAAAAGAACGAACTTGTTTTAACCTAGTGGTATGGTTACCTGGTGGAATTATCTACTGTACCTCCAAAAGTGGGAATGACAGCAATCCTAAACTCCATTCTTAGGTTTCATGCATCAAAGGAGAAGAGAAAAGCAGTGGAGGAGAAGAAATGCCATCTAATACTGCACAGCTTTGCTTGTCTACCTAATACCTCCAAAGTTGGACGATTTCTCTCACAATGACATTTAAGAACAAGAACTCTGGGTATCCATCTCTGAAAGTATCGTAAAACATGGATACGGACAGATGAGGAGATAATTCCCTGGAATGCCTACTGTGAAAAACATCTGTTCTTGGAAGAATTATTATCAGTTTTGAAAGAAGGAAAGAGATTAACCAAGAAGAAAGACAGCCTATGAAGATGTAGTAGGATCTTCTTATGACAGGTCCAGTTTAAGGAATGGGAAAGACATCATGGCCAAGGAACTATCTCAAAACGTTGCGAGACAAGATGAAAAACAAAAAAATGGTACAATATTCCAAATAATAACAACTTTGCCCTGGACAATGATAACAAAGAAACATGCAACCATTAAGGACAGAATTGGGCTTCTTTCCAGGCATAAAAGCATTTAAAAGAGATTGCTAACAAGTTGAGTGATGAAACTCAACTACAAGCCATCAACTTGAGGTGGCTCAACCACAGAAGGGCTCCCCAATTCCTTTGTGTGTGCATATTCTGCCTATTAGAATGAATTGAATGGTCTCAAGTGGTAGATTTGTCTTAAAATCATACAAAAGAGCAGGGAACATCAATGCTGCGTAATAATAATATGGTTCTATGTCTATGGAGAGTCATCCAGGTCATGGTTTTCCCAAGGGTGTTTTTTCAGGAGGCAACTGGACTTTCTAGTTTTTTCTTTGAAGACGTTTCACTTCTCATCCAAGAAGCTTGTTCAGAAAACATCCTGCAGAAAGCACAGTTCCAACATCTCAATGAAAATCAGACCTGAAGAAGCCTCTTGGATGAGAAGCGAAACGTCTTCAAAGAAAAAACCAGAAAGTCCATTTGCCTATTGAAAAAGCAACTATGATTCTATCATTCTAAATACTGATGGTAAAAGGTAAAGGTTCCGCTCACACATGTGTGCTAGTCGTTTCCATCTCTAGGGGGCGCTGCTCATCTCCTTTACAAAGCGGAAGAAGAGCCAGCGCTGTCCGAAGACGTCTCCATGGTCATGTGGCCAGCTGGACTAAACGCTGAAGGTGCACGGAATGCTGTTCCCTTCCCATCAAAGGGGTCCCTATTTTTCTACTTGCATTTTTTAACCTGCTTTCGAACTGCTAGGTTGGCAGAAGCTGGGACAAGGAACGGGAGCTCACTCCATTATGCAGTGCTAGGGATTCGAACCGCTGAACTGCCAGTCTTTCTGATCGACAAGCTCAGCATCTTAGCCACTGAGCCACTGCGTCCCTTGTACCGATGGTAGGTTCCCTCTAAAATTTCTCCCCCTTTCCACCTTTTCTCCCTTCTCTGTAGAGTCTGCAGCACACTCTTTCTTGGCTACATTACCTGATTTCCTTGTAACCAGAGATGGCCGTGGCTTGAACCTGAGTGTGTGTCTCTCCACAAAACATGAGTTCCACCCTCGAGCTCTTGGCTCCAGCATACAGCTGGGGGATGGGAAGACCAACAAAGAAAGCTTGGGAGGGCCAGCTTCAAAATGAATCAAACTTGAAGATATGCCTGTGTGCCCAGGATGTTTGTGCATGCAGGCCTACCCAGAGGCCGGGAAAATTTCACAGCCGCTGTGGTTCCAAGGAGATCCTTTTCTAGCCCTACAGAGGAAATGACTCAGGATTATTTTTATTTTTATTTTTTTTTTCTTTTCTTTTTGAGAAACCGTCGGCTGACAAGTTCATTGCCTGCCTGCCACTCTTGCAGGCAGGGCTGCATCTTTGGGTATATTTCTCATCCCCAGATGGTCTCCAAGAAAGCGTGTGGACAAAGGGAGAGAAATGAAAGCAAACTGTCCAGCAAGAGTGGCCGTAGACAGCAGAAGGGCACTTGGTGTCACGTCCCTTGCTACGTGGAGGACCTCAGAGATGAAAGAAATGGAAAGGAAAAACTGTGATGAAGAAACTATGGGGCTGGAAGTTACACCAAATCATCATTGCCACTGTAAGATGATTAGGAGAATGGAGGCTAAAATATATGAAGAACGGTTGTTCAAGGAATTGGGCATGACTACTTTAATGATAAGGGATGCGGTGGCTCATTGGCTAAGATGCTGAGCTTGTCGATCAGAAAAACTGGCAGTTCAGCAGTTCGAATCCCTAGCACTGCATAACAGAATGAGCTCCCATTACTGGCCCCAGATTCTGCCAACCTAGCAGTTCGAAAGCACATTAAAAAAAAAAAAACGCAAGTAGAAAAATAGGGACCCCTTTGGTGGAAAGGGAACAGCGTTCCGTGCGCCTTTGGCATTTAGTCCTGCCAGCCACATGACCATGGAAACGTCTTCGGACAGCTCTGGCTCTTCAGCTTTGTAATGGAGATGAGCACTGCCCACCAGAGCAGGAAAATGACTAGCACGTATGTTTGAGGGGAACCTTTACTTTAATGAAAAGAAGGACTAGGGGTGACATGATAGCAGTCTTCCAATATCTCAGGGGCTGCCCCAAAGAAGAGGGCAGTCAAGCTATTCTCCAAAGCACCTGAGGGCAGGACAAGAAGCAACGGGTGGAAACTAACTGAGGAGAGAAACAACCTAGAACGAAGTGAAATTTCCCAATAGAGCAATTAACCAGTGGAACAGCTCACCTTCAGAAGTTATCCTGGTCACTCATTATGGATGGTGCAGATACCGAATGTCCAATATGGAGCACTACCATCCTCAGTGCAGGTCAGGTAAATCACTAGGCTATGATCTACTAGAACTAGACTATCAGTATCCTCATCGCTCATTATGGATGATGCAGTTAGTGAAAGAGCCACAGGGCTCACTACCATCCTGTGTGCCACTACCCACAACCCAATGCTGGACTTATCTCCTGTTCCTGCCATTACCTCTCACATCCCCCCCTAGCTTAAAATAGAGGCATGCTTGAAAAAAGCAGTGAGGTGTGGCCAGGACAAAACCTACATTTGGGTTTTGTTCCCTTGCCATTTAAAACTAATTCAATTCAACCACAGTTTGCATGATTGCTCGCCATTCAGGCATTTAATACTTTTCTCCTCCGGTCCCATTAAAGCTGTTCAATCAGGAGCAAATTTGGATGGGTTCCAGATGCTATAACTAAGATATTCAGGGAACACAAGAGAGCGAGGGGAAGGGGAGGATTTCAAGCCGGAAGATGGCATATTAATAGATAAGAGGGTTGTGTGTATAGGAGAAAGAATGGCAGAACTTGGGGGGCGGAGTTAAAAGAGGGATCAGCCTAGAATCCCTACATAGCCACAAGTAGACCAACCTCCTTTGAATTCTGTTGACCCTTATTCAACTCCAAGCAAGTGCTGACTTTTAGTTGAGAAGATTCCTGCACCTGGGCTGTTTACCAATAAATTGATTTATATGTGGACCTGCTCCTTCATGCCTGACATTGTGAGATGACAAGCTGGAGTTCCATGTTTACTCACTTCCTTATCTGTAGGTTGGCTAAATTGTTCAGGGGATGTGTCATTTCCCTTCACTTTGGTACATCTCCAGATCTCCTGGCCTCCACAAGCCACGTCTGTTTTCTCAGCGCCAAGGACGTAGCTAGTCATATTCCCTCCCCTTCCCTGTGGTATCTTCTGGCTGGAAACCAAACTTGGTTTCCAAGTTGGACTTCAGTTCTGTGTTGCAATCCCTCCCAGATGGCTTTTTGAGAAACAGAGGGAATCCTTCCAAGGTGTCTGCCATGGCGAGGCAACAAAAGTCACCATGTGCTTGAGTAGAGAGCATGAACTTTTCAGACTGAGATGTAATGATAGGGAAAAAGAGGCACAGTTGGGATGGGGAAACCCTGCCAGTTCATCGCTTGGGTGATTAGGAACAATTACGTCTCCATTAACTAATAATCTGGGTGAGAGGGAAGTCCCCATTTGCTTCTCTATCTGGATTTTACAAGATGCTTGTGAAAACTGGAACATTTTTCTGTGTGGCGTAAGTTTTGTCCGATCCCTTGGGATAGATTGAAGTTTTTATTTTTCTAGGCCGTTCCTGAAGAATGAAGAAAGAGCTGACCGAAGTACTCAGAATGAGCCCGTCTTCACACAGAAACACCAAGTTCTTGCTGGTTTGTAGGACACTCAGTGATGAAGCACTGTGAACTACCAGATAATTCCTGGGCCAAAAACATTTGCAGTTTTGGGAAAAGAGAAAGCAGCTCGCTTTGCCATGTAAACCTCAGCCTCTGCTTTACCAAATACCTAACAAGAGTCAGTGCTTATAAACAAAAAGCAATAATAATAATGATTAAACTGAAACATCTCTAGGGCTAAGATGACCGCATTCTGTACGCATTGGGGTGTTGGAAACCTTCAGTTTGATCAGAGGTGGCTTTGAAATGAAAAGAGAAAGAAAAATCAACATCTAGGATGGGAAGACCCTTCTGAATAGATATGTTACTGATGCAAATCCTCATTCGGGTTTTGCATCAGGCAGGCACAGAGACAAGGAAGAGGGCTGGGCCCAAGGTGACTTTTAGATATTCACAGATGCTCACCCTTGAGATGGCCATAGAGGCAAGGTGCCCAGTCTTCACAAAGTTTTCTTGACATCTTTTGCTGCTTGCTTCCTATCAGCTGCCATAGAAATGGGGGTAGAGGTAATTTTGGTATTTGGGAGGGGAAGAGTGAGGATTTGCTGGAGAGTGAGATGTTTTCTGTGTGAACTAAAAAGAAGCTTTCCTGCAGCTGCATAGACTTATCTCTACTAAGCCAAGGTCAACTGTCTTGGCATACCAGACGAGTGAGAAACCACCTGAAAATGTACCTCACATGACATTATAAACAGCTTAGATTGGGTGACCAGTCTGGAGTCTTGTGTGGAGGGGAACTTGGGATAACTTTCAATATGTAATATTCGTGCCTATTTAGTTTACTTTATTGTCATTGCACCTCATACAACAAAATCAAACACCATCCACAGTGCACATCATGACCATGAAAATAAACACAAACACACACCCTTCACACTCCACATATTGAACCGAAAACCCCTGACATTGCACCAATACTGCACTATACAGCAGAATTCAAAAGAGCTCCTGCCCTGGGATAGAAGCTGTTTTTCAGCCTATTTATCCTTGTTTTTATTATCCTGTACCATCTGCCAGATGAAATAGTTCAAAAAAAAAAAAAAAAGGGTTCCCAGGATGAGATGGATCTTTGAGAATGTGGAGTGCTTTCCTAGCTGCCACAGTGCAACTGGCAAACCATATACTGGTGCAGTAAGTTCTCTCTATGGTGCAGCATTAGTTTTTCATTCAGTTGTTGTTTTCTGAGAAGTCTCAGGTAGCATAATCTCTGCTGGGCCCTTTTGACCAGGACTGCAAATGTGAGCACCCCAGGTCAGGTCCTCTTTTATGGTAACACCCAGAAACTTAAAACTGGCCACTTGCTCCACTCGGTCTCCATGGATAAGCAAAGGCTGGAGGTCTGATCTGTTCCTTCTATAATCCACTATAAGCTCCTTGGTCTTATTGGTGTTGAGGACCAAGTTATTGTCTCCACACCATGAAAGCAACTGGTCCACCTCATCTTGGTAGGCAGACTCATCCCCCCTGAAGATGAGTCCCACCACTATTTGCTTCAGATCTTTCTTTCTTTCTTTTTTTTTTTGGTAAATTTTATTTGAGTTTTCAAAAAAAATACAAAAACATCTTTTTTGAAAGTAGCGTAATCCCGGGTTACATTTCTTCGTACAGACACAAATTCAGGTTCATGCTCATTTTTATATTCTATTCATTATTTTATTACTATTTTACATTTTCTGCATAGCTTCTCCCCTCTTTTAATTTTCTCAATTTTATTTTAATTATCTCATCTCAATTCAAATCATTGTATTTATATTTTTTGTCTGTCCTGTTTCAATTATCTATTATCTTTTCTCATTAAACAAAACTTCTCCTGTAGTTACTGATTGGAGTATGACGCCTTTATATCTTTCCCCTAAAGTTGTAACATTCAATATAATACATAACTTCCATTCGGATTCTGCTTGGTACATTCTTAAAATACACACTCTATTCTTAAAAAAAAGAAAAAATTATAAATGTATAATATAATTAAAACAACATTCCATTCCAATTCAATTCTATCATTAATATTAATATTCATTAAAGTCTTAATATCTTTAACATTACTTTTCAATTAAATATTATACTTCTATGGGAACAATTATAAGCTTTCCATAGTTAATTCCCCCCCTTTCACTTATATTTTATAAAACATTAACTAATTAAAGTGTTCCCGTTCCTTCCTAATTCAATTTTCTCATTTATTTTATTTCACTTATTTTATTCACAAACATTTCACTAAATTACACTAACTATTTTATTCCTCATTTTAATCATATGTTGATTTCCGGTTTGAAGGGCTTCAGCAACAGACAGAAATTCACGATCATGCGTGGTTTCTGTCTGGACTCGCTGCTGGAGTGCCCTGACCCGGCTGGTTTTGGGGCTAAGCCACCCTGTAGAGGTGTGAAGAGGGGGAAGACTGCCAGCAGGGTTGAGGAGAGCCACATCTCTCCTCCTCAGCTGGCCATTACTCCTTTTCCCAAAGGCGGTTGAAGCGGTGGTCAGAAATGGCCACCACAAAGGAGAACTCAACTGGAAAAGAATGTGCAGGAGGAAGATAAGAAGTGAAAGTTTTGCCTGACCAGGTTAAATTGTAAAAGCAACAACTAAGGTACCCTGGAATTTAAACTTACAAAAAATAACATTGCTCCCAAAGAAGAGTCGGAAGCAGCAAAGGAAAGTGAAAAGGGAAAGGTTTGGCTTTTTTTTCCTTCTCTCTCCTTCCCTATACTGACAACTAAGAAACTTAAATAAGAAATTGGAAAAATCTGCTTTGACATCAATAGGCAATTAAGCTGAAAATAAAACAAAATGCCAAAGGGATAATAAAGTTTTATGGACATTAAAAATTTTCTTTTTCATAATTAGGAAGGGAGAGAAAAAGAATAAGGGCAGGATCTGGAAGAGGGAGGAGACTGCCTGGAATTAAAAAGAATCTACAGTAAAACTTCAACAAGACTTCTAAAAGATACATTTTAACTGAAGCTTTGCAACTAAATACTAACCCCAGGAAGAGAAAGTGGAAAAAAAAAAGAGCAAAAAAGAAACAGCTTGTGTGTATTTGGATTATTTGGTGATCTTTGGATTCTTGGTTATTATATTTGAATGACTAAAATCAATTGGGTGGTTGTTTAAAAAATTATACAATGGCACCACTTCTGGATGAATTGAAAATGGAACTTAAAAAGTACAAAGAAGATGCACAAGAAGGGAAGGGTTCTTTTGACTTCGTTTTTCAATTCTAAGAAATGGAGATTTGGACTATGAGAAACAACAAGAAAAGGCTGCAAAACAAGAAGACTGGGACAAAGAAGAAGCCATCTTTAATGAACAAGCAATTTTATGTGGGGAAGAAAAAGGAAAGGGGGTGGGAAGAGAATGGAGAATTTAAGACATAGAAAACAACCAAAGAAAAGAAAAATAATTCGAAAAATAAGTATAATACTGGAAAGCAACAGAAAAGGGGAATACAGAAGAGAGAAACTGAGGTAGAGAGACAAAGGGGTAAAAAGGGGAGAGAGAAGAAGAGAGGGAAGAAGGAAAAAAAAAGAAGTTACAAAGGACTGGAGCAAGATATAGAGAAACAGGACCTATTTAGAGATAATGGGTGAAAATCTAACTGAAAAAGGGATACTGTAAAGGTACATAAGATTGTATTGTTATATTAGTAATAGAAATAACTTTAGAAAATTGGAAACAGATCTTGCTTTCTTTTGTTGCTATCACTTCCAACTCAGTAAAAGTACTTTTTCTCTACAACAATGGAGTTGAAGGATTTCTTTCTTGAGTTTTGAATGAGGCATAGCTGACACGGGGTAACAGAGAAAGCATCCCAAGTCACAGCTATGATACTTGATGGAGATGAATCAGACTCTCCCAGATGGAGAATTACAATTAGCCTTGATTCAAAGCTCAAAGGCTCCAGCTTGATTTGGCTGGGAGAAGTGCCTGTCTTCAACTTTTCAGACTAAAGGATAGACAGAATAAGAGAGCTGGAAGGGACATGGAAGGTTTTCTAATCCAACTCCCTGCTCAGGCAAAAGATCCTGCATCATGCCAGACAAATGGTAGTCCAATGTCTTCTAAAAAAAACCTCCAGTATTGGAGCTTCCACAACTTCTAGAGGCAAGTTGTTCCACTGATTCATTGTTCTCACTGTTGGGGAGTTTCAGGTTGCTTCTTTCCTTCATTAGTTTCCATCTGTTGCTTCTTGTTCTGCATTCTGGTGCTTTGGAAAATAGGTTAACTTCCCTTTCTTAGAACATTAAAAGCCTTGCTCACAAAGGAGCTTCTCTGAACATCACGAATTGAGTCAGCAAACCTTGAGTAAGTTCTGCATGTTTCAGAGCCAGCTTGCTTGCTGGGGGCCAATCCAGATGTGCAGCTGATTGCACAACAGTCTAAGCCTCTTCTTGCATGGAAGGGACACTAAGACTGAGGTGGCTTCCTGTCCCAGCAAGGGATCCTAACCACAGGGTCTCATGTGGAGAGAGGAAGAGGAACCTCAAGAGTTGATTGCTCTGATGGTTGATGGAGAAAGACAAGTTCGATCTTCTCTGGTTCAGGAACAAAGGTTTTTTTTTAAACCCCAGGGATGGGCCTGACAGCAAGAACAGTAATTTAATACACAGTCCCTTGAATGCAAATCCACCAGAATCATTGTTTGAATTTTGTCTGCTTTTGTAAAAATGCCTTTATCCACATGCAGGGAATTATTTTCTGGACATTGGAACTGAACTTTTGATAGCCTTGAACTGAACGACTTACTGAGGAAGAATCTCTTAAGGACTGTTGCAAACACATTCTCAGCTAACTCCTGAGCAAGTCTGGCAATTAGCAGGAAAGAACCAATGCAGACCAGGTATCTGGTCCAATGTCTTTATTTTTTGCTTCCTTCTCTACCAACAAGTCCCAGGAAATGCTAGCAAGGTAACCAAAGGTAACCCACATAAAGTCAGTGCTGGGAGCATCCACCTCCCAGAGCTCCTAAATACCCTGAGCCCACCTCCCACGTGTTTTCAGTATCTACTCTGTTTCTGTAGCCACTATCTGGTTGCCGATATCGCGGAGCAAGTGGCCACAATCCAGGAAGCGCCGTCTCAGCATCCTCACCTCAGCCATCATCAATTAGCTGGAGTCCACTGTAATCCCTGACAGGCCACCGTATCGCTGCTGCTCACATGTTGACAAAATGCAGGCCTGTGCCACTCTCACAGGCCACTGTAGTGCGTGCCGGGTTCCGTCAGTGGGCAGGTGATCGGAAGATAGGCGGGCGTGGTCCGGGCTTCTTGTTGAGCTACAAGCTGGAGCTCGACATATATGCCAGTTGTCAAGTTGCTGTGTTCCTGGGCCACATGGCCACCTTTTGTGACCTTCTTTCAAGCTAAGTGTGAGCCTTGGAAGCCATATTTTACTTAGAAGCTTCGAGGCTGCCATATTTTAGTGCCTGGGAATTCGGGAGGGGGGGATTTCATAGAGAGGTGGAAGATTAGACACAACAACATTTTTCTCATAGAGGCAAGGACAAGTCGCCCTGCACCTGGAGAGGAGGGTCTGGAGGAATGTCTCCAGCTGGGATGATGGTTGATTGGACCATGTGATGGACTGGTGGGGGCAGGGGATGGGATTTTGATTTTTAATAAGGAAAGGACAACCCGGAATTCTCAGTATCGGGTTTTCCCAGAGGTGCCAATATGACTTCTTCAGTAAATTCCTATTTGGATGGACTTTGTTTCTGAGTGCTGAATGAAATGGGGAGTTTCATTGGAACGCTGACACAAAGTCCATGGGGAAGGCTTAACAACCATGTGACTAACAATTACAGTGATTCCTTTAACAACAGTGGCAAGAAAGGCTGTAAAATGGGGCAAAACTCACTTAACAACTGTCTTGCTCAATGACAGAAGCTTTGGGCTCAGCTGTGGTTGTAAGTCAATGACTACCCATAGTTGGACTTTATTTGGAGACCAAGGGAAAAAAAGGTTTCTTTGCTCTCCATTTTCCCCATCACATCTAAACCTGTTTGGCTGTGCCAGGTTAAGTCACACCCTTCCTTGTGATGGAAGGCTTGTGGGCTTCGATGGGTCTTCTCTACCTACCAAGGGTGCCCTGCAGAATTGAGACCGCAGCAGCCCTGGGAAGGAGAAAGGAGCAAGGTTCTCCACTTACTTCCTCAATCCTAGTTGGCAGGCCGCCATCTTATGTTATTGCAAATGAGGATGACTCCCTCAAGTCTGGTGCCGACAGTGTTTCTTCTTTGACTTACAAAGCTGGAGCACATCATCCTCCCACAGATGTTGGCAGAGCCAGATGGCTCTACTCGTAAGGAGTGGCTCATACAGCACTTTTCAAGACAGTCCCAAATGGGATGATGGGAAGTCCGAATGAAGGTAAGCCCCAAACTGGGGAATCAAAAGTAAAGTCTGAGACTACATCTAGGGAAATTTTATTTTATTTATGTATTGCTTAGATGTTTATCCTGCCTTTATAAGGAAATCAAGGCAGCAAAGCAAACATTCGTAAGGCTGCTTCCTCCGCTGCTTTTTCTCCACAACAACAAACTTGTGAGGTGGATCGGACTGAGAAAGAGTGACTGGCTCAAAGTCGTCCAGTCTGCTTTCATGCCTAAGGTGGAACTAGAGTTCACCATCTCCTGGTGATTGGCCCAAAGTCACCCAGTTGGCTTTCATGCCTAAAGTGGGGCTAGAACTCCCCGTCTCCTGGTGGTTGGCCCAAAGTCACCCAGTTGGTTTTGATGCCTAAAGTGGAACTAGAACTCACCATCTCCTGTTAACTGGCCCAAAGCCATCCAGCTGGCTTTCATTTCTTATATGGGACTTGAACTCATTGTCTCCTGGTTTCTAGGTTAACACCTTCACCACTACACCAAATTGATCATTATTTAATCCCAGGCTCTTTGGCTGTACACCAGGTAGGGATTGCGATGTTAGTTAAAGCCATAGATGTGGCTTGTATTGTGAGTCTTGTTGTGGTGTCTCAGTTATTGCATTTTAACTCTGCTTTGTATTTTGTTGAATATATCCATTTGTTTGTTTATTTGTTGTTAGCTATTCTGAGTAACGTACATCAGATAAGCAGCCATATTAGTTCTCTAAATAAATAAACAAGTGTAATTTTGATTTAATCATTCAGTGTCGAGACCGCCTGACTCCACCACAACTCTGGGCGGCTTACAATTAAAAAATAATTAAAAAGAAAGCAGATATATCAAAGAAAAGGGAAGACAAACCACAAAGCGTGCTACAATTATTTTATCCTGATAGAGGAATCTACACAAAGTAAAAAAAAATGATCTCATTTTTTAAAGTCTTTTGATTCTAAACTCAGATACATAATTTGCACCTTGATTGCACTGGAAAGAAACAGACACACACACACACACACAGACACACACGTGGATTAAAGCTCCTCTACCAAGCTATGCCTAAAGCTTTGTAGGAGACAACACAAAACCCAGGGAACTAACCCCAAGCACCATTCATGGTAGACCAATGTGCATATCAGCTTCTGTCGTTTTTGTAGTCCTCAATATTGGCTTATTTAGGCTCAGCTGAATAGCAGAAGAAAGGCAGTTTCTTGGCCCTGGAAATTATGGCCACCAATGTCATTTCAGAACAAGTTAAAATAAGCCTGGCCATTTTAGATGCAAACGGACCAGCTTGCTTCAAAAGTTAAACAGTCACTAATATTAGGTGAGCAGAAAAAAGGAAACATAACAACATTTGTAAGACTAATGCTCCGTTCATTGTACTTCCTGAAATGACTAGAGCTTTCACAATTGAAAAAAAAAAATCTTACTGAATCTCAGCTCTTGGATTTTCAAGTGAGATTATGACTATTATTAAGTGTTGAGCCTTATGATTCTTGACTCTTGATGAATGTATCTTTTCTTCTATGTGCACTGAGAGCATCTGCACCAAGACAAATTCCTTGTGTGTCCAATCACACTTGGCCAATAAAGAATTCGATTATCTATTATTACCTAAGTGTTTCCCAACCTTGGCTATTTTAAGATGGGTGGAGTCCAGCTTCCAGAATTCCCCAGCCAGCACATACATTATACAAGACTTTCAGAATTCCCTAGGCAGTGCATGTAGATTTCAACCAGAATTCCCAGGTCAGCATGTATAAACTTCTTTAAGTCCCAGAACTCCCCAGCCTGCAATTATAAGTAGTCCTCAACTTGCGATCACAATTGAGCCTAAAATTTATGTTGCTAAGTGAGAAATTTGTTAAGTGAGTTTTGCCCCATTTTAGGAACTTTTCTTGCCATGTTTGTTAAGTTGAGTTGATGCAGTTGTTAAATTAGTAACATAGTTGTTGTGATGACCCAGGGTGGGATACAAAATAAACAAAGTCACAAAAACAGGTGAAGCCCCCTTTATTCCTTCAACTTGGCTTCAAAGCTCCAACTATCCTTGACTGGAGACAAAAAAACTCCCCCACAAGCAGTTACAAGAAGGAGGAAATGCCATTTAAACTAACAATACCTATAAATTATAAATAGCAAAAACAACACAAACCATACTGAAGCAATTAAGGGAACCAGGCAAGATAAGGGCTTGAAGATGTCCACAGATATCAGAATATACACTGGGAAAGACATCAAACTCAGGTAAGAACGGACAGACTAGAAATATTTTCACGCTTTGTTTCCAGCACTGGCTCATGCACAGTCCATCCTTTTAAATAGTCCTCATAGCTGCAGCCCATGAAGGGGATCAAGGCCCTTTCCTCCCCCGTAGACCACACCACTCACGTTTCTCCCTTATTCACTTCTCCCTGCGTGCCCTAGGATGGAGAGGGGAAGGGCCTGGGTCTTCCTCTGATTGTCCAACCGTCCTGCGCCCTTCCCCAGCCTCCTCCACAACCTCCGGAGCCACACTCCCACTCCCTGTCGGCTGTTCCTCCTCTCCCTCAGAGTCAGTCTCCAACGTGGACATGACAGTTGTTAAAAGTGAATCTGGTTCCCCCGTTGACTTTGTTTGTCAAAAGGGGATCACGTGACCTGGGGACACTACAACTCTCATAAATATGAAGCACTTGTCAAGCATTCAAGCATTGGAGTGTAAAACATGTGGCCATGAAGATTCTGCAATGGTCATAAGTGTGAAAAAAAACATCATAAGTCCCTTTTGTCCAGTGCCGTTGTGACTTTGAATGGTCATTAAATGAACTATTGTAAGTTGAGGACTACCTGTATAGACTTTAACTCCCAGAATTCCCTAGCCAGCATGCTGAGGAATTCTGGGAGTTGAAGCCCATCCCTCCTTAAGTGACCAAGGTTGAAAAAACCCTGATCTAAGTGGTTCCAATTCTGCTTGAGTGGATTATAATGCCCAACGTACAGTTCAACTCATCCTGCTTGGTCTCTTTGCGGAGCCCCCCATACTGGTTGACCCCACTTGTTCCTTACCTCGGCAGGCCTTGCGGTCGGAGATAGATTTGCTCACGTCACGGTAAAAGCCCTCTTTGCAGTAATGGCAGTGCCGCCCGGCCGTATTGTGCCGACAGTTGAGGCAGACGCCACCGCTCTTGCGTCCGGACAGCTTGTAAAGTTCCATATTGAAACGGCAACGTCGGGCATGGAGGTTGCAGTTACAGGCTGCAAGGAAGAGATGGAACAGGTGAGAAGGGATGGACATTTCCCAACTCCTAGCAGCAAGCAAGTAGGAGTTCCCATGCCAACTGCATTGAACAAGAGGGGCTTTTAATTGGGTGGGGTAAAAGGTGGTATTCAGCAGGTTCTGACCGGTTCTGGAGAACCAGGAGTGGAAATTTTGAGTAGTTCAGGGAACTGGCCAATGCGACCTCTGACTAGCCCCGCCAATCCCATCTATTCTCTGCCTCCTGAGTCCCAGCTGATTGGCTGGGTCTTCTTTGGTTGTCCTGCACAGGAGAACGGAGCTGGAAAGCAGGTTAGTGGAGTGGAGAGGGAATGGAGATTTTACAGTATCCTTCCCCTGCTATGCCCACCAAGCCACGCCATACCCATAGAACCAGTAGTAAAAAAATTTTGAATCCTACCACTGGGTGGGTTTGACCTGTAATCTTGCCCAGTCCAATGGTTTGAAAGAGATAGGCCAGATCTGTTATCCAAGTAACAAGAGGTAAAACATGACTGAAGTTTAAAACAAGAAGTTATATGCACAAAAAAACTTAGGCAAACACCTTCCTAACTCACATAAGGTCGGCGGTGTGTGATACAAGGATGGGATGCAAGTCAAGCATAGTCGGACCTACAAGATTTTGTTACTATGATATCAAGTCCAGCCCAAGGAGTAGTATGGTGGCCTAGAGGTGGAGCTCCTGCCTCACAATCAGAAGGCTGTGAGTTTGATCCTAGGTAGAGGCAGATATTTCGCTCTATGAGAATATATCTGCTGAACAAAACTCTGCATTGGCGACAGGAAGGGCATCCGGCCATTCAAACACTCTGCTAGCTCCATTCACTTGCCCAGACTCCACTGTGAGAGGGCTTATGGGGTCATTAAAAGACAATGATGATGATGATGGTGATGAAAATGTCAAGCCCAGCCCAAGAATGACGTAGATTCTATATGTTTTCCAACTTTGACTATTTTAAGATAGATGGATTCCAGCTCCCAGAATTTCCCAACGAGGACAAATGGACAACTTCCAGATTTCTCTAGGCAGCATGTGTGGACTTCAACTCCTAGAATTCCCTAGCCAGCATGCTGAGGAATTCTAGGAGTTGAAGTCCACCGATCCTAAAGTGGCCAAGATTTGAAAAAACAAAAACAAAACACTGATCTAAGTGATTTTGGCTAGAACAATCCAGCCAAAGTTCAGGTATTTATTTGCTTACATCCAATAGACAGAATCTTGCCGGATTAGATCTCTATTACTCTTACCCGAACAAATATACACTGGAAGGTTATAGGGAGTGGCTATCCTAACTTTCTTCTTCTTGTCTCTGATCCAGCTTCTGGTTGTGTTGTCTCTTGGCTCATCCCTGGCCTTGGAATATGCTCCGTCCTTCCTGGGAAATGGCTACTTGCATCACCCCTCCTCCCCCTCTGCATATCCCTCACATCTGGCCAATATCAATAAAGGTAGTTTTAGCCTTATCGTGGAATTGATTTCTTGGTTCGCTCTATCTAGTTAGTTGACAGATTTCAGCACGGTGCCCTCCAACTGGCACCTCTCAACCCCTTCCAAAGCTAGCAATTCAAAACTGCGAGAAATCATAAAATTAATTTGAAACATTCTATATTTGGCTGTGCCAATGTCAGGCTGCAATGTCCAAGCGCAGCCAGCCCATTTCTTGTATTGGTTAAAATGATCCCTTCCTATCCTATCCTTTCTCACTAAAAGCAGCAGAAGGAAAAGAAATTAGGTTTGGTTTGAAGAAAATCCAGCTCTCCCCATGTTTAGCTTCAAGCTTTGATGCCAGGGCTCCAAATTCATGGGGTTTTTTTTTGGGGGGGGTGTCACCCTGCTCTTAAATGCTCATGGAATGGTACCAACTCAGACGCTTCATCCCAGCCTGTTGCTTGTTCAAATATTTTAACACCCCACCAAAAAGCCTGATTTTGAAGGCTCAAAGCTAAAAAAATCAGAAGAACTGTTTTCCATCTGTTGGAATCCTTGATTCGCACCCAGATGGCCCGTTCCATCTAAAGATGCTGGTCCAGAGACCATCCAAAGACCACCGTCTTGGCCTGGGAGGAAGAATCCTTTCTTATTTCTCGCCAGAGCTGTTATGGAACGGGGACCCTATCATCCTCAGCCAAAGTTGCAAAGTTGAGAAGAGTCAGAACTCAGAAGGCAGTGAAGAGACTTGGTAAACTTATTTTGGTCTTTGTGCCTCCATGCAGACCCTTGCTCTCTTCTTTCGATTAGCCCCAGAGGGGGTATTCAACAGGTTCTGACCAGTTCTGGAGAACCGGTAGTGGAAATTTTGAGTAGTTTGGAGAACCGGCAAATCCCACCTCTGACTGGCCCCGCCAACCCCATCTGTTCTCGGCCTCCCATTGAGTCCCAGTTGATTGGCTGGGTCTTCCTTGGTTGCCCTGCACAGGAGAACAGAGCTGGAAAGCAGGTTAGTAGAGCGGGGAGGGAATGGGGATTTTGCAGTATCTTCCCCTGCCATGCCCACCAACGCTCACAGAACCGGTAGTAAATTTTTATGAATCCCACCACTGATTTAGCCCCCCAGAACCAATGGGGGTTATCCGGGAGCCATGGGTCTAGCTACAGACCTTTCAGAGGAGATCACGACCAGCTCCTCTTTGAACACATGCTCAAAAAGATAATGGAAAGGAGCCATCTTTTAACAGCAAATGATGGTTTGCTTTGCCTTCCTTCCACCCAAGTCTGATCAGATCCAGGCCAGAGGGAAAGTTTCTCCAGACACACTGTGAAATTCATTACTGTGTCAGCCCAAGATTTAACTGCTGGCTCAGCTTATCGTTTTTCTGAAACGTGATTTAGTATTAATACTTCTTTGTATCCCACCTTTATTCCTTTTACAATGAACTCAAGGTGGCAAACATATCCAACCACATTCCCTCTCTTATTTTCCCCAAAACAACAACCCTGTGAGGCGGGTTGGGTTGAGAGAAAAGGACTGGCCCAAAGTCACCTAGTCAGCTTTCCTAGCTTGAGTGCGACTAGAACTCACCAGCTCCTGGTGATTGGCCCAAAGTCACCCACCTGGCTTTCATGCGTAAGACGGGACTAGAACTCACAGGTTCCTGGTAATTGGCCCAAAGTCACCCACCTGGCTTTCATGCGTAAGACGGGACTAGAACTCACAGGTTTCTGGTAATTGACCCAAAGTCACCCACCTGGCTTTCATGCGTAAGGCGGGACTAGAACTCACAGGTTCCTGGTAATTGACCCAAAGTCACCCACCTGGCTTTCATGCATAAGGCGGGACTAGAACTCAAAGGTTCCTGGTAATTGGCCCAAAGTCACCCACCTGGTTTTCATGCCTAAGGAGGGACTAGAACTCTCCATCCATCGCTTTCTAACCTGATGCCTTAACCATTAGACCAAACTGGCTCTCCTTCCAAAGCCATGTTTTTACTGAGGGACAGCCTTAGATGGAGAGCGGGCTTGGAGAATGGGTCTCACCAACTCCAGAAGTGGGCTTCAATTGCAAGCAGTTGGGGAGAAAAAAAATCCAGCAGGCAGTCCACCGACATGTTAGTCTTGGCAAGGCCATCTCTGTTCTCTTCTTTAACATGACCGTGCTTGAATCTCGGCGGCTAAGCGTGTCGTTTGCACACACTTCGTACTCCCTCCCAAGTTGCGGAGAGGAAGAAGCGCAGCTAAGAACTTGTCTCGCAACCGCCAGTCAGTTTTGCTACAGCTCAATCTTTCTCTCTCTCAAGAGTAATTACAGGCCTGAATGGTCCCTGCTGTTTGAGGGTATTAATAAGAATTTAATTGCATGCTGTTGGGCTAATTATATAGCAGCTTGCTTGCTTCCTTCCTCACATAAGCCCAGCCAATTCCCCCATTCCTTTCTGTTTTCTTTCTTTTTTTAAAATTCACACAACTAATTAACCAATCAAGGTTCAAATAATTTGTAAATAATGGGGCAATTATGACCCAAGGCTGGTGTTCTTATTCTTTTGTGCAGCCTACTGAAATTCCCTGATGGAGCTGAGACCTGTCAATTTTCTCCAGCACTGCATATAGGAACGATGTGGAAGATTCTTCCTGAAATTTTAAGAGTGCCAACTTGTGCCAAATCCACAACCAAGTGGAGCTCTGCTCTGCACAGCTAGAGGGTAAGAATCTGCTGTCTACCGCACCCCAAGATCTGCAGATGTTCCTTTCACCCAGCCGGAGAAACCTGGTCTCAAGATGAAGCTGCCACACCTTCCACCATCTACTTTATGAACTATGTTTATGAACAATGTTCATAAAGTGCTTGCGGAATACCATGCCATGTTTATTTTGGCTTGGAGGACCCAGCTGGGTTGCCCAAGCAGCCCTCAATGCAGAAGTAGTTTAAGCATTAAGGAATGCCCATCTCAAGGTTCAGAAAAAAGAGATGTTCAGACTGATGCCTTTCTTTGAGAGGAAACGGTTGGCAGGATGGTTTGACTTGCCAAAACATGATTTTAGCACCTCCTGCAAAAAAAAAGCTGGCACCATATTTGCCTTCACTAGTTTAGTTTAGTTTAGTTTACTGTATTGTCATTGCACCTTGTACAGTGAAATTAAATGCCATCTTCAGTGTAAGTTATAACTATAAAAATAAAACACACATCCTTCACATTCTGTACAATTGGATTGAAAACCCCTGATATTGCATTAATGCTGCACTATGCAGTAGAATTCAGTGGTGAGATTCAATTTTTTTTTTTTTTTACTACCGGTTCTGTGGCCGTGGCTTGGTGGGGATGGCAGGGGAAGGATACTGCAAAATCCCCCTTCCCTCCCCACTTCACCAACCTACTTTCCAGCTCTGTTCTCCTGTGCAGGACAACCAAAGAAGACCCAGCCAATCAGCTGGGAATCAGGAGGTGGAGAATATATGGGGGCGGAGCCAGTCAGAGGTGGGGTTTGCCAGTTCTCGAACTACTCAAAATTTCCGCTACCGGTTCTCCAGAACTGGTCAGAACCTGCTGAAGACCACCTCTGGTAGAATTCAATGGATTTCCTGCTCTGAGATAAAAGCAAAGCTGTTTTCCAGCCTATTTGTCCTTGTTTTTATTATTATCCTGTACCGTCTGCCAGATGATAATAGTTTTTTTTTTTTTTAAAGGATTCCCAGGATGAGATGGATCTTTGAGGATGTTTTGAACTTTCTTAAGGCAGCGGGAGCTACAAAGCTCTTCCAAAGAGGGGAGAGGGCAACCCATGATCCTCTGGGCCATGACCTTAACCCTCTGGAGCACTGTCCTATCTGCCCCTGTGCAATTGGCAAACCATACAGAGGTGCAGTAAGTTAAGATACTCTCTATGGTGCAGTGGTAGAAGGTCACCAGCAGTTTTCCATTCAGTTGTTGTTTCCTGAGAAGCCTCAGGAAGTGTAATCTCTTCTGGGCCCTAGTGGTTGTCTTGAAAGAATTCTGGGTTGTGTTGCAATTGAGATTTTCTTTGGGGATGGATGGATTAAACAGTTGGGAGAGGGGGAGTCAGGAAGCTTTGTTTTTGTAGATAATAACACAAGATTAGTTGATGCACAAAGGTGGAAAGATGTGGCTTTGTCTACAAGTTGGTGAAGATGTTGGAGCTCACCGGGAAGGGCAAATTCATTTTTGTTTGTTTGATCAGAGAAAAGACAATATTAGTGTTTATTGCTGACTGGAAACTCCTTAGATTTTTTTTTTTTTTTGGTGTGAAAAAAAAAGATGAATGGTTGTGATGATTAGACCAATAGATTACAGTAAGAAGAGATCTATAGTGTAGCCATGGAATAAGAGGTCAATTTATAATTGAACATATAACTGCGTTAGATGGGAAGCTACTCCTTGGTGTCTTTCTCCTTTCCTTTCCTTTCTATTTTTCTTTTTCTCTTCTTTCTCTCTCCCCTCTCCATCCTTCTTCCCTTTCATGATGTGCCTTTTAAATGAAAAAAAATCTGAGGTTGGAGCTGCTCCTGTCAAACTGAAATGCAAAGAAAGGTAGGTAGATGTGACACTTAAGGGTATTTATCAATAAACTAGAAGAACAGAGATGTTTCCTTTTATATCAGTTCTTAAATTATTAGGAGTTATTGTATTCAAATCAGCACTTGAAAATGGGTTGATGCAAACCTGAGATTGACATGAAATTTGAAAACGTCCAGGGCAAGTGATTTTTTTTCCCTCCCTTCCTTCCTTCCTCTTTCTTTTTTTTTCTTTCTCTTTTTCTCTTCTTTCTTTCTCTTTCTCTCTTCTTCCTTCCTTCTTTCCTTCCTTCCTTCCTCCCTCTCTCTCTTCTTTCTTTCTTTCTTTCTTTCTTTCTTTCTTTCTTTCTTTCTTTCTTTCTTTCTTTCTTTCGTTAGGTTTAGAGCAAGCAGAAGACACTCAGGGTATATAAAAACTATCATGAAAATTTAGTAATGAAGTCTGCACAAGGAGATACAGTTGGCATCAATCGTTAGTTTTGCTTAGAATCTAAGACCTTTTGAAAAAAGCAAGAAATTTATAATTGAAGTGATCATATTTTTGCAGCTTGTTCCATTTTGCAACAAAGGAGTTTTGGCAGGACAGAGCCACTTTTTCCAGCCTCCTGATGCTCACAGAACATCTCCACTCTGCATTCTGCATGCTGCTGCACTCCCAAAGTGTTAATATCTCCATGGAAAGGGGAACTTTACTGAGACCCTTAGCAACAACCACACTCACACACACACACACACACACACTCAATCAGGGGGAGGATTTTATGTAGATTCACCCTGATTGCTTTCCACTGACGGGGTTCCCATCAGAATACCAATAGACCTGCCAAACAAAGAGGGAACTCAAAAGAGCACAAAAGAGGATCCCTTCCCTTTGACCCTTAACCTTTAACCTTTTGTTTGCCTGGCATCATCTCCCCCCCCCCAATGCAGTCCAACAGCCCCTGTTGATAAGGGAGGTGGTGATCCATTTTAAATCCCATAAATCACTTGTCTCCACTTTATCCCACCTGGAATTGCTCAGTGAGGAGATGAGCTGCCAATAAATGTGATAAAAATAAATAATTAAATAAAATCTCAATGTTCAAAGGCTTCTTCTCCTTGGTTGTCATGCAGTAAAGCTTGAGAATGAGGTTACCTTTGGATTTTAGCATCCATTCCTCTCTTTTCACACCCAACTTCTCTGGTCTAACACAACCCATCAAGACAATAGATTCTGCTGATAATGGGGCTTTTTTCTGTCTTACTTTTACCCCAAAATCAGGCAAGAGGAAAAATTTATTTTCTTTTATGTACACTGAGAACATTTGCACCAAGACAAATTCCTTGTGGGTCCAATCACACTTGGCCAATAAAGAATTCTATTCTATTCTATTCTATTCTATTCTATTCTATTCTATTCTATTCTATTCTATTCTATTCTATTCTATTCTATTCTATTCCTTCATTCCATTATTCTATTCTATTCCTTCATTCCATTATTCTATTCTATTCTATTCTATTCTATTCCTTCATTCCATTATTCTATTCTATTCTATTCTGATTTGTGTATTACGTGCATAAGGACCTGAATTTGGTACACACTTTTGATATAAGTAGAGGCGTTTGGTTGACCATGTTGGGACTTAGAAGCTAACAATGTCAGTCTGGATTCGGAGTTGGATGGGAGAATATCAAAAAGATGATTTTTTTAACCCCTTCTTCTCCAGATATCCCTTTCCAACTCTACATCTCTGAAAATCTCCCTGCTGCCCCAAGCATGTAAGTCTTCCTCTCAGTGCTCTTTATTTATACGTATCCTACAAACATCTTCTGAGTCCAGGCCATTTGCAAGGTTAAACAAAACAGAGCATGAACCCTTTAAACTTTTAAAAAGGAACAATGCAGTGACATTAATTAAGGGTATCTGGTTAGCATCAGTGATGCAGAGAGCTCTTCAGATTTCTTACAGTATTAAAAAAAAAAAAAAAGACGTAATGGTTAGGATACTCCAGACTTCAGAAGGCTGAGGGAATGGGCGAGGACATCAAGAAGGAACATCATCAAGGGTTTGCACTCCTGTAATTTATCCAGGATGGGAACTCAAAGCATTCCCTTCCTAGAACAAGGGTCTTTGAATTTGGCAAGTTTGTGGACTTCAACTCCCAGAATTCCTGAGCTGACGTGACTGGAGGAGGAATTCTGGGAGTTGAAGTCCACAAGTCTTAAAGCTGTCAAGTTTGAACACCCTTGCCTTAGAAGAAGACATGAGGTAGGTTGAAGCCAGCTGGGAACGTTTCTCCAGGAGGAATCCAGAGCTGAGCCATGTAGAGTTTGAAAGGAATTAACCAAGATACAGGCATGATGGTCCAATCTAGACCTGAAAGCAAATCAGTTCAGGGAGAACCCTGGCCAACGAGACCTTTATGTCTGTGTTACTCGGAGGTCACTTGGCAGAAGTCGGAGCCGTGCTCTGGTCATCTGCAAAGTGGTATCAAGTAGGTGGCCAGAAGGTGGCACTGCAAGAACAAGTTCAGCCATTGACCCAACCAACCAATGAAATTCTGCCTGGTCCCTCTCTTGTCCGCAACATGATGCAAAATGAACTGGAGTTGTACTGTCAGACAACCTTCCTTGCCTTTTAGCCTTCAAAGCAGGGGACATCATGGCAACATTAGTTGACTTTCTTTTTGAGAAGGATGGATTCAGGGACACCTTGGGAAGATGATTCCACAAATGGGCAGCTCCAACTGGGAAGCAAGCCCTGGAGATGTCTTCTTCAGAGACTCCATTCCAAAGAGACAGGCTCTCATGAGAAGAGATAATACCGCTTTATAGCACATGAGTGAGACCACACTTGGAATATCTTGTCCAATTCTGTGCACCACGATAGAAAAAAAGATGTTGAGACCTCGGAAAGTGCAGAGAAGAGCAACAAAGATGATAAAGGATCTGGAGTCTGTAGGAAGTGAGCACCCACCCCTCTCCTAGAAAATTGAAATATCCTGGGAAATATTAAAAAGGCAGAATATTTCCCCTAAAAAGAGAAGCAGAAACTCAGAAGCAAAAAATTAACCTCAGAAGCAGAAGCTCACCCCGCCACCTTTGTTAATGGGTGGGCCATTAAGGCCTGGGCCAGAATACTTTACATAACAAGGATCTCCAGGTAAAGCTATAGCAATTGCTCAAAAGCCCTTTCCTTGCATCATCATCCAGCAAAGCTCAACCAAGCCTGGAACTCAGGACAGCCTACAGAGTTGTCCCTGCATGGCTCCAGGGGAGTCTGACAACCAATCAGAATACAAGCTCCAGTTCAAATCCCAACAAAGGTTATAAAACCCAGACACTCTCAGCATATCAGCCTGTCTTGATCTCTTCCTTCACCTTGAAGCATGTGATCATCCTTCCCTTTCACTCGGGAGCTCCAGGCCACGTGGTCCTGTCCACCATTAAACCTTCCAAACAGCCTCCATGTTTCCAGTGTCTTTTCCCCCACTTGGAACGGGACCCAGAAGGATATTTCTTCCAACAAGACTAAACCATATGGTGAATGATTTAGGGAGTTAGTTATGTCTAGCCCAAACAAAAAGAAGGATTAGACATGATAGCTGTCTTTCAGCATTTCAGAAAGTCTCCAGTCTCAGTGAAGGGGAGAGGGGTTGTCAACTTATTGTGAGGACAGGGCAAGAAATAGTGGATGGAAACTTAGTAAAGAGAGATCCAACCTAGAATCAAAGATAAATTTCCTGACAGTCAGAGGAATTAATCAATGCAACAGAAGTTGTAGGTGCTCCATCACTGGAGGTTTTGAAGAAAAGATTGGGTAACCATTTGCCTGGAATGGCCTAGGGTCTCCTCCTTGAACAGGGGGTTTAACAGATTAACAGAGTTGGAAGGGACCTTGAGGGTCATCTAGTCTAACCAGTGGACCTCCAATGTCCCTTCCAAATCTATTGTTCTATGTTCTATGCAATTCTGACATGACTCAGTCCTTTTGAACAAGGCTCCAATGGATGGGAAGGGGTAGGCTATCTGTCTTTGGAATGTCCCACCCAGCTTTCCATGTCATCCAGCAGCATCCATAGGAGGAGGTAAGAAGAGCCAGGCTGATGAAAGCAATCCTGCTTTATCATTCCACCGCCTTCACAACCCCCATGCATACCTTAAGGCAGCCCCTGTGATGCCACTCGACAATGTTGCTTTCATCATTCAGATAAATGAACGTTTTAGCATCTGAAAGAAGGTCTCCATTGGCCCCAACACAGCATTAACACCACTTCGCTTCTCTTTAGCCACAGAGGATGGGACAATTAAGCCTTTACTACAGAATAACTTTGTTTGCTTGGGTTTTGCCCAGCCATTTCCATCTCAGTCTGGTGCCCTTGGCCAGCCAAGCTGAAAATGTAGTGTCAATATCAGCTTCCTGTGAGTATACCTTTAAGACCATCAAACAACCACACCTGCCTATCCTAGGTCTGTGGGAAGGCTTGGATAGGTGGATAAAAATGCAAAATCCAATCTAAACATCTGGCTGGCTGTACGACCAACCGTAATAACGTCAAGTGCACAGTTTGATAGTATGCAAATGGAATGTTTTCAAGGTACGCTAAGATTTTATGATTGTTGCTATTTTTACAATTCATGTCCCCTTCCACCACTCTTTAATACAATAGAAAAATTCTCATTCTAATGACAAAGTTAGGCAAGCTAACCTTAAGGGATTCTCTTGGAATTTTCCCCCCTTCTAGAAGTTTCACTCAAGCAGCAGAAATCCTAAATCTTTGTCAACTTTCAGCAGCCAGAAAACCGGATCTGGTCTCCTTACTCAAAAGAGAAAGAAGCTGTGATTTGTCTGAGTTTCCCTTCACTGCCCTGTCATGAGTCAGGGAGTTCCCTTGGAAGACCCAATGAAATAAGAAAACAAGAAGTAGAACTAGCATCTCTCCATCTTTTGCAATGTCCCTCATACAATTATTCTCATTCAGGCATAAAACAAAAAAGGCTGTGCATGACAAAGACACAACAGAAAGGGTGAGAGTTTCCACACACAGAATCCCAGTTTGGAGACCCATGCTCTGCACCTCATTACATTACCCTGATTTATACAGATGCCTTAATTCTCAAATGCCTCTAAAGGAGGAAGCAACGGTAGCTTCTGTCTGCAGGAAAACCATGGAAAAGAAATGCATTCTCTTCTGAACAGATTCCCTTAAATTTTGTATGAATATGAAATGCTGAATTTGAGATGGATTGTGCAAAAGGAGGCAGTTTGGACTAGTGGTTACGGCACCAGGCAGGAGACTGTGAGTCCCACCTTAGCCATGAAAGCCAGCTGGGTGACTTTGGGCCAATCACCAGGAGATGGTGAATTCTAGTTCCACCTTAGCCATGAAAGCCAGCTGGGTGACTTTGGGACAGTCACCAGGAGATAGTGAATTCTAGTCCTGCCTTAGCCATGAAAGCCAGTGGGGTGACTTTGGGACAATCATTCCCTCTCAGCCCAACCCAAATCATGGAGTTGTCATCATGGGAAAAAAGGAGGAGGAAGGAGTATTAAGTATGCTCACTGCCTGGAGTTATTTGTAAAAAATAATAACAGCAAGATAAAAAATAGATAAATCATTTTTTAAAAAAAGAATGTGAGGCAATGCACTCAGCCAAAGACAATGCCACGCTATGAAGTCATTAGTCAACATATCATGACAAGTTACATAATGGGTGCCACACCTGCTTACTTGAGAATCTGTTGGATTTATTCTTAAGCAAAATATTTGGAGGTAGCTATTTTTGTTTAATGGAAATTCAGTTCAGAATGAAATTCAGAGGAAAAGATGGGAGCAATCCAAGTCAGAGATGGATGCCCTGCGTTGTTTTTAGCTTCTGAGAGGCACAGGAGAACATCGTCAGATGGAGAGTGTGGTACAGGTGTGTAAGTGTAACCTGCTTACTGAATTGGCCATTTTCAATCAGAATAGAACTAGAAGGGATCTTGGAGGTCATCTAGTCCAGCCCCCTGCTCAAGCAGGAGACCCTATACTGTGCTGTCCAGACAGTTTATAGTTAATGGGAAGTGGGATAGTTAGGAATTGGGAGCTGTCCCCTTAAGGGAATGCATCATGGTAAATGTAGTTAAGGTATCCTGGGAAATGTAGTCCATGTCATGTGGCCACATCTGTAATCCTGATTGGTCATTGAATTGAACCTTAGTGGGTTGGTGGAGGTTTCTCCACTCTTGCCTGGAACCCAGCAACATGCTGCTGCCTCAACCCCTTGCTCCTTCATTTTGGGGATGAAAGATTACCATCCTTTTACACCAGAAAGTCAGCTATGCAAAGAGTTGGACATTGAGATGAAGCTTGACATAACTGTAAGTTATATTGAGGATGCCTGATAAACCAATAAAAAAAAGACTTTGTATGGATGCTTTGTGAACTTATCTATCTGCCTTTATACATTCAGTCAGTAATTATAGAGGACAGGATATATACCATTCCAGACAAGTGGCTATCCAGTCTCTCCTTAAAACCCCCCAGTGATGGAACACCCACCATTTCTGAAGGTAATTTCTGTTCCAATGCTTAATTGTTCTCACTGGTAGGAAGTTTCTCCTTCATTTCATGTTGCTTCTCTCATTGATCAGTTTCCATCCATTATTTCTTGGCCTGCCCTTCTGGTGCTTTGGAAAACACATTGACCCCCTCTTCTTCTTCATGGCAGCCCCTTAAATAGTGGAATACCGCTATCATGTCACCCCTAGTTCTTCTTTTCTCCAGGGTAGCCATACCCAATTTCTGCATATATTTTGGTCTCATTTTGGAACTGGAGACACGGTTTGGTGGTCAAGACACCAGGCTAGTCCCTGGGAGATTGTGAGTTCTAGTCCCAGCTTAGGCACAAAGCCAGCAGGCAGGGTGACCTTCAGTCAGTCACTTCTTCTCAGCCCTGGGAAGGAGACAATGACAAATCATTTCTGAAAACCTTGCCAAGAAAACTGATTTGTTCAGATTTGTCTCTGAAAATCAGATGCAATTGAACAGAAAGGGGGCGGGGAAAAAGCCATTCGAAGAAGACTTTGCGAAAATAGACCCATTTAAAGTGAATATAAAGATAAAACCAGAAATTTTTCTTTTAGGTTTAATAGATAAAGAACTTAGAGGAGAAAAAAAATGAAACGTTGATGTTATATACATGCTGACAGCAGCAATAATACTCTGTGCACAAAAATGGAAAGATACTTTGATTCCCACAATGGACGAAAGGCTGCAAAAGTTGATGGAGTTAGCAGAGGTGGTTAAATTGACTGTTTCAATTTAAAAAAAAAACCAATTAATTTTGTTTCTACTTTGAAACCACTTTTGGACTTCGGGCTTGAGGTGGAAAAAAAAAATGAAACATTGATTTTGGCTTTTGCTGACTCGATAAGTTGGTTGTTAGAGAAATGGCTAGTATATATGATTACATAAAAGTAAAAAGTTGTGGTTTTATGTTACTACTTTATTTGACTGCACCAAAAGGAGTTGGAAGTCAATGCTTTTCTTTTTCTTTTCTCCTTTCACTTACACTTTTTTTTCCTCTTCCCTTTTCCCTCCCCTACTTTTCCATCACATTCATTTTTCTTTGTATTTCTGTAATATATATATATATATATATATATATATATATATATATATATATATATATATATATATATATATATCTGGCATTCAGCTTTGTTCGGGTATTTTCCCACGTGGTGCACCACGTGGGAAAATACCCGAACAAAGCTGAATGCCAGACATGTAAGTACCCGCGAAAACTTAAGAAAATTATATATATATATTTTCTTAAGTTTTCACGGGTACTTACATGTCTGGCATTATATATAAAAAAGTAAAATACCACTCACGCATCATCACAAAATCTCCAGAACTGTAAAGCCTACAAACTTTAAGTTCGGCACGTATGTTCCTCTTGGCTTCTAGGTACTCACTAAGAAAGGATTTTTCAAAAGGACCATCAAAGCATTAGTACTTCATATATTATTATTATTAGCACGCTCTGATACTAAGGAGTTCTACTCCCCCACTCCACATGAAAAGAAATCTGTTCCAAATGCAAAACACAAGCAGAGGAGTTTCAGTTTTAGTTTCACAGCAGCAACCTGCTTTAGTACAGAACAGTTGAGCTAAGCCACGCCCAGGCTCCTTGCTGTCTCCTTCTTCCTCCCACAGCAGTTTCCAAACAGCCCTCAACTTTCTCACACACTGACAGGACACTAGCCAGATGAATACCAATGGCTGCTGGAAGGCAGGGGCAGAATCCCCCCTACCCCTTATTTTCCTCCCAAAAAAACGAAGCCTGACCACATAGTTTCATAGCGAACCACAAGTATAGAGCTAGTATTTTGATAAAACTAATAAAATATTTGTTTTTAGCATATAATAAATTGACCCATGGACTAAGTTGGCAGAACACAGAACATCCAGCACACACACACATACACATATACACACACAGAATTTATCAAGATTAAAACTCTCCAAGTCTAATCTAGACAGCCTATTTGGTGCAGTGCCCCAGAGACTGTGAGTTCTAGTCCTAGCTTTGGTCCAGAACCAGCTGCGTGACTTTGGTCCAGCCCTTCTTTCTCAACCCTGGGAAGCAAGCAATGGCAAAACACTTCTAAAATCTTGCCAAGAGAACTGCAGGGTTACCAACAGTCAAGACTGACTTCAAAGCACCCCTCCACCTCAAAACCCGTAATCCAATCCAATTGAACCAAACTTTAATCTTAACCAAACAGTGAGAATGTAACTCCTGGTTTGGAATTAACCAGCCTCAGTACTTCTAACGTTTCCTTTGTATTTTTCCTCCACGGGCACTTCATTCCCCTAATCAATGGCCTGAGGAAAGAGCTAATGGAGGGTTCTCAAACTTTAGGTCACAATCTCCTTCCTCTGGAGTTCACGGAGGTCACCCCAGCCACGCTTGCTTTGCTACAGTGAGAAAAATGCCAAAGGCAGCCCTGTTTTGCCTCTGCAGGCTCCCAGCTTTGAAAGTTGACAAAATTCATGGGCAGAATAGAGAATAACCAGGGTTGGAAGCAGAGGTGCTATTCAGCAGGTTCCCAGTTCTATTCTAATTGGAATTCTATTCCTATTCCTACTCTCCTCTCCTCTTTCCCATTCCCATTCCCTATTCTATTTCTATTCTAAATTCCTATTTCTATTCTAATTGGAATTCTATTCTACTCTACTCTACTCTACTCTACTCTACTCTACTCTACTCTACTCTACTCTACTCTATACTCTATACTCTATACTCTATACTCTAGTCTAGTCTAGTCTAGTTGTAACAGATTCTATTCTATTCTACTCTACTCTACTCTACTCTACTCTACTCTACTCTACTCTACTCTACTCTACTCTACTCTACTCTCTAGTCTAGTCTAGTCTAGTCTAGTCTAGTCTAGTCTAGTCTAGTCGTAATAGATTCTATTCTATTCTATTCTATTCTATTCTATTCTATTCTATTCTATTCTATTCTATTCTATTCTATTCTACTCTACTCTACTCTACTCTACTCTACTCTACTCTACTCTACTCTATGCCTAGCACCTTTTAACCCACCTTCCTCTTGCCAGCAGAGGCTTCCAACTTTAAGTGGGCCTTCTGAAGTCTCTTGTTCTGGCTCTGTAGACCCTGCCTGATGCATGGGCCTGGCTACAGGCAGCAAACCTCCCCTGCCATGGGACAGGAAAGGGGGAGGCACCTTTTAATTGCTCCTAATTACTGGGCCTCTTCCTGCTGGCCAGAGAGATGTCCCATTTGAAAGACACAGAGGGGAACGCTTGGGCAGCTAATCCGGCTTTCAGCCACTAAGCCTCTTTGGAGGTGTGTGATTTAGGAGCCCTTTCACACATACAACAACAGCACAAAGACCTGAAAAGCAAAAGGAGAAAGGAGGAGATGGGGCCGAGAGGAGAAAGTTTCACACGGCAGGCTGCCCGCCTCGGCTTAGCTGCCTTTGTGGAGCTGTTCTCCTTGGGGATGTCCGAAAGAGTCATTGCCTCCCTCCCTCCCTCCCCTTCTCCCCAAACCTTGGCTGACATCCCTATTTCACTCCATCTGCCAAAAGGTGGGCTCCCCATCTACCCCCTCCCCACAAATCCCCACAAAGGAGTCTCAAGAGGTATCACCCCAAGATATGAGCTTGGCTGGGTGGTGATATAGAACAAGGGTCTTCAAACTTGACAGCTTTTAAGACTTGTGGACTTCAGCTCCCAGAATTCGTCCTCCAGTCAGGTTAGCTCAGGAATTCTGGGAGTTGAAGTCCACAAGTCTTAAGCTTGCCCAAGTTTGAAGATCCTTGTTATAGAAGGAAGCAATGGAGGGCTGCATTCCCACACAGTCTAAAAGGATGCAAACGACCAGCTGTCTGCAAGGAATATAAATCCTTCCCTTCCCCACCATCCAGTCAGTACTGAAGAAGCTTCTTGGAGGAGAAGCAAAACGTCTTCGAAAGAAAAAAACTAGAAACTCCAGTTGTCTCCTGAAAAAAAAAAAAGCACCTTTGGGACAACCGTGACCTGGATGAGTGAGAATCTCTACAGACATTTAGCTATGCGATTTGGGATGAACCCCCTTTGAATGATGTGGGAGTAGGAATGGATTTCCAGAGGAAAAAATTGCAGGCTACAGGAACCAGGAGCGCCACTCAGGTGACCCTGAAGATACAGATAAACCTCCAAGTAGCCTCTATGACCCTCTAAAAGGATGCAAATGACCAGATGCCTGCAAGGAGTATCAATCCTTCCCTTCCCCACCCTCCCATCAGAGCTGAAGAAGCTTCTTGGAGCAGAAGCGAAACGTCTTCAAAATAAAGTAAACCAAGGAAGTCCAGTTGCCTCTCGACAAAAGCATGACCTGACATGCATAGACATTCACAGAATAGATGTAACCCAGGTCAAGGAAAGATGTTCATATGACATCCAATCTTTAGATTAAGGTTGATCATGGTTATCATATATATGTAGGTGGATGGAACACAGCCTGTTTCATTAGTTTAGGATTGAAAGGGTTAACTCAATAATTGAGTTCAGCATGCTGTGGGCATATAGCCCCTAGAGCTGGGTTGATATCTATTTCTTCTTTTACTTGTGAATTGGGGTTACATTAGATCCAATCTGCATTATGTTTCCAGTTGAACCAGTTCATTTGTCCAGATGGTTCACTGAGATCAAAGGTGATAACAACAGGCAAGGATTGGGTAGCTTAATTGAACAGAAGTTATTCATTGACCTATTCCATTGATGAATATGCCATTCATCTCCCCTTTCAGACTGTTGGGCCATTCTGCGACATTAGAATGTCAAACCAACATTGCTTCTATTTCATAGTAAATTGGCCATTAAGATCAAGTGAGATGAGGAACCTGAAGAGCTTCAAGAAGTTTGCAAGTGAGAGAAAGCAGGTCAACAGAGTTTAACTCAAAAGGACTGTCTTCCTTTTTTTGGGAGAAGGTTTTCCTGCTTCTTCTAGGTAGGTCTAGTTAGATGAAAAGAAGGACTAGGGGTGATAGCAGTGTTCCAGTATCTCAGGGGCTGCCACAATGAAGAGGGAGTCAAACTATTTTCCAAAGCACCGGAGGGCAGGACAAAAAGCAATGGGTGGAAATTAACTAAGGAGAGAAGCAACCTGGAATTAAGGAAGCATTTCCTGATAATGAAAACAATTAATCAGTGGAATGGCTTAGAACAAGGGTCTTCAAACTTGGCAAGTTTAAGACTTGTGGATTTTAACTCCCAGAATTCCTGAGCTAACATGACTGGAGGAGGAATTCTGGGATTGAAGTGCACAAGTCTTAAAGCTATCAAGTTCCCCTGGTTTAGAAGAACACAACAACCCCGAGATGGTAGCCACAACAACATTCTTTTCTATATCCACTGTGGATATCTCTGTGTTCCAGGAGAACTAACAACAGGTAGCCCTCAACTTATAATATTTAGTGACTATTGTATTACAATGGCACTGAAAAAAGTGACTTAGGACAGTTCTTCACACTTATGACCTTCGTAGCATCCCCATGATCATGTGATCAAAATTCAGATGCTGGGCAACTGGTTCATACTTACGACTGTTGCTGTCTCCTGGGCTCACGCAATCCCCTTTTGCGGCCTTTTGACAAGCATCGTCCACGGGGAAGCCAGATTCACTTCACACACCCCAGTTCCTAACTTATCAACTGCAGGGATTCCTTGAACAACCGTAGCCAGAAAAGGTTGCAAAAGGGGGCGAAACTCACTCAGCAAATGTCTCACTCAAACCACTGAAATGTTGGATTCAGTTGTGGTCACAAGGCACAGGGGTGGGCTTGCTAGGGGTTTGCGGGGGTTCAGGAGAGCCCCTAGATAAGATTCTGTATAGTTCGGAGAATCCTTCAAATCCCACTCCTAGCTGGCTCCGCCCACCCCTCCCCTTCCCCTTCCCCATGTGGCCCATTTTAGATGCGGGTAAGTGCAGGGCATGCATGGAGGGTCAGGAAGGGCAAGAAAACAGGCCTCCCGGAAGTTTGGGAGACCGGAAATGGGCCCGTTTCCGGCTTCCAGAGAGCCTCCGGAGCTCAGAGAGGCTGTTTTCACCCTTCTGGAGGTTCGAGAAAAGCCTCCGGAGCCAGGGGAGGGCAAAAGCGCCCCCCCCACCTGCTGTGGTGCAGGAGGCAAACTAGGCCACGCCCACCCGAGAACCGGGCAGAGAACCTGTTGCTAACTGTCAGCTCTGAGATTCAGCTGCCAAGATTGTTATAAGGAATGAAAGGGGTGATGGTGGAGGAGTTGGAAAGTTTGTATGCGATTAATGAAGTGGGAGAAGTGGGAGGAGAGAAGGTGGATTTTGTGAAACGGGCTGGAAATGACTTTCAGTTTGGAAATTGACTGGAAGGACCAGAGCTGTTCCGAATAAATCTGTTGGAGATTATACGGATTGTCTCAGAGTGATTGATTTCAACGGACAATTCTGGATGCCTAACACTAACATTTTTGAAGGTGACCCCTGACTTCAAAATTCTGACTAGGTCTGACTGCATGAAACCGGAAGCACCAAAGGCTGAGCAAGAGGACGGAGAGAAATTGCCGCTTACCTAAACATTCGTTGGCCTCCCTGGCGGTGGCCCTCTGCCAGGGACGGTCGTAATGGAAGGGTTTGCAGCGGTCACACTCGGGCCCTTCGGTGTTGTGTTTGCAGTCGCACACCAGCTTGCCTTCCTTGTCCTTCACGCAGCGCGAGGCGTGCCCGTTGCACTTACACCGCCCCCCAACCTGGAATTCCCCCACTGCATAATAATAGGAAGATGAGCTTCCTCCGCCCTCCTCATCCTCGTGGTCCCGTCCTCCGAGTTCCCGGAAGAGATGAGGACGGCTGAAAATGACCCGGATATCGGTGGCCGTCACCCAGTCTTGGAGGACAGGGCTGTTGTCAAAATCTTGAGCAGACGGGCGTCCGTCCAACGTGCTGAAGGCGATGAGCCCGCCAGTCAAGGGGTAGAGATCGGTGTGGCCATCTGTACACAGGGCCTCCTGCTCGTTCTGCTTGGTGACCGTGGCCTTGTTGGGTTTCCCGTAGATCTTCCGGCATTGGGAGGAATAGTACTGATAAGGGACCCAACTCTTGCCGTAATCCATGGACTTGAAAACAGCGGCCGATTCCGGACGAGGTGAGCAGAACTGGAGGCTGACGTAGATGACCTCAAACTTCTTGGTCAAGGAGAGGGTGAGGCTGACGTTGTGAGGAGAGTGGTGCAAAGTCTCTGAGCGCCAGCAAGTCATGTTGGCCGCCGTGTTGAGGTCTGTGAGATAGGATGCCGGGTGAGCTTTCCGGGGTTCTGACGCATCACAGTGGCGCGTAGGTGGCTTCCCGCACGTGCTGGAGGCATGGACGTCCTTGCCAAAGGCTGCGTTGACGAACTCTGGGATGCAACGGCGAGGGCCCCCTTTTTCATCATAGCAAGGATCTGGTGGGATCTGCTGCACGGCAAAGGGGTTAACACCCTGGGAGAAGTCCAGCCTACAGAGGAGCAGGAGCAGGTATACACCGGCTACGGAGCCCATCCTGCCGCAGGGTCTTCCGGAGACCCCCCGAAAACAGCTTCTCTCTGAAGGGGCAAAGCAAAGAAAGTATTGAAAACAAGAGTCGGTTCCCCAGGGCTGGTGGGAGGAAGAGAAGGAGATGCTCAGGAGGTAAGAGGAGGCTGGAATTGGGGAAGGTGGACTAGAGAAGTTCAGGCTAAAGACTTGCAAATATTTGGAAAGGGGGCCTGGTGGAGAAATAGATCACCTGCTAATGCATGGCTAAGAGCAAAAAAATTGTGGACTGAAGTTCAGGAGAAAGAAAGAAAGAAAGAAAGAAAGAAAGAAAGAAAGAAAGAAAGAAAGAAAGAAAGAAAGAAAGAAAGAAAGAAAGAAGAGAGAAAAGAAAAGAGGAAAAGGAAAGGAGAGAGAGAGAGAAAAGAAAAGAGGGAAAGGAAAGGAGAGAGAGAGAGAGGAAACAAAAGAGGGAAAAGAAAGGAGAGAGAGAGAATAAAAGAGGGAAAGGAAAGGAAAGGAAAGGAAGAGAGGAAAGGAAAGAGAGAGAAAGAATAAAAGAGGGAAAGGAAAGAGAAAGAGAGGGAGAGAGACAGAAAACAAAAGAGGAAAAGGAAGGAAGGAAGGAAGGAAGAAAGAAAGGAAGAAAGAAAGAAAGAAAGAAAGAAAGAAAGAAAGAAAGAAAGAAAGAAAGAAAGAAAGAGAGAGAGAGAGAGAGAGAGAGAGAAAGAAAGCACCACCACCAGATTCAGCCTCAAGGAATCCTTTTCTACATTTGCTCTCGGGACAGTGGTGCCCTCTGCTCTCCCTTCTACCCAGGGACCAAGATCTTCTTCCCTCCTGTCCTTTTCTCTCTCTCTCTCTTTCTTTGATGGGGGGCAGGACTCTTTCCATTGCTCCCCAGCTCCAGTTTTCAGTTCTCCCCAACCTTCAGGTGTGTGTGTGTGTGTGTGTGTGTGTGTGTGGTGGTGGGGAGATGGCTAGTGTATTCCCGCCACATGCCGGGTGAAAATTCAAAGGTTTAATTAGCTCCTAATGTGCTCAGTGGGAAAGCTGGTCAGCTTGTAAATCTTGCCTCCAACATCAAAGGCCAAGGCGGAAGGTGTGAACCCAGCAGGACTGAGCCAACCCCACCGGGCCACCATTGTCTCCAAGGACCCGATGCTTGTTCCCACCCATTGCAAAGCCGGGGCAAGAGTTTAAGCTCTGAAAGGGATGTTAATCAAGCAATTTCCCGCCTGGCTGCTTCTCCTCCTAGGTTTCTTGGAAGTTCTGGTCCCCAGGAGCTTAGCTTACACATGCAAGAAGAGAATAACGGGGAGGCCAGGAAGCTGGAAGAAGCCGAGTTGGCTGGCAAGCATCCTGACTGGCCCTCTCCTCCCCGTTCCTAATCTTGGGCCCCGGCATTAATTCTAGGCTTGGGCCAAGGAAAGAGAACCAATTTAAGGGAGAACTTTTTAATCTTTTTTTTTTTTTTTTTTTAAATTCATTATCAGGTTTGTCTACGGAGTTAAGGAAGGACCATTTGCATGTATCCTTTTTAAACTGTTTATTTTTTTTTCATCGACAAATTTCAGGAAGGACAATTTATAAATTGAATCTCTGATTTGTTTTATCTATGAATTTCAGGAAGAAAGACTTACATTTGCATTTTGCAACTTTTTTATTATCTATGAATTGTTTAAATTTAATGTATCCATTTTTCACTTTTTTCATCTATGAATTTTCAGGAAGGACTATTTAAATTTCATCTCTAGTTTTTTTTAATCAATGGATTTAAGAAAGAATGATTTACATTTAATGTTCACATTTGTAACCTTTTTACCTATAAATTTAAGAAAGAACTTTCTTCCCTTCCCTTCCCTTTGCTTCCCTCCCCTTCTTCATCCCTTCCTCCTTTCCTTTTCTTCTTCCTTCCCTCCCTCCCTCCTTTCTTTCTCTTTCCCTTCTTTTTTTCCTTCCTTCCTTCCTTCCCTCCCTCTTCCTCTCTCCCTTCCCTCTGATTTAATTAGGGCTATCACCAGAATCCTGACACCTCCTTTCTTTCTTTCTTTCTTTCTTTCTTTCTTTCTTTCTTTCTTTCTTTCTTTCTTTCTTTCTTTCTTTCTTTCTTTCTTTTCTTTCTTTCTTTCTTTCTTTCTTTCCTCTTTCTTTCTTTCCTCTTTCCTTCCTTCCTCCTTCTCTCCCTTTCTTCTTCCCCTCCCCCTTCTTTCTTTCCTTCTTTCCTCTCTTCCCTTCCCTTCCCTTTTTCTTTTCTTTTCTTCTTTTCTTTTCTTTTTTCTTTTCTTTTTTCTTTTCTTCCTTCCTTCCTCCTTCTCTCCCTCCCTCCTTCCTCTTCCCCTTCCTTCCTTCCTTCCTTCCTCCCTCCCTCCCTCCCTCCAACACGTACAAATACACACAAGTCTCCCACAGACATAACATAGTTTGGCCAATTACTCAAGCAAAACCTTGTGTCACCTGTGCAGAATTTCATATTGAAATACGTGGATCAAATCTGTAGGCAAAGCAGACCTGAGCAGCCAATCCCTCCCAACTGGAATCCCACCGTACCGTCAAAGAACGGGAGAACCGAAGGCGGACCGAGAAAAGGGGCAGCTGCCCTCCTTCCCAACCTTTGGCCTGCCGACAGCTTCTCCCCCACCCATCACCCCCAATTAGAGAAGGGCACCCTTAGCTGCAGGACTTCCCAGGACTGGATGGCTCTGCGGGGCTCTGAAATGATTCCAAGTTTTCCGAGAAGGAAAAAGGTGGAATTAGATACACCCGCTTTCATATTAAAGGAGCGAAGGGAGCCTTGGAAGGATAGGAAGAAAGCCAAAAAGCCAAACCACGGCCTGCTTGCAAGCCTATCCTGCCAAAAAAAGAAAGAAAGAAGGATGCTTGAAATATTAATTTCAAAATTTCCCCTGGAAGCCAAGAAGGGGTGAGGGAGTTATTTCCATTGAGCTGTCAGAAGCCGAGAGACACACAATCTCTTCTTTTCCAGCAGGCACAGCAGATGCTTAGCAAAGATCAAAGGCATTCAGCTTTGCCCCTGACATCTTGAAATGGGCCAAAAAGGTGCAGGAAGCCTGATCATCTCCCCAACGAGCCCAAAATCAGAATCATAAAGAGTTGGAAGGGACGAGAGATCCCTATATATCAGGGTCTCCAAACTTGGCAACTTTTAAGACTGATGGACTTCAATTCCCAGAATTCCTCAGCTAGTCATGCTGGCTGGGCAATTCTGGGAGTTGAAGTCCACAAGTCTTAAAGTTGAGAGGTGGTGAATTCAGCCGGTTCTGCAGAACCGGGAGCGGAGATTTTGATTAGTTTGGAAAATTGGCCAATGCCACCTCCGACTGGCTCCGCTCCCCATCTATTCTCCGCCTCCCGAGTCCCAGTTGATCGTCTGGGTCTTCTTTGATTGCCCTGCACAGGAGAACGGAGCTGGAAAGCAGGTTAGTGGGGTGGGGAGGGAATGGGGATTTTGCAGGATATCCTTTCCCTGCCATGTCCACCAAGCCACGCCACACTCACAGAACTGGTAGTAAATTTTTTTTGAATCCCACCACTGTTAAAAGTTGCCAAGTTTGGAGACTCCTGCTATATGCCATTTCAGACAAAGGGGTATTCAATCTCTTTTTAAAAACTTCCAAGGTTGAAGCACCCACAACTTCTGAAGACAAGCTGTCCCAGTAATTAATGGTTCTCACTATCAGGAAATTTTCCCCCACCCACCACATTGAAGACTGTTGCAAACATCCCCACGGCCACTTGACCAAAATTCAGATGCTTGGCAACTGGCTTGTATTTATGACAGCTTGTGGTGTCCCCCAAGATCATGAGAAGGTCCCCCTTGGTGACCTTCTGACAAACGAAGTCCACAGAGGAAGCCAGATTCAATTCACAACCACATTCCTAACAGCTGCAGTGATTCACTTGGCAAGAACGGTCGTAAAACGGGGCAAAACTCACTTAACAATCACCTTGGCTTAGCTGTGGAAATTCTGGTCCCAGTTCTGGCCATGAATTGAGGGCCACCTGTATTTGCAACCTTCTCCCCCTCCTTCTATTTCCATGTAAATATATTTGGGGGCATTATTTTAAATGTATGGACAACTCTGGGTTTAATGTGTCCTTAGCCAGGCAAGGGACACAGTGGCTCGATGGCTAAGATGCTGAGCTTGTCGGTCAGGAAGGTCGGCAGTTTGGCTGTTCGAATCCCTCGTGCCACGTAACAGAGTGAGCTCCCGTTCCTTGTCCCAGCTTCTGCCAACCTTGCAGTTCAAAAGCATGTAAAAGTGCAATTGGAAAAATAGGGACCCCTTTGGTGGGAAGGGAACCGCGTTCCTCCGTGCGCCTTCGGTGTTCAGTCTTGCCAGCCACATGACCACGGAGACGTCTTCGGACAGCGCTGGCTCTTGTTTGGCTTTGTAACGGAGAGGAGCACCACCCCCTAGAGCCAGAAATGACTAGCATGTATACGCGAGGGGAACCTTTTCCTTAACCAGGCAAAATACCTTCATTTTGGCAGATGAAAGGGCTATCTGCACTTCCTTTGACATCCTCAGTGCAGATTGGTTAATTAATGTTTGCTGAACGGTATCACTTTAATAACTGCTTTCAAAAGTGCCAGGAGCTGGTTGCCGCTTGATGATTAAAGTGGAGTAATTGGATTATTGGGGGGGGGGGGCGGGGGGCGAGATTTTGGCGGCTGATCCAACCTCAACAGAAAAGAACTTCTCCACGCGTTTCCGGCTCTGGGCTTTGCAGATACTCAACGATATCCTGACCTCTCTTGCTGCTTTTAAAAGACAGCAAAGTCTTGGCATTCTTCTTCCCGCTTCTAATCTTTGCTAGAATTGGGAAATCACCTCTGCGCTCGCTGTCCAGTGTGTGCTGGGAACTGTCCAGCAAAAAAGCATACAGGACCTGTGCTGAATTGTAACTTCCAGACACATTTGTCTTACATGTCTCAGGTGGGACTAGAACTCACCCTCTCCTGGTGACTGGCACAAAGTCACCCATATGGCTTTCAGATGTAACATGGAACTAGGACTCATCATCTCCCAACAACTGGCACAAAGTCACCTGTATGGCTTTCAGGTCTAACACAGAACTAGAACTCACCATCTCCTGACGACTGGCACAAAATCATTCATATGGCTTTCAGATGTAACGCAGAACTAGAACTCATCATCTCCTGGTGACTGGCACAAACTCACTAGCTGGCTTTCAGGCCTAAAGCAGAACTAGAACTCACCACCTCCTGGTTTTCAAGCCAGCCCCTCAACCTCGACACCAAACTGGCTGAAAATGGGGTTTTCAGAATATTTTGCCCTGAAGCAGACAAGTTCATCTACATCCCATTAACCTGTCTCCATTTTACACCAACATTTGGAAGCCACTGATGACGTAGCTTCTACTATGGCTTTCGAGCAGCGACCGCAGTTCCCCTTTTGCCATTTGATCCTCACAACAAACCTGCAAGATGCTAAGTCAGGTTAAGGGGTTGTGATTAACCCAAGTTGACCCCCTCTCCTCAGAACTTTGAATAGCTGAGTGGAAATATGAACTTCAAGAATCCCCCAAATTCAACACCAACTTTCTTGTGACATTAGAATGTGGCTTGGACAACCCTTTTCTCAAAATTGCAATGTTTCGTGGAGAGGTGCAGAAGACCACTTCAAAATAAGAATACCTAGCTGCAAGAAATTCTTAAGGAATGAGTAGAATTGAAACCAGAGCTATTTCTGTTAGGGATATTTAAAAAGAAATGTGGAAAAAATATATAATATATTGTATTACACATCTTAACTGCTGCTAGAATAGCCTATGCTCAATGCTAGAAGCACAACTGTATATCCTTGGATGAACTGAATATTCAAAAAAATAATGGCATGTGCCGAAATGGACAAATTGACTTTAATGGTACAAGAGAAAGAGGAGTCTGAATTATATAGAACCTGGGGGAAATGGTATAATTGGATCGAATCAAGGCAGGTAGAAAATGAAGGGAAGCAACTTTTAGATTAAATGTATATATTTGCACAAAATTGTATAAATATTTAAATATGCACAAAAGTTAGGAATGGATGGAATGGGTGTCACAAAACTGTTAATGTCATGTTATTTATGTTATGTTTTATTTTTAAAATACACAAAAGACTCATAAAGTTTAATTTCAAAAAAAAAAATATAATAGCTGGATTATATATTTCATACGATAATGTTAAATCTAGTACTCAAAAGTGAGTACTAGATTTAACATGATTGTACAAAATATATAAAGACCAGGGTTTTTGGGGGGTGGGTGGGTGGGATATCTTTGTAAGCATTTTAGCTTTCTTTCTCCTGACGGTGGAGGAATCCCCAAAGAGGATTGATTCCATAACTTCACTCTCTCCTTCAGTTGAGTCATGCTAAGTCAATATTTTCTCTCGTAACAAAGCTTCCCCAGCTCCCCCCCCCCTTTTTTTTGATGGAATCCCTCCGTGGAAGGGATGTTGAATCAGCAGCAGACAGTACAGCCTCGAGCTCAAATAATTCCAGCTGCTTCGGTTCCCACTTCTGTTGATATTAGCCTGGCCTTGACCACTGGCCTATGGACAGAGGCCAAAAGACCAGCACTGCCAATCCTTACCCCAGAGTAGATCTTTCGGTGAATGAGCTTTGAAAAAAGTGTGTGTGTGTGTGTGTGTGAGAGAGAGAGAGAGAGAGAGAGAGAATGAAGAGAGAGAGCACAGGTGCATGTGTCTTACAGACTAACAGAAACACAGGGGTCTGGAAGAAAATCTTCTCCTTCTCTCACTCCTTGTTCCCTCTTGTTTTTTCTTTCTCCTCATTCTCTTGCCTCCTCCTCTTCCTCCTGCTCTTCTTTTTCTTTTCTCCCTCTTTCCTTTTCTTTCTCTTCATTCTCTCCTTCTACTCCTTTCCCTTCTTTTCCTCTTTCCCTCTTTCTCTTTCTCCCCATTCTCTCTTCTCCTCCTCCTCTTCCTCTCCTCCTCCTTTTCTTCCTCTTCCTCTTTCTTTCTCCTCTTTTCCTCTCCTCCTCCTTTTCCTCATGCCTCCCTCTTTCTCATTCTCTCTCCTTTTCCTTTTCCTCCTCTTCCTCTTTGTTTCCCTTCTAGTTTTTTCTCCCATCTTCTCTTTAATTTAAATTTCTCTTTTAATTTCCTTTCCCTACTTCTCAATTCCATCTTCAAGCCATTTCTCAACTGTAAGTTTCCACTTTTATAATCAGAACATAATCTATTATTAGATCCTTTCTAGAAGGAATGAAATATGTATGTATGTGTGTGTGTGTATGTGTGTGTGTATATGTGTGTGTGTGTGTGTATGTGTGTATATATATATATATTTTCATTCCTTCTAGAAAGGATCTAATAATAGACTATGTTCTGATTATAAAAGTGGAAACTTACATATATATATTAGGTCTAGGTGTGTTCGGGTCTTTTCCTGTGTAAGATTAATCTTACATGGAAAAAGACCCAAACACACCTCGACCTACATACCTGGACCTGTGAAAATCTACGAATATATATATATATATATATATATATATATATATATATATATATATATATATATATTCTTAAGTTTTCACAGGTACTTACATGTATGGTATTCAGCTTTGTTCGGGTATTTTCCCATGTCAACAGACAGAAAAATAGCAGCCATTCTAAGAAACCCCAAAGATAAAATTGACCTGGAAAACAAAGGCATATATGAAATCCCCTGCGCATCATGCCCTGCCACATACATTGGACAGACCAATAGAAGAATAAGTACCCGCCTGGATGAACACAAAAATGCAGTAAAAAAGCTGGAACCCACTTCCTCACTAGTCCAACACATGAAAGCAACAGGTCATAGCATCGACTTCAATGACACCAAAACCCTAGCCACTATAGTAAAACCCAGCCACAGAATTATCAGAGAAGCCATAGAGATTGAAAAAAGACCTGAAAGCATGAATAGATGATTCCACTAGACTGTCAATTATTTGGAAGCCTGCACTCACAAACAAAAAAATCTCCACACCACAAGCCAGGCAAACACCTGGGCACAAACCCCTGATACCTCCAGCTCAAACACACCCCAACCAGGCACCCAGATGAAACCTAGCTTCCAAATAAATGATAGCCGTCCATTTACTCGGAGCCAAGCCGCACTAAAAGCCTCCAATACAGGAACACAATGTTGCCAGCCAATCAAGACAAAAAAAAGCTACAAAACAGACAGAAGATATTAAAAACACCAATCAAGCAGAACACAGCAAACCCTAAGACCAATAAACACAGACCAAGACTCCCAACAAATCAGGATGAAGAAAAAAAACCATTCTGGTACAGCAGTAGGCTAGCCCCAAATTTAAAACAGAAACGGCTGTGAAAGTCTGACTCACAGATGAACACAATACAGAAACCTGATGATGGCAGATGAGATTCTGCTGAAACATTGCTACAACTTTAAAAGCACAATTATAATGACATGGGAAAATACCTGAACAAAACTGAATACCATACATACATACGTACATAGATACATAAATACATAGATACATACATACATACATACATACATACATACGTGTGTGTGTGTGTGTGATGGATGGGTTAAGCTCACAACTTTCTATGATTTCTCTACTTTAAAGTGCCCTTCCCTAGATTTTAAAAATCTTTTTGGGTGGCCTCAAACACAAATATATCAAGCTAGGAACTATATGGATGACTTTCTAACATTCATGATTAATTATTTTTTTTAGATGATATATACCCAATCTTCCTCACGTAAGATCATTTTGCTTAAAAGAGGTTTAAAAGATACTTAGCCATACCATCTATTATTGGAAGACAGCTTTGTAAGTCTCTGGTAGCAAAACATCAGGAATAAGGAATAAGGTATTTTCTTGAAAGACTCAAGTTTTGGGTGCAGGTATAGAAAATTTCGTCAAAAACCCAATAACATCCCTGTGTTTTATACACCTCAACATGGTGATATAAGAATCCAGAGTTCAGCCATGGAGAATACGAGGTGAGCTCAAACACCGTAACTATCTTGCTTTTTGAAGTTCTTTGAAAATTAAAAATGAGGTTGGCATGAAATGCACTTGCAGCTCCTCCAGAAGCCGAGTACAATAAAACAAGATTTATCGTGCCAGCAAGGCTAACATATCAACACAAAGGCACAATGATGTTCCTGGTGCAAAATTAAATTAAAGCACGGAATTCTAAGATAGTGTTTCTCAAGGTGCGGCCTTCATTTCCCAGAATTCCCACGCTGGCTGGGGAATCCTGGGTGTTGAGATCCACACATCTTAAAATTGAGAAAGCCCGTTATAAATGATACAACATGATGACGGTCTGGTTTCACTTACAATGTGATCCTGATACAGCATCCCAAATCAACAGAATTGAGCTTAATTTATTGATTAAATCTATATGCAGTCCATCTTGTTTCAAGAGTGATTCACCCCCCCATCTGCCTCATATATCTATTTCTTAAACCAACTTATCTAACTTGCTAATGATCTGGGAGGCCCTCATAATCTTCATACATTGGAAGAAGAATTGAACTTTCCCTGTAAGCATGCAGAATTTGATAATTATGGTCAAATCAAATCAAATTTATTTAAATACAGCCAAGTTAAGAAAGCAAAAGTAAAAACTCAAAAACCAGAGAAACTGAATGCACCAAATATGATTTGATTGAATAATTAGGAAATGTTACTGGCTGGGAGCAAATAATAATTCTTACCATGATTATAATAATCTTTCTTATTTTTGCAACAATGCCAACTGGACGCATTTAGAACTTTTGTATTTGAGAAATGTTCTTTAAAAACAAGAACAGAGTAAACCATTTTTTTTGCCTTATTATTTTTGCAGCAAATCTTTCAAAATCCTTTTGATGAGCTATGTTACTGGACTTCATGGAAAAGACATTTCCTCTGTCGGTCTCGTTATTGATCCTATGTCTTGAAATATAAATAGGCATACCTAATTTTCTTTGTATTTAGGTTAGCCCAACCCAAGGCTGAGTACACCCACTTTTCCGCAATGAATTGACCACATCAGTCAAGAGGTGGGTTTGGAATTCGGGCACTATGCCCAGAGTTGAGTTTTCATATTATTTTAATGGTTAAAAGGAGAAGTCCAGAACAAGAGAGTTTCAGTAAAACAGCCTCCATCTGTAGGGAAATTGGCTTTTTTCTCTCTCCTTAGATCCTTTAAAAAAATAATAATTATTATATTTTCTACACTTTTTAAATCATTACTTTGCTCATGGAGCTGATGGCCTAAATGCTATCTATTGATTTCATTGCATTATTTAGCAGGAATTCTTAAAGACTATTTTCAAGAGGCAATTGGACTTTCTTGGGTTTTTTTTGAAGATGTTTCGCTTCTCCTCCAAGAAGCTTCTTCAACTCTGGCTGGATGGCGGGGAATGGAAGGATTTATATTCCTTGCGGACAGCTGGTCATTTGCATTCTTACAGAGAGCCTTTGAGGCCACTTGGAGGTTTGTCTGTGCTCTCAGGGTCACCTGAGTAGTGCAAATAAATGTGTTGTGGAGTTGTGTTTTCTGCAGGATGTTTTCTGCCCTGTGTGCCTGTGTTGTGGAGCAGGAATTCTAAGTAGGCTCCACACCCATTTGCACTACTCAGGTGACCCTGAGGACACAGATAAAGCTTCAAGTGGCCTCAATGACCCTCTAAAAGGATGCAAATGACCAGCTGTCTGCAAGGAGTATAAATCCTTCCATTCCCCACCATCCAGTCAGAGCTGAAGAAGCTTCTTGGATGAGAAGTGAAACATCTTCAAAGAAAAAAACAGAAAGTCCAGTTTCCTCTTGAAAAAAAAAGCATCTTTGGGACAACCATGAGCTGGATGACTGAGAATCTCCACAGACATTCATAAGGACTGCTTTCTTTTTTTCTTTTTGCCTGATTTATTTTCTTTTCCCCGAGCCTGGATTTTGTTGGTGCAAAGCTAGCATAGTTTTCAGAGATGCAAAAGGGTGATGTTTTTAATTGATCAGAAATGTTATCAAGAGAAACAGTGGCTTAGAGATCACAATATCGATCCAGATAGTCTTCGACTTACAATTCAGTTCATTTAGTGACCATTACAACGGCACTGAAAAAGGGGACATATGACCATTTTTCACACTTACAATCACTGCGGCACATGATCAAAATTCAGCTGCTTGGCAACCGACTCTTATTTATGATGGTTGCAGAGTCCCCCAGGGTCACATGATCCCCTTTGACAAGCAAAGTCAATGAGGAAGCCAGATTTACTTAACATGTTACTAACACAACAACTGCAGTGATTCACTTAACAATTGTGGCAAGAAAGGTCGTACAATGGGGCAAAACTCACTTACCCCTTGTGACTGTATGATTGTAACTTTGTCACTTGCATCCTTATGATTTTTATTGACTGTTTCCAAGTATGATTTGATTGCTTATTGTACCCTATGACTATCACTAAGTGTTGTACCTGATGATTCTGGACTCTTGACAAATGTATCTTTTCTTTTAGGTACCCTGAGAGCATTTGCACCAAGACAAATTCCTTGTGTGTCCAATCACACATGGCCAATAAAGAATTCTATTCTGTACCGTTCCGTTCCATTCTATTCCTTATTCTATTCTATTGACTGTTTCCTAGTATGAATTGATTGCTTATTGTACCCCATGACTATTATTAAATGTTGCACCTTATGACTCTTGACTCTTGATGAATGTATTTTTTCTTTTATGTACACCAAGAACATTTGCACCAAGACAAATTCCTTGTGTATCTAATCACACTTGGCCAATACAGAATTCCATTCCTATTCCTATTCCTATTCCTATTCTATTAACAAATGCCTCACTTCGCAACAGAATTTTTGGGCTCAATTTTGGTCTTAATTCAAGGACTACCTGTAATGAGTTCCGCAGCCTCAGATTATTTGAAGACATACTTTTAAAAAGTCTACCTGTATTATGTGAGTCCAATCATGTATCTAACATCATAAATCCAGAACAATCTTCCCAAATTTGAAGGGGGCAGAGGATATTTTATTTCCTGTAAGATCTGGGATGTCCCTCTCTCTTCACACTCATCTGAAGATAATTTTATACTCGCGTTTATAATAGGCATAATTTCATAATACTTTGGCTTCTTCTTGCATGCTTTTGCTTGAAAAACCCACATTTTTTTTCCACTCTCCATGGACAGAGAAATATATTTTTGCTCGATGACACTGTTTTTGTTTTATTTTATCCTGGGAATGCTAAAAGCAACCACGATTGGAAAAAAGGCAGATTTTGCAAGTCAGTCAAGCCACCAAAAAGGACTATTTGGCATGCAAGATTTCAGATGTGAGCCTTGTTTTCTCAAAACAGGGCCAGCCGCTATCCACAAGAATATGTAATGAGACAACTCTACGATGGTTGGGTAATTTGCTGAATGCTCAATTCAGCTGGCGTGCCAAGATGCTTCAAAAAGAAGAGAGAAATTGTGGTTGCTTATTAATAAAAGATGACAGGCAGGACAATAACAGAATTATAAACAATACCAGAAACTCAGAGAGATTCCAGATGAGGAGAATCATTTGCTGACCTTCCTCTATGCTCATAGATCAAGATTATGTCTTCCGAGAACAGAATAACAGAGTGGGAAGGTCTTCTAGAACCTTCCTTGCACTCTGAAACAGAGGGCCTTCACCCTCGTTCTTCGCTCTCTTCCAGCTTCCAATGTTATTTTGTATTTTTGCCTTATTTGGAAGAGATATCGAAGATGGACGAACATAAAGGCAAGTTTTCAACTCCAACTGAGCCCAGAATATCTGCTGCAAAGGGGAGACACCCATTCAGTGAATTTTAACCCGTTTTATGACCTTGCTTGCCACAGTTGTTCAGCGAAACCGCTAGCAGTTGTTAAGTTAGTAGCAGGGTTCTTAAGGGAATCTGGATTGACTGTGCTTGTCAAAAGATCTCAAAAAATTATATTATATTAACAAATGCCTCACTTAGCAACATAATTTTTGGGCTCAGTTTTGGTCTTAAGTCAAGGAGCACCTGTAATAAGTTCCACAGCCTCAGATTATTTGTAGACATACGTTTTAAAAGTCTACCTGTATTATGTGAGTCCACGTGACCTCAGGACACTGCAAGTATCGTAAATACGAGTCTGTTGCCAAGCATCTGAATTTTGATCACGTGACCATGGGGATGCCCCAACAGGTATAACTGTAAAAAATTGTCATATCACTTTTTTCAGTGCCATTGTAACTTTGAATGGTCACTAAATGAACAGTTGTAAGTCAAGGACCACTTGTATGCATAGAGAGAGAGAGAGAGAGAGAGAGAGGATGGATAATAGATAAATACATGATAGATAGATGATAGATATAGATCGATGGATTGATAGACAGATTGATTGATTGATAGATGGATGGATGGATAGATAGATGATAGATAAATAGATGATATAGACGGATGGATGGAGAGAGAGAGAGATAAATAGTTTGATAGATTATAGATATAGATTGATAGATAGATGGAAAGATGATAAATAGATGATATAGATGGATGGAGAGAGAGAGAGAGATAAATAGATTGATAGATGATAGATATAGATCGATGGATGGATGGATGGATGGATAGATAGATAGATAGATAGATAGATAGATAGATAGATAGATAGATAAATGGATGATATAGATGGATGGATGGAGAGAGAGAGAGATAAATAGATAGATGATATAGATTGATGGATTGATATAGATAAAATAGATGATAGATATAGATGGATGGATAGATAGATATAGATAGTTAGATGATAGCTAAATAGATGATAGGTATAGATAAATGGATAGATAGATAGATAATATGAACATATATGAATATAGAATATCAGAGTTGGAAGGGACCTTGGAGGTCTTCTAGTCCAACCCTCTACTCAAGCAAGAAACCCTACACCAATTCAGACAAAGGGTTATCTAATCTCTTCTTAAAAACCTCCAGCGTTGGAGTGCCCACAACGTCAGGAGGTCAGCCATACCATTGAATATTCCTCCTTATTATCTTCCTTCTCCCACAGAAACAACCAAGGCGACTGTGTGGCTTTGCACAGCTGCATAAATTCAGTGTAGGAATTCTGGAATTAGATCCAGATTTGATTTGGATTCTCCCAACAGGTACAAGGGTGAATGGATATAGACTCTCTGACCCATGTAAGCATCTTTAACTGGGGAATTCAGCAATCGGTTCTACTTAGAAGCAATTTTGAAATGCGGTGGCCTTAGAACTCTCATTTTACCTCAGAAATGCTGCGTGGCATCCCGCTCTGTGCAACCCTATCTTTGAGGGTTTAATTTGCAGCCTTGTTGAACAACTTTAGGAATTTGTAAGCTCTGAGAAGTCGTAACTCTCCCCTCTGCAGTTGGACAAGTTTTGAAAGCTTTATTAACTTACGAGGCTTGCCAGAATTTGGACCTCAGGGTGAAACCTGGAGGCATAAGACACCACAATTTTATTGAGCCAGACTCAGGTCAGGTCAGGAAAATGACTGGAAATTCTGTATACAAGGTTTGTGTTTTGTGGAAGAAAAGGAGGACACGATGTATACACCATAATAATATAAATACAAACTCGTACTAACTTGCATTTTCCTAATTTGGGGTTATTGTGATGTTTTTTTTGCGGGGGTGTCATGGATGTTGGTTGCTTTTAGAAGTTCTGAAAGAAGCTAGATATAAAATCTCAGTGTTTCGCAAAACAAACAGCTAAAATCACCCTGCGTGTGTCTTTACTGGTTGTAAACCCCACTGGTGAGATTTCAATTTTTGAGATGCAGTATTTGCCCTGTTTGCACACTTAACCACACACAATATAAGTGGCCACTACATATAGTGATCGATACCAAAACTTTGCAATGAGATTGATCAAACTAAGATTGTTGGCCAAGCAGGTACAAAAGCAACCAGGAGAATGATTGAAGTTTGGGAAAGAGGGGCCCTTGTCAGTCAACAGGAGTGTTGATTTATCAACGGCTTATCAGGGTCTTAGGAGACAACGAGTTGGTAGCACAAGGAAACAACAGCCAATAGCCATCCATCAGTTTAACAGAGTTGGAAGGGACCTTGTAAGTCATCTAGTCCACCCCCCTGCCTAAGCAGGAGACCTACACCATTTCTGGCAGATGGTAGTCCAGTCTCTTCTTGAAAGCTTCCAGTGATGGCGCTCCCACAACTTCCAAGGGCAACTTCTGTTCCGTTGGTTGATTGTTCTCACTGTCAGAAAATTTCTCCTTATTTCTGGGTTGAATTTCCCCTTGATCAGTTTCCATCCCTTATTCTTTGTCTGGCCTTTGGGTGCCTTGGAAAATAGATTGACCCCTTCCTCCTCCCTGTGGCAGCCTCTCAAATATTGGAAGACTGCTCTCCTGTCTCCCCTGGTCCTTCTCTTCACTAGACTAGCCATCAACACACCAATCAACGAACCAGACATCACATAAATTTGAAACATACAGCAACCCAAAGGAAACATTCTGGAGAATGAGAACTTCCCTGAGAATGGGCTCCAGCACAAGCCAAAATTTTGGAAGACAAAACCTTTGGTTCTAGTGTCCAACCCAGATTGCATCCTATGGTACCAAAACAGGAGACAATTTGCAGCCAAGAGTTCATTGCAAGACAATTCCTTCCTTCCTTCCCTTGCCTTCCTTCTTTCTTTCTTTCTTTCTTTCTTTCCTCCCCCTTCTTTTCTTTCTTTCCTTTTCTTCCTTCCTTCTTTCTTTCTTTCCTTCCTTCCTCCTCCCTCCCTCCTTTCTTCTTTCTTTCTTTCTTTCTTTCTTCCGTTCTTTCCTTCCTTCCTTCTTTTTCTTTCCTTCTTTCCTTCTTTTTTCCTCCTTTCCTCCCTCCCTCTGTCCCTCCCTTTCTTTCCTTCCTTCTTTCTTTCCTTCTTTCTTTCATCCTTCCCCCTCCCCCCTCCCTCTTTCTTTCTTTTCATTTCTTTCATTTCTTTCTTTTCCATCTTTCTTTCCCAAAATCCTGTTTTGATCTGGCTGCTTTCCTCCGGAGCCCAATTCCAGCTATGAAACATCTCGGCCTTCATTCAATAAACAGGATGTGCTGGAAACAGATAAATCAGTCCATGTGTCTTTGGGGTAAACACACATTAAAAACGCACTGATAACGAAAGGCAAAATGGCAGAGTCAAACGGGTAGGAGAAATTGGCTCAGATCGGTCAAACGTCTGCAGTGGGATTCTTGCTTGGCACAAAGGCTTCCTGGATTGGAGCCCTTCGGAGGAATCAGTCTTGGGCAGCTGTGAAACATACCCCAATTCAAACATTGCAGAGCTGTCGCCAGTCTAGATAGACAGTGTTATGTCAAATGGGGATGGCATTTGCATTCAATGGCACCAAAATGAGACGCAAACTAACAGCAGACATATAAGCCCTGTTCCCACAGCCGAGAACAATAGGAAGTTGAGTGTGTTGTAGGAACATCAAAAAGGAATTAACTGCCTTGGTTAACTAGCTTTAAGTGGGTTGAATTTATCCCCAGGCAGGCCTAGACTTGCACAGAATTGAACAAGTTTTATTCGAATCACTGGAAGTCTACTTCCCGGTCAGCTGTCCATTTTAGCTGTCCTAGTCCTCCAAGAAAAGAGCTGAAGAGATAGATCTTTTGGGAACAATTAACCAGTGGAACAGCTTGCTTTCAGACGTTGTGGCTGCTTCATTGCTGGAGGTTTTAAAGAAGAGACTGGACAGCCACTTGACTGGAAATGGTATAAGATCTCCCTGCTTGAGCAGATGGTTGGGCTAGATGACCTCCAAGGTCCCTTCCAGCTCCATTCTGATTGAGAGCAGCTGAAAGGACTAGAATCTCCACTGGTCTGCAATCACAAAGGTGCATTTTGGGAACTTGGCAACTGGCTTGCATTTATGGCTGTTTGCGGCATCTCACATTCACATGACTGTGATTTGTGACTTCTTTGCCAGAAGCTGAGTTTCCGGCAAAAAATATGGCCATCGCTATTAGGCATGAAAGTGCAGTTCCACATGTGCAATTAAATGGATTTATTGCTAAATAGCCTATGCATGGGAATCTTCTCAACTCACAGTTAGAGTTAGATAAAGGTGGATGGAATTCAAGGGGAGTTGGATTTAGCCTGCTTGTGGCTACGCAGAGATTCTAGGCTGATCCCACTTTTAATCCTGCCCCTAAGTTCTGTCATTCTTTCTCCAACAATTGTGGACAATGGGTTTGCTTTATGACTGCATCATTTGCTTAAGGACTGCTGTGAAATAGGTCATAAAATCTGGCACAGTCATGGGACGACTCGCCTAATGACTGGCTTGACTCCTGGTCTTAATTGTGGTCATAAGTCAAGGACTACCTGTATTCTAAAGCTCAAAGCTCTGCACCAGAACTATTGTTTTCAGAATAGGTGTGTTTAATGAGCATGATCTATGTAACCCAAGTGACAAATCTAGATCTATTGGTACAGGGTTGTTGTAACACCTGCTAGTATCCTTTTTTCCCCACCCAACACTTTATTTTTCCATTTATACATAATACCATTACTAATTGAACTATATACATTTACACATCCTATCCAATTTTTCAATACACACTACTTCCATATCTCATAACTATTATATGCATTATTTACATTTTCTATTCTTATGTCTATTGTAAATCCAGATATACCATGTTTCCCATATTGCATTGTATTCCGTGTCAGCTTTTCCTTTTAGTTCCATAGTTAGTTTGTCCATTTCCAAGCACTTGAAGATCTTTTTAATTATTAAACCTTCAGGAAGAAGGTTGAGATTGATACTAGCACCTGCTGATATCCTATGCAGAGTGGATTTGACCAACGTGCTTATGCACAATTCATGCTGTTCCTTTAACTGTGGTAGCAATCTCAACCTTCTGCCCATTTTCCAAGAATGCCACCACTCTGCTGCAGTATCACTCAGAGCTCAACCTGTGGGATGCAGACCCTGAGTGAATTAACCATCGGTCCTTCCTCTACTGGAGAATCAGCTTGGTGTGGGGGTTTAAAGCATCCTGCTAGAAACTGGGAGACAGTGAGTTGTAAGACTGAGGCAGAAAGCTAGCTAGGGGACCTTGGGCCAGTCACTTTCTCTCAGCCCCAAAAAGCAAGCAATGGCAAACCACTTCTGAAAATCCTGCCAAGGAAACGGCAGAGACTTGTCAAGGCAATTGCTAGGAATCAACACTGACTTGAAGTTGATGGAGATTCTCAGTCATCCAGGTCATGGTTATCCAAAGGTGTTTCTTCAAGATGAGCTTCTTGGATGAGAAGCAAAACATCTTCAAAGGGAAGGGAAGGGAAGGGAAGGGAAGGGAAGGGAAGGGAAGGAAAAGAAAGGAAAGGAAAGGGAAAGGGAAAGGGAAGGGAAGGGAAAGGGAAAGGGAAAGGGAAGGGAAGGGAAGGAAAGGAAAGGAAAGGGAAAGGGAAGGGAAGGGAAAGGGAAAGGGAAAGGGAAAGGGAAAGGGAAAGGGAAGGGAAGGAAAGGAAAGGAAAGGGAAAGGAAAGGGAAAGGGAAAGGGAAAGGGAAGGGAAGGAAAAGAAAGGAAAGGAAAGGGAAAGGGAAAGGGAAAGGAAAGGGAAAGGGAAAGGAAAGGGAAGGAAAGGAAAGGAAAGGGAAAGGGAAAGGGAAGGGAAGGGAAGGGAAGGAAAGGAAAGGAAAGGGAAAGGGAAGGGAAGGGAAGGGAAGGAAAGGAAAGGAAAGGAAAGGAAAGGGAAAGGGAAAGGGAAAGGGAAGGGAAAGGGAAGGGAAGGGAAGGAAAAGAAAGGAAAGGGAAAGGGAAAGGGAAGGGAAGGGAAGGAAAGGAAAGGAAAGGAAAGGGAAAGGGAAAGGGAAGGGAAAGGGAAAGGAAAGGGAAGGGAAGGGAAGGAAAAGAAAGGAAAGGGAAAGGGAAGGGAAGGAAAAGAAAGGAAAGGAAAGGGAAAGGGAAAGGGAAGGGAAAGGGAAAGGGAAGGGAAGGGAAGGGAAGGAAAAGAAAGGGAAGGGAAGGGAAGGGAAGGGAAGGGAAGGGAAGGAAAGGAAAGGAAAGGAAAGGAAAGGAAAGGAAAGGAAAGGAAAGGAAGTGAAAGGAAGGGAAGGGAAAGGGAAGGGAAAGGAAAAGGAAGGAAAAGGAAGGAAAAGAAAGGAAAGGAAAGGAAAGGAAGTGAAAGGAAAGGGAAAGGGAAGGGAAAGGGAAGGGAAGGAAAAGAAAGGAAAGGGAAAGGGAAGGGAAGGGAAGGGAAGGAAAAGAAAGGGAAAGGGAAAGGAAAGGGAAGGGAAAGGGAAAGGGAAGGGAAGGGAAGGGAAGGAAAGAAAGGAAAGGGAAGGGAAGGAAAGGAAAGGAAAGGAAGTGAAAGGAAAGGGAAGGGAAAGGGAAGGGAAAGGAAAAGGAAGGAAAAGGAGGAAAAGAAAGGAAAGGAAAGGAAAGGAAGTGAAAGGAAAGGGAAAGGGAAGGGAAAGGGAAGGGAAGGAAAGGAAAGGAAGGGAAGGAAGAGGAAGGGAAGGGAAGGAAGGAAAGAAAGGAAAGGAAAGGAAAGGAAGGAAAGGAAAGGAAAAGGAAAGAAAGGAAAGGAAAGGAAAGGAAAGGAAAGGAAAGGAAAGGGAAAGGGAAAGGGAGAAGGGAAAGGGAAGGAAAAGAAAGGAAAGGAAAGGAAGTGAAAGGAAAGGAAAGGAAAGGGAAAGGGAAGGGAAAGGGAAAGGAAAGGGAAGGAAAAGAAAGGAAAAGAAAGGAAAGGAAAGGAAGTGAAGGGAAAGGGAAGGGAAAGGGAAGAGAAGGAAAGGGAAGGGAAGGGAAGGAAGGGAAGAAAGGAAAGGAAAGGAAAGGGAAAGGAAACCTTCAAAGGGAAGGAAAGGGAAGGAAGGGAAGGAAAGAAAAGGAAGGGAAGAAAAAAGAAAGGAAGGGAAGGGAAGGGAAGGGAAGGGAAGGAAAGGAAGTGAAAGGAAAGGAAAGGGAAAGGGAAGGGAAAGGGAAGGGAAGGGAAGGGAAGGGAAGGAAGGGAAGGGAAGGGAAGGGAAGGAAAGGAAGGGAAGGAAAGGAAAGGGAAAGGAAACCTTCAAAGGGAAGGAAAGGGAAGGAAGGGAAGGAAAGGAAAGGAAGGGAAGAAAAAAGGAAAAGAAGGGAAGGAAAGGAAAGGAAAGGAAAGGAAAGGAAAGGAAGTGAAAGGAAAGGAAAGGGAAAGGGAAAGGGAAAGGGAAGGGAAGGGAAGGGAACGAAAGGAAGGGAAGGAAAGGGAAAGGAAACCTTCAAGGGAAGGAAAGGAGAAAGAAAGGAAAGGAAAGGAAGTGAAAGGAAAGGAAAGGGAAAGGGAAGGGAAGGGAAAGGGAAGGGAAGGGAAGGAAAAGAAAGGAAAGGGAAGGGAAAGGGAAGGGAAGGGAAGAAAGGAAAGGAAAGGGAAAGGGAAGGGAAGGGAAGGAAAAGAAAGGAAAGGAAAGGGAAAGGGAAGGGAAAGGGAAAGGGAAAGGGAAGGGAAGGGAAGGGAAGGAAAAGAATGGGAAAGGAAAGGGAAGGGAAGGGAAGGAAAAGAAAGGAAAGGAAAGGGAAAGGGAAAGGGAAAGGGAAAGGGAAAGGGAAGGAAAAGAAAGGAAAGGGAAAGGGAAAGGGAAAGGGAAAGGGAAGGAAAGGAAGTGAAAGGAAAGGAAAGGGAAAGGGAAAGGGAAAGGGAAAGGGAAGGGAAGGAAAAGAAAGGAAAGGGAAAGGGAAAGGGAAGGGAAGGAAGGAAAGGAAAGGAAAGGGAAAGGGAAAGGAAAGGAAAGGGAAGGGAAAGGGAAAGGGAAGGGAAGGAAAAGAAAGGAAAGGGAAGGGAAGGGAAGGGAAGGAAAGGAAAGGAAAGGAAAGGAAAGGAAGTGAAAGGAAAGGAAAGGAAAGGAAAGGGAAGGGAAAGGAAAAGGAAGGAAAGAAAGGAAAGGAAAGGAAAGGAAAGGAAGGGAAAGGGAAGGGAAAGGGAAGGGAAAGGGAAGGGAAAGGGAAGGGAAAGGGAAGGGAAGGGAAGGAAAGGAAAGGAAGGGAGGAAAGGAAGGGAGGAAAGAAAGGAAAGGAAGTGAAAGGAAAGGAAAGGGAAAGGGAAAGGGTAGGGAAAGGGAAGGAAAAGAAAGGAAAGGAAAGGAAGTGAATGGAAAGGAAGAAGGAAAGGAAAGGAAGGGAAAGGGATAGGGAAAGGGAAAGGGAAAGGGAAGGGAAGGGAAGGAAGGGAAGGAAAGAAAGGAAGAAGGAAAGGAAAGGAAGTGAAGGAAAGGGAAGGGAAAGGGAAGGAAAGGAAAGGAAGGGAAGGGAAGGAAAGGGAAGGGAAGGGAAGGGAAGGAAGGGAAGGAAAGGAAAGGAAAGGAAAGGGAAAGGAAACCTTCAAAGGGAAGGAAAGGGAAGAAGGGAAGGAAAGAAAAGGAAGGGAAGAAAAAAGAAAGGAAGGGAAGGGAAGGGAAGGGAAGGAAGTGAAAGGAAAGGAAAGGGAAAGGAAAGGAAACCTTCAAAGGGAAGGAAAGGGAAGGAAGGGAAGGAAAGGAAAGGAAGGGAAGAAAAAAGAAAAGAAGGGAAGGGAAGGAAAGGAAAGGAAAGGAAAGGAAGTGAAAGGAAAGGAAAGGGAAAGGAAAGGGAAAGGGAAAGGGAAAGGGAAGGGAAGGGAAGGGAAGGAAAGGAAGGGAAGGAAAGGAAAGGGAAAGGAAACCTTCAAAGGGAAGAAAGGGAAGGAAGGGAAGGGAAGGAAGGGAAGAAAAAGAAAGGAAGAGAAGGGAAGGGAAGGGAAGGGAAGGGAAGGGAAGGAAAGGAAAGGAAAGGAAAGGGAAAGGGAAGGAAAGGAAGGAAGGAAAGGAGGGAAAGAAAGGGAAGGGAAGGGAAGGAAGGGAAGGAAAGGAAAGAGAAAGGAAACCTTCAAAGGGAAGGGAAGAAAAAAGAAAGGAAGAGAAGGGAAGGAAAGGAAAGGAAAGGAAAAGGAAAGGGAAAAGAAGGGAAGGGAAGGAAAAGAAAGGAAGGCTTCAAGGAAAGAGAAGGGAAGGGAAGGAAAAGAAAAAAAAAGGAAGGGAAGGGAAGGAAGGAAAAGAAATCCAGTTGCCTCTTGAAAAAAAGCACCTTTGGGATTGACTTGAAGGCACACAAACCCACCCTCCTGCTGTCCTACAGAGTAAGAAGAACACCACCATCTTGTAGAGGGAGGGAATGAGAAGATGGATCTTCCACATTTCCAAATGGAATGGGAGGATGTTAGAAGGAACTCTGAGTTGTTTACCCTGAAGTAAATCTGGTGATGGATCCCATTTCTTCTCCCAGTTCAGGAGGAGCTCTTGGCTGAGTCAGAATGTGTGTTCTTTGACTCCCTATTTCTGCAACAGGATGGCTCAGGCATGCATAAACTCAGCACCCTCCCCAACCCACACAAACCGCAATTGCTGTCATGAATCCGGGAGCCCAACTGACTCAAGCTTGGCTCACTGATTTCCTAGGCCAAAACCACCTCCATATATGGTACCTGGAGATATGATCTATCTGTGCTCCAAAATGGTTTCATTCCCCTTCAGTGCCTGCATCAATTGCTCTGGTGCCTTATTTCATCATGGGGGATGCAGACCCTGAGTGGAATTAACCATCGGTCCTTCCTCTACTGGAGAATCAGCTTGGTGTGGGGGTTAAAGCATCCTGCTAGAAACTGGGAGACAGTGAGTTGTAAGACTGAGGCAGAAAGCTAGCTAGGGGACCTTGGGGCCAGTCACTTTCTCTCAGCCCTAAAAAGCAAGCAATGGCAAACCATGGGTTGGTTGAAGTGCATGGACGCTGTGTAAACATGGGTTGGTTGAAGTGCATGGACGCAGAATGGGTTACTCAAGGTTAGCAAAGGGAATTAGCAGACGGTTAGCCCTCGCTCATTGTCCAAGGACTTAGCCAACTTAATCCCATGCTGGTGGGAAATTCTGGAAATGAGGGGGGTCCTTGGTGCTTTTGGAGCTTGGTGGGCTTTCTTGCAGACATTTCATTACCAAACTAGATAACATCATCAGTATTAGAAGAGAGTGAGGTTGGCTCTCTGGTTATAAACTATACTTCCACTGGTAGGGAAAGCCACTGTAAATAAGCAGAAAAAAAAACCCTACTTTCTTCTAGCACTGATGTTACCCAGTTTGGTAATGAAAGGTCTGGAAAAAACCCACCAAACTCAGAGACCACCAAGGGCCCCACAGTTAGAATAGAATAACAGAGTTGGAAGGGACCTTGGAGGTCTTCTAGTCCAACCCCCTGCTTCGGCAGGAAACCCTACACTATTTCAGACAAATGGTTGTCCAATTTCTTCTTAAAAACTTCCAGCGTTTGAGCATTTACAACTTCTAGAGGCAAGCTGTTCCACTGATGAATTGTTCCAACTGTCAGAAAAGTTCTCCTTTGTTCTAAGTTGCTTCTCTCCTTGATTAGTTGCCATCCATTGCTTCTTGCCTTCAGGTACTTTGGAAAATAGGCTGACCCCTCTCGTCTTAGTAGGATGCTAATTTGTCAAGGTGAAATGGAAGTCCTTCATTGAGAATTGCCAAGGAAGGTTATGGGTTCCCACTTCCAAATTTTACATGGTTGATCCTCGTGAGCATCCACTGTCCAAGACTTTGGACACACCTTCACCCGCCTCTTGTTCCTACCTGAACAGGCTGGGAAGTAAACCGAGGATAGGTTTGCATGAAAGTGTGTGCTGGTCTTATGAGCTTCTTTTGAGTTCCTGCCCATTCTTGGATTTTAAGGATTCTCACATTAGTTTTGTAAAACATCAGACAATTCTACCCTTGCCAAATAAATTCAGGGTTGCTTAGAAGAGCCGTGGTAGCTCAGCGGTTTAAAACACAGTATTGCAGGCTAGAATAGAATGATTCCCTCTTTGTGTCAGCCAGTGCGATATTGGAACACTGCTATCATGTCTCCCCTAGTCCTTCTTTTCTTTCTTTCTTTTTTAAAATAAATTTTATTAAGTTTTCCACATTTTAAAAAACATAAAACTTTATATATTGTTATCAACATCAAGACATCTTTTGCATCTCCTCACATTTTTCAGTATATCTATTTACTTATTCTTTACCATTACATCTTACTCTTACTGTAAATCAATATCTGTTATCCCTACATCTCAATCTTCTCCATGGTATATTTACATATTTACATATTCCCTCATTCTTTTTTTCCTAATTGCCATTTTATTTTATTTTTATTTCTAAACCACTCATCCCAGGCATCCCAGGCCCTATAATAAATTTGAATCTTCTCTGTCTTTTATTTTCATTGTTAGCCTGTCCATCTCTATACAATCTATTTTTTTTATAACCATGCCTTTATAACCATGGCCCTGCCCCTTCGTTGTAGACCAGGATTGGAGTGCCAGAATCCAACTAGTGTGCATAGCGAGCCGCCTCGCAGCGAACCCAAAGGAGGAAGGCCAGGGAAGAAAACTGCTCCGCGATGCACCAGCCATAATCCTTTTGCTGTGCTTAATAGCACCCAGCTCGCTGCTTTGCAAGACTTTAATCCCAGCCCTAGTTATCCTAAACCCCTTCACACATTCCTGCCGCATTGTTTGGCGGCCTCACGTGTTCTCGGAAAAGGGCCCCAGCTATGCAAAGAGCTTTATTATCCCTGCTCCGAATCCCACATGGGGAGGCTGTGTGTGTGGGTTCGTGTTTAGCACAGCTTCTGTTGTTCCTGTTTTGCTCCATCCCAAGCTTGGAAGGATGCCATCTGTTTCTCCGAAGAAGCTGTCTGTCACCCGTGTCGGGAATTGAGGGAGGAGAGCTTAATGGAAAATACTGGACCTCTTAACTCTTTTAAATGCCCGGGGAATGTGTCCCTTTTTTTAAAACACAAAACTGGTGGATCCTAGTTGTAGGCTGATCCCAGCAAATTTCGCCTCTGTCTGAAATGCAAAGGTTTTTTTTTTAAAAAAAAAAAAAAAAATTACGTTTGGCCTGAACACCCCACCAAGAATGTAATAAAGGAGTCAGAGAGCTCGCACAGCAAGCTTAGACGTTCACAAACTTGAAAGAGATTTAGCTGGAATTGCAAAGTTGGTAAATTGTTGCCCGATTGCCAAGTTGAACCTGTTCACCGATCCAATTGTCTAACTTAAAAATTGGGCAAGGCAGGGTGGGAGGAGACCCAGAAGAGATGGAATACAGCTTAGGTCTTGCTCACAAGGATGTACTAATATTCATACTTCATCAACTATTAGCAGCTTTTTGTAGTCTTTGACTTACAACATTTAGCAACTATTTGACATTACAATAGCACCCAAAAAAGTGATTTATGACTGGTCTTCACACTTTATTTGTATCCCACCTTTATGATTTTAACTCAAACATATCAACACACCTTCCTCCTCTTATTTTCCTTACAACAACCACCCTGTGAGGTGGGTTGGGATGAGAGAGAAGGCTTGGCTCAAAATCACCCAGCCAGCTTTCATGTCTAAGATAGAACTAGATGTCCCAGTCTCCTGGTGATTGGTCCAAAGTCACCCAGATGGCTTTCATGGCTAAGGTTTGGACTAGAACTCCCAGTCTCTGACTTTCTACCCTGGCGCCCTAGCCACTAGACTCGATCAAACTTGTGTCCATTACATCATCCCTATGGTCACATGATCAAAATTTGGGTACTTGGAAATCAGCATGTATTTACAATGGATGCAAGTGTCCTGGTGGTGGCGGCGGCTGTGTGTGTATGTCTGTGTGTCTCTGTGTGTGTTTGTGTGTGTGACATGATCACCATTTGTGATCTTTCCACCTGGGTTCCAACAAGCGAAGTCACTAGTGTAAGCTGGATTTGCTTAACAACCGTATGATTCACTTAACAACCAGGGCAAAATGGTCATAAAATCAGGTGAAACTCGCTTAGTAACAGAAATTCTGGTCCCAGTGGTAGTTGTAAGTGGACGACTAGCTCTTTTAAACTTAAAGAATGCAAATCTACAGGATCTGGTTTACTTGCTCAAGATTTGCTGGTGTCCTTTTCTAAAATATAAGCACTATTGAGACATCTAAAAGAAACACTCCCATTTTTTTTTTTGTGTGTGGGAACAAGCCAGCATATTATCAAGAAATCTGCCTTTTAGATCAAAAACAATCCAAAAGAGGATGGAATATTTTGAACAGAATTGCAGGATGATGACTATTCTGTGAATTAAACTGACGTGAATTTGTCTCTTTCCTTTTAATCGGGGATTTGATGTTTTCTGCTTCTTAGTCAGTATTGTTTTATTGTTTGCTGATAGGGCCAATGACTCACCCCTAAAATGCAGGCTGGTTCTGGGTCCTAGATGAGCAGGAAGCAAGGAAGTATATCCGGATTTATGTCTGTTGGCACTTTTTAAAAAGAAATTCCCAGACAGTAGAAAGAGAGATCTCTTTAAGCCAACTTTTCCAGTGATCAGGACTCTTAAGTGTCTCTTGGTTAAAAAAAAAAAAAAAAAGTCCAAAAATCGTTTTAAGCCAGCAGGAGTAGTTTGCAATCTGTTGCACATATTTTCATGTTGTTAAGTTGCCAGTAATTGGGAGGGGGGAGGAGGGGCAGGAGGAGCTGAGCTGCACCATCCTTCTCTGTCCCTAAACCATCAGAATGTTTTAATCCATTGCTCTAAAAGATTAATATTTTGAATTCCCAAATAAAAATCCTGCTCAAAACAAGCTCAGTTTCTGGGGACTTCAATGACAGGCCTGTGACATTTTCCTGCAGGGATACAGAAGGGGTTGCTGTTATGACAAACATTATTCCCACCACCCACTCCAAGTTCTCCTTTAGTCTATAACCCTGGATTTCCTCGTGGTCCCCTATCCAGAATTGACTTTGCTGAGCTTTTGAAAGACCGCCAACTGCAGTAAAGAATCTAAAACATGGGGTAGAGGGCTCCACTTTGCTTCAATCAAAGCTTCATCCAGGGAAAAGACCCCTTCAAGGTCTTTATCTCCACGCCTTCTCTTTCTGCATCTCAGAATAAAAGACTCAAGCTACAATAATAGAAGACTCGTTTTTTTAAAAAATGGAGTACCATCACAAGCTTAGCAGATTTTTTTAGACTAAGAAGCTTGGCAAAATTGAAAAGCAGACCCTAAAAAACTGAATCAGCAGGCAAGTAAGAGGTCTCTAATTTCTCAGCAGACCCTGCTAATTAGCTCATATAAATCTGCTACAGGTAGCTCAGAAGGCGAGCCAAGCTGTATGTTGGACTAGAAGATGCTGTTGGAAGAAAAGCAGGTCCATTTTGCTGCTCAGCTTCAAATGCTAATCAGCAGTTTTAGCTTCAAGAGAAGTACAGGACAGCAAGAAACCGTTGCAAGGGACAATTGATCAGCCTAGCTAAGTACTGTCAACAGCGTGCACTCAACTAACCATAATCCTGCCTACTTTTTTGAGAGGAGGAGGAGGAAAAGGAGGAGGAAAAGGAGGAGAAGATGATGTTGATCCTGCTGCCCACTTTTTTGCAAGGAGGAGGAGGAGGAGGAGGAGGAGGAGAAGAAGAAGAAGAAGAAGAAGAAGAAGAAGAAGAAGAAGAAGAAGAAGAAGAAGAAGAAGAAGAAGAAGAAGAAGAGGAGGAGGAGGAGGAGGAGGAGGAGGAGGAGGAGGAGGAGGAGGAGGAGGAGGAGGAGGAGGAGGAGGAGGAGAAGAAGAAGAAGAAGAAGAAGAAGAAGAAGAAGAAGAAGAAGAAGAAGAAGAAGAAGAAGAAGAAGAGGAGGAGGAGGAGGAGGAGGAGGAGGAGGAGGAGGAGGAGGAGGAGGAGGAGGAGGAGGAGGAGAAGAAGAAGAAGAAGAAGAAGAAGAAGAAGAAGAAGAAGAAGAAGAAGAAGAAGAAGAAGAAGGAGGAGGAGGAGGAGGAGGAGGAGGGAGGAGGAGGGAGGAGGAGGAGAAGGAGAAGAAGAAGAAGAAGAAGAAGAAGAAGAAGAAGAAGAAGGAAGAAGAAGAAGAAGAAGAAGAAGAAGAAGAAGAAGAAGAGACCATCTTTAGTATTGACAAACTCAGCATCAGTCAATTGCAAAAGGCAGTTTTATTTGGAGCAACTTACATTCTGCAACAAAGACCTTGAATACTAACAAGCAGCAACATCTGCCTATCCCAGATCCTTGGGAAAGTCTTGATAGATAGATAAAAATCAGACCCAGTCTAAACATCTGGCCAACTGTGCATCAACTATCATCTATAAAATTATGGGGGAATGAGGAATGGAAATTCACAGAAAGCAACTTTATGAGGACTATCAACTGAACCCAATTGCTGGGAGGCCTACAGATCTCAGACATTTGGATAGCTGTTGGGGAGTCAGTGGACATGTGGTCAGAAAAGTCAAGACAGCTGGGAAAGAAGTGCCATCTTTTTATTCACCTTCTTCAAACATCTCCTTGGAGATGCTGACACACAGTTGAACCTAGTTTGCCAAGGAACTATACTTATTTCTTCACATCCCCCACTTTCACCATTTCGAAATAGAGGGAGGATTTGTAAAACATTATTTTCTGCTCAGCCCTGGAAATAACCAGTCCCACAACTTTGGACAGGAAATAGCCTCTCCTCCAGAGTCCAAGGGTTGGCCAGTTTGAACCAGGAGAGGACAGCAGAAAACAAATCTTTTGTGTCCCATTAAATGGATGAAGAAAGCCTGTAAGAAGAAAGAGAAGAACTTTGGGATATGCTCCCAATATGGTGGCAATGGAGGAGGCAGGAGAAAAAATGCTGTTGAACTAGGAAAGAATGGTAAGAGGAGAAAAGAGAACAGAAACAGACAGAGAGAGAGGGAGGGAGGGAGGGAGAGAGAGAAGACAGGAGAAAGAAAAAGAGAAGGAGAGACAAGGGGGAGAAGGAGAAACAAAAATAAAAGAAGGACACACAAAGTATCAACTCCACAAAGGTCCTTTAGTTCACACTTTATATGATGGCAAAACCATCCTTTTTATTCATGTTCCTCTCATGTTTTAGAAATAGAAATAGAATGGTTTTCTTGTCAAGGCAACATATACAGGTAGCTCTTGGCTTACAACTGTTCACTTAGTGACTACTCGGCATTACGCCACTGAAAAAAAGACACTTATTGTTCTGACCAAGGCTTCTGAGACCATAATTATGCACACGTTTATTTTAAAAACAAGTCTTGTTTTATTGTGATGATGGGAATTATTTTCATTCCCAGCCAGTAATGAATCTTAAACAGTCCCTCAAGATAAGCACCTACCTTTCTTTTCTGTGAAGTGCTGCCAATAACAGAAGTATCAAATGAACTAGAAAAAAAACCCAACCAAACTGAACTAAATGAACAACTTTGCTTCCTGCAAAGATTTCTTCACCTTTGCCTGTCCTTTATACCTTATGGGAGGGACCATCACCTCTCAGCCTTACTCCCGAGCCGCCCCTTTTGTCTCAGCTGCTCTCGCCTTCTAGCAGCTCTGTGCATACACGCACAGGCTCCCCTTGTTCCTCAGCCTCACTGCTGCCAGACTCTGGAGGCTCCACAGTCAGCACCCCACTCCCAGATGGTCCTGGCCCCATCTCTGCATTGGACGCAGGACCCTCATCCAAGTCCTCTCCAGATTCCTGGACTGATCCCCTTTCTTCCCCACTGTCCAATTCCGCTGTCTGCACAGGCTCCCGGCGAACCACAACACTTATGACCTGGGGGGGTGGTATGAATAATGGTTATCCTTTTGAGAGGTGAATACAACAAATTTCATTTTAATGTATGATAATTAGGGTACATTAAAGTGACAATAAAGTTTCAATTCTCTTTTCTATTCTATTCTATTCTATTCTATTACCTATTCTATTCTATTACCTATTCTATTCTATTTTTGGTTCTCTGTTCTATTTTATTCTATTTTTTATTCTATCCTATTTTTTTCTTTTCTATTTTCTATTTTATTCTATTCTGTATTTTCTGTTCTATTTCCTATTCTATTTTCCCATTCTATTCTCTATTCTATTTTCTATTCTATTCTATTCTCTATTCTAGTTCCTATTCTATTCTATTCTTTCTATTCTTTTTCTATTCTATTCTATTCTCCTATTCTGTTCTATTTTCTGTTCTATTTTCTATTCTATTCTATTTTCTATTCTATTCTATTTTTTTTCTATTCTATTCTATTTTCTATTCTATTCTATTCTCCTATTCTATTCTATTTTCTATTCTATTTCCTATTCTATTCTATTTTTTTCTTTTCTATTCTATTTTCTATTCTATTTTCTATTCCATTTTCTATTCTATTCTATTTCCTATTTTCTATTCTATTCTATTTCCTATTCTATTTTCTATTCTATTCTATTTTCTATTCTATTCTATTTCCTAATCTATTCTATTTTTTCTGTTCTATTCTATTTTCTATTCTATTCTATTTTCTATTCTATATTCTGTTCTGTTCTACTTTAATTCTAATTCTATTCTGTTTTAGTATAAAATAAATAAGGTCAACCTATTTTGGAAAATAATGTTGACTTATTTTCCAAAGCCCCAGAAGGCAGGACAAGAAACAATGGATGACAACTAATCAAGGAGAGAAGCAACTTAGAACTAAGGAGAAATTTCCTGACAGAATAATTAACCAGTGGAACTCCTTGCCTCCAGAAGTTGCGAATGCTCCAACACTGGAGGTTTTTAAGAAGAGATTGGATAGCCATTTTGTCTGAAGTGGTGTAGGGTTGCCTGCCTAGGCAGGGGGTTGGACTAGAAGAACTCCAAGGTCCCTTCCAGTTCTATTCTGATTCTGAAATGGAGATGGGAGGAAATAGGGCACCCAGTTTCCGTGGTGGCTCTAACAGCAGAAACCCAGCAAGCTTTGGTTGTCAGTAGTCCACATATTAGAACCTTTCTGCAGCCTGCCTCGTATTTCTCCCCATCTCACATTTCAAAATCAGAGTACCTCTGGGAGGAAAGGATTAAGAGCAAATGGAATAATTTATACAATTAATTAAATCATAAAAAGGATTTGGATTTGGCCCTCAGGACAGATTCAGTGACAAGCTGCCTGCTCGAAAAATCCTGCCTCTTGATCAGCTGATCAAGCTGATTCAGTCTAATAATTAAGGCACCGGAAACTGGGAGTTCTAGGGTTGCCTGATGCATGGAAAGCAGCTAGGTGATTTTGGGGGCAATCACCAGGAGATAGTGAGTTCTAGTCCTGCTTCAGGCATGAAAATCAACTGGGTGATTTTGGGCCAGTCATTCTCTCTCCCTCTCAGCCTGATCAACCTCATAGGGTTGTTGTGGTAAGGAAAATAAGAAGAGGAAGAAATATGAGGCATGTTTTGCTGCCTTGAGTTATTTATAAAAACAATAAAGATGAGATAAAAAGCAATCTAAAAAAAAAAAGTGTTTCATGGCCCAGCTGAAACATAATGGAGAACAAACAGAGACATGGCATGCTCTACAAAGCAATAGGAACAACACTTAGATTTATATACTGCTTTATAATGCTTTCCAGCCCTCTCTAAGTAGTTTACAGAATCAGCCTCTTGCAAACCCCAACAATCTGGGTCTTCGTTTTATCAACCTCAGAAAAAAATAGTCTGAGTCAACCTTGAGCCGGTCAGGATTGAACTGCTGGCATTTACCAGAATTGGCCTGCAATGCTGCGTTTTAACCGCTGAATTCATGGCAAAGGCAGAATTGTCTGATGTTTTACAAAACTCATGTGAGAATCCTTAAAATCCAAGAATGGGCAGGAACTCAAAAGAAGCTCATAAGACCAGCATGCACTTTCATGCAAACCTATCCTCGGTTTACTTCCCAGCCTGTTCAGGTAGGAACAAGAGGCGGGTGAAGGTGTGTCCAAAGTCTTGGACAGTTGATGCTCCACCAGAATCAACCATATAAAATTTGGAAGTGGGAACCCATAACCTTCTTTGGCAATTGTCAATGAAGGACCTCCATTTCACCTTGGCGAATTAGCATCCTACAAAGACGAGAGGGTCAGCCTATTTTCCAAATCACTTGAATGCAGGACAAAAAGCAATGGATGTAGAACTAAGGAAAAATTTCCTGACATTTAGAACAATTAATCAGTGGAACAACTTGCCTCCAGAACTTGTAAACGTTCCAACACTGGAAGTTTTTAAGCAGAAATTGGATAACTGCTTGTCTGAAGTGGTGTAAGGTTTCCAGCCTAAGCAGGGGGTTGGACTAGAAGATCTCCAAGGTCCCTTCCAACTCTGTTATCCTATGTTCTATTTCATTCCTATCTTGGATCTCGCCAAGATCAGTAGGAATTCTATGAGAACTACAGACTTCCTTCTTCTTTTGAAAAATAAAAGCTTGGAAGAATGAAGGCAGATTCCTGCCAGTTGAAAGCTCCAGAGCACCAAACTGGAAGCCGTTGAAAAGGAGCATCACTTTGAAGTGGAATGACCTTATCCATGAGACCTTAACGCTCACCCACTGCACATGCACTCACACCTCCAGGCACATTGGCAGAGAACAGCGTCTATCTGCCCACTTCAACAGATAATCTGGATACAAAAGACAGATGCCTGTTAGCAGCAAATCCCTGGCTTTGTTATCAAAACACTAATAAGTTACTCCTTTCCCCTTATGGAAATTAATTTGTCTAGGGCAACGAATGCCTTCAGGTTGAGCATTTCTGGATCTTAAACCACTTTCCGTCAGGACTGATTTTTGAAAACCTTTCTTAGCCCATTCTGGGAATTGAGACATTGGCTGATTTAAAGAAAACACAACTAGGCACCCTTAAAACAACAACAACAACAACCCTGTACCTTTGTATTTCCAGGAAAAGAACTGGGAAAGTGAAATGGCCAAAGAGTTGAGCAATATTAGGGAGAGAAAGAAGAAGGCTCCACGACCAGTAGCTTCTGATCAAAAAGAGACCCTGGAAAACAAGGAACTGTGTTCAAGTATTTAGACTTGGGTTCTATAGCTGGAGACACTCATTCCTCAGCCTGGTGGGCTGCAGATGTGTGGAGAAAAACAACCTGTTAGGCAGCATGGCCACTACAGAAGCCTAGGAGTTGACAACTCAACACTTTGGAAGTCTAGGAGCTTGGAGGAACATCCTTGGTGTCAGACCCAGGTGGTTCCAGGTACTCTATACCCAAGTCTCTTCTCAATCAGATGAAAGAGCGACGAGATCTGGCTGAGGAACCCTTGCCAAGCCACAGAAGAAGGATCTTCTGGTGTGGACCTCTCTGTCCTACTGAAGAAGTAGAGATGGCTATGGTCAAAGACAAGGGAAGCACCCCCTGGCCCAGCTCACCAGGAGGAGCAACCCAGGGAGATATTTGTGTGTGATTACTTGGGGCAAGAGAGGCCTTCCTTCCAGATGTGCAATTCCAGAGACATCCTTTTCAGAAAAGCATCTGGTATCTCTGACAGAAATGCCACACATGTGGCCAGCGACGCAGCGTGGCGACAGGGCGAGCGCACATATGCACACCATCTGCAAAATCTCTGCTTGAGATGCTTATAAAAATCCCACCCCCCACAGCCCCACACAACTCTTAAACATTTCTCGTTAGCCGGGATGTGATTCTCCTCTGAGCCATAAATTTATCGTTCCCTCTTTTTATAACTCATTGTATAATATTTGGCATTCCGTTTCACAGAACTGCGCCGAGCAGTTGCCACAACTTGGCACAGTGTACTGGCCCAACACCCCCGTCCTACTTTTCCAGCCGGACATCAAATAAATGATCCATTCCAAGCAATCCATCAATCATGTTGGGAGACAAAAGTGCTTAAACTGCCAATTTGTTCTCTGCAATACAGTTGCCCTCACACACCGAGGGGCCCTCAGAACTAGCACAGGTTGCATCCTATTATAAAGTTTTTTAAAACAAAAAACAAAAAAACTTCTGTCCTTTCATTTAACCTGTGAGATGAAGCAGTGAAAGGATGAAAGGGAGAAATAAAGGAAGAGAAAGAAAGAAGAGAGTTTTAATAAAAGGGTGGAAAGAAAGGGGAATAACCCGTCCATTAAATGCTATTTCTCTTTGACTGACAGGGTGCATACAGAACTCCCTTGATCCATGCAATAATTACAACTATTTCAGGTCCTCGGGAAGGAGTTGGTAAGTGGACCAAAATGCCAAATTTAGTTTAAACCTCTGGCTACCTGTGTGACAAACCCTCATTCCCATCAACCATCTTCCACTTGTCTATAAACAAAAATAATAATTAGTAATAACAATGGGGGGGGGAGAATTTTCCATCTGTCTGTAAACAGGAATAAGAGGTGGATTTTCTATTTTTATAAACAGAAATTAAAAAAAAAAAATAATTCCAACTTTATCCATAGCAATATACAGGTCTTCCGCAGCTTGTCTATAAGGAAGGATAAGAATAAAGGGGACCTTTCACTTAATAAACAAGAATAGTAATATTCTCCATTTATCATTCAACAAGGAACTGCAGGAATAAATAGCAGCTTTTCCTTTTATAGATAGATAGATAGATAGATAGATAGATAGATAGATAGATAGATAGATAGATAGATAGATAGATAGATAGATAGATACAAGAAGGAAACAGAACAGAAAGAGAATTTTGCCCCCTCCCACTTGCCTCCAAATTGGGCTAAAGAAAAATCAAAAGAAATTTGGGGAGTGCTGGAGGAGGGGGGGGGTATTTGGGGGAAGGGGGGGAGGCAGAGGACACCCGATCGAGCCCCCCTTTGCCAAGGATCCGCTCCGGGTTTCCCCCCACCCCCGGGAAAGAGAAAAAATACACCCCACTTACTGCGAGGAAAGGCGCAGGTAGCAAGGAGAGATCGCCCGCCGGGAAACGTCAGATTCTTGCCCGAGCTGAAACGAGTTCAGAGGGGAGGGTTTTTGGTTTTTTTTTGGAGCACTTGGGGAAAAGCCCGGTGGTTGCTTGGAGGTACGCGGTGCTTGCAAAGCCGGGCGAGGAAGGAGGAGAAAAGAAGGGGGAAAACTCGCCTCTCCGAAGAGTGAGCAAAGAAAAAGTCGCGCCGAAACATCTGCAGCTGCGGTGGCTACGAAACGGGACGCCCCCCCCGTCTCTTTGCTGCTCCCTGGCACGGTTGGCCGAAGTTCCCAATACGTCTCTCTCTCTCTCTCTCTCTCTCTCTGCCTGCCTGCCTCCCCCCTCAAAAAAAAAAAAAAAAAAGGCTGAGCGTGAAGAAACTGGGAGGAACCGAGCGGAGGAAAAGGAGGAAGAAGGGGGGGGGAGAAACAGAGGGGAGAGAAAGAGAGAGAGAGAGGGAGGGAGGGGAGGAAGGAAGGAAAGAGAGAGAGAAAGGAAGAAAGGAAAGGAAGAGAGAGAGAGAAATAAAGAGAGAGAGAGAGAAAGAAAGAAAGAGAGAGAGGAAAGGAAGGGAGGAAGGAAGGGAGGAAGGAAGGGAGGAAGGAAGGGAGAGAGAGAGAGAGAGAGAAAGGAAGGAAGGAAGGGAGAGAGAGAGAGAGAAAGAGAGAGAGAGAGAGAAAGAAAGAAAGAAAGAAAGAAAGAAAGAAAGAAAGAAAGAAAGAAAGAAAGAAGAAAGAAAGAAAGAAAGAAAGAAAGAAAGAAAGAAAGAAAGAAAGAAAGAAAGAAAGAAAGAAAGAAAGGTAACAGATGAGAAACTGAGCCACGGCGGGCTCAGTTGCTTTTAAGAAAAGGAGCTTTGGGGGGGGGGGGGTTGGACTTGGGGAAGGGGGGGGGAAGGGGGAGAAGGAAGGTTCAATAGATCCAAGGGTTAAATAAGACGGCAGGGGGGGGTAGGAGGGGGGGGGTTAGAGAACGCCAATTCCCCGCGGAAAATGAGAAGCAGATTTCTAGAGGACGTTGAATATCCCCCCGCAGAGCTGTGGGTCGCGGGGTTTGCGCGTGGAAGGCAGGAAAGCCCCCCCCCCCCCACCCCCAGGCTCTCCTCTCCTCCGCTGGGCGACCTGCTGCTGCTGCTGCTTCTCCTCTTCTCTCTGTTTTGCCTGGCTTTGGGGCTCTTCTTTTCTTTTTTTTTAAGGGGAGGGGGTCGTTAGGTTGTCGTGTGTGTCCCCGTCCCCCCTTGCCCCAAACCAAGAGAAGCTCCGAAAGGGCCAGCCAAAGGGGAGAGAAGATCCCGTGAGTTAGAAGACCCCAAAGGAAGTGAGAAAGGCTGGATCCCGAACCGAGTTAACTGGAACGGCTGGGTGGGTGATGGGGGAGAAGGAAGGTGGGAATAGAAACGAGCTCGCCTTTTCCGAAGGGAAGGTCGGTTTCTGGGCTGGGGAGGGAAGAAAGGAAAGAGCTCCCTTGCTTTGGGGTTGAACCTCCGACTTTCTGGAAAGGCGGAAAGGGGAGGAGAGGCAGGAAAACTTTTATTATGAGTTCTGTCGCTCTCTCCCCTCGCCATCGTCCTTCCACCCCCCCCCCTCTTTTGGAGCTTCACAGGCCATTGGGTTGCTGGAAGCTTTTAGGAAATTGAAAAAGGAGGGGCTGGTTTTCCAGGAGGTTGGTCTCCTCCCGGCTCAAGCCAAGGTGGATGGGGTGAAGGGGGAAAGCTTGACTTGGTGGGGAAGGGAAAGGAAGGGGGGCTGGGTGGGATGGGGGACAGCTGGCCTCCCTTGTGTGGCAGAGTCGAGGGCCACACCTGCAGAATGGGAGGTGGGGGACTGATGGAGATGTCGTTCTTCTTGGACTTGTTCTGAAGAGACCCCCTTGTCTCGTCCCCTTTCTCCATGGCCGTTCTGTCATATCCCCCTCCTTTTTTATAGGATGGCCAACTGAGATCAAAGGAGGAAAAAAAAACAAAAAACCTTTATTTGGGTTGGCCGGCTCTCACCAAGTGGAAACTGGGACCTTTGCTAAGAACATAGAATGGCTGTTTGCAAAAAGTTCCAGTGATCGATGCTATGACCATAGGTTTCTACAGGGACAGGTAAGGAAGGGCAGTGATGTCACACACAGCGTGATGTCATTGTGACACATATTACACAACTCGCCCCAATTCCACAAGGCTCTTCGGGTATGCACGGCAGCTGTGACTTTGGAAGGAAAGCAAAGAAGAGGATGACCAGTTGCAAGGGTCGTCGGCTACAATGGTGACGGAGACACCATTGGAAGACCAAAAGAATCTGGTTGGGGACAGATTCTCCTGGAGAAAACCAATCTGTGTAGACTCTAAGACAGGGGTGTTCAAACTCGACAGCTAAAAGACTTGTGGACTTCAACTCCCAGAATTCTTCCTCCAGTCATGTTAACTCAGGAACTCAGGGAGTTAAAGTCCACAAGTTTTAAAGTTGCCAAGTTTGGAGACCTCTGCTCTAAGAGTTGACACCAACTTGATGGCACATCATCCATCCATCCATCAATGCAAAGACCTAGCTCTCTGCAGAAGGAGATAATTCTGGGAAGGGTGGGAGGAAAGATTAGAATAGGATGACCAACAGCAAGACTCAGTTATGGTGATGAGGGGCTACCATTGGAACATCTGAAGGACCAAAGTAGGGACAGATCTTCTTGTAGGAGGCCCACAATGTGCTTGCTAAGCACTGAGTTGGTAGTACATAATACATTTCTACCTAGAAAAGCCATAAAGTACGCAGAGAAGTTAAATCTTGGGTGTGGTAGAAGGAAGGAGAAGAGACTTAGTTATGATCGAGAGACTTAGTCATGGTGGTGATGGGGGCATCACTGGAAGAACTGAAGGACTAAGGTGGGCACAGATCCCCCTGGAGAAGGTCCAGAGATGATGCTAAGAAATGACTGGATGGTACATAATAATTTTTTATCCAGGAAAGCCACAAGTTCATAATATTGGGAAAGGTAGAAGGAAGGTGAAGATGAGGATGACCAAGAAGCAAGGTGTACGGTTACAGTGATGATGGAGACACCATTGGAAGACCTGGAGGATCAGGGTGGGACAGATCCTCTGGAGAAAGTCTATCTAGGTGGACTCTTAAGAGTTGACCCTAACTTCATGGCACATCGTCCGTCCACCGATCAATGCAAAGACCTCTCTGCAGAAGGAGTTCCATCCTTCCATCCTTCTGGGAAGGATGGAAGGGAAGATTACAATAGGAGATCAAGGGTGGATGCTCTCAGCTACAGTGGAAAGACCAAGTTACGCAGAAAATTGATGTGCCAATGGACTGTATTTATAATGGTTGCAGCATCCAGAGCTATGCGACCTCCATTTGCAACCTTCCAACAGCAAGTTGATGTGAGAAGCCAGATCCATTTCATGACCATGTGATTCACTTATTGACTGCAGCAATTCAACAACCATAGCAAAAAAAAAAAAAAAAGGTCACGACGAGTGCAACTCACTGGACAACTTCACAGCTTTGCAACAGATGTTCTGGTTCCAATTGAAGTCATAAGTCAAGGACTACCTGCAGTAGTGTTCCCCAGGGCATTGTGGGAGATTTAAAAGGCCAACTCTTGCATAATTATTGTACTCCATTATTTGACCAGCAATCAAAAGATAAGAACAGGTGGACTACCTGCAGTTCAAATATGGTCCAAGAGTCACAATATACCAAATCAGATAGTCCAATGGTTAAACAAGCAGGAACTAGATAGCAATCGCCCTTAGACTTAAATACCGCTTCACAGTGGTTTTACAGCCTTCTCGAAGTGGTTTACAGAGCCAGCCTCTTGCCCCTGGCTCCTCATTTTACCCATCTGGGAAGGATGGAAGGCTGAATCAACCTTGAGCCAGTCAGGATCGAACTGCTGGCAGTGGGCAGACTTAGTCTGCAATGCTGCATTCTACCCACTGGGCACGAAGGAAGGAAGGAAGGAAGGAAGGAAGGAAGGAAGGAAGGAAGGAAGGAAGGAAGGAAGGAAGGAAGGAAGGAAGGAAGGAAAATAGCCATAGCACTTAGACTTATATACCGCTTCACAGAGCTTTTTACAGCCCCCTCTAAGCAGTTTACAGAATCAACCTTGAGCCTGGTGAGATTCAAACAGCAGAAGTAGCCTGCAGTACTGCACTCTAACCACTGCGCCACCATGGCTTGCACCTAGATGCAAGAGCTAGGAACTCAAGCAAAGAGGCAACGAAACCCCTGTAGTCAGCTAGCTGCAGTTACTCAAGCCTTGCCTTTGGCTTAGGGAGGAGGCTCACTGAAGAACCGTTGCTCTGCTCACCTCTGGACGCTCCTGCGGAACAGGAGATCTTGGTGGTTGATCAGCCCTCCACTGATTCCCGACACTGACCATCCTGTAGCACAGGCTCAACCACGGCCAACTGGCCACATGGGGCAACTCACTCTGGGACAATTCAACAACTATTTGAATTTTTGTCATTCACGTTTTATTTTGTCCCTCCTTTCACATTCTTTCTTTAATGATTCTATTCCACTATTTCTTCAATATTCGTGTAACTTTTGTCCTGGGGCGAGTTGATCATGGCAAGTTAACATACACTCCGCTGGAGCATGCTTGTCCATTTCCAGGTCAAAGTCAGGCTCTGAATCACGGCTTACAACAGCAGGTTGTTTCATTTACACTAAAGAAAGGTATTCATGGTTAGAGTGATGAGGTGGCCCAGAGGTGGAGCTGTCGCCTCACAATCAGGAGGCTGTGAGCTCGATCCTAAGTAGAGGCAGGTATTTCTCTCTCTGAGCACAATGAGAATATATCTGCTGAACAAAACTCCGCAGTGGTGACAGGAAGGGCATCCGGCCAGTAAATACTCTACTAGCTCCATTTAGTTGCCCAGGCTCTATCCCGCAAGGGATTATGGGGCCGTTAAATGATCATGATGAAAGTTATCTATGCTTACTTTGAATAAACAGATAGAGAAATCTTATTGTTCCTCTGTTATTCAGCTCCATCTTTTGAAGTTCCCTCTTCTTATCACACCCACAATGTTTCCATCCTAATATCCTCATCAATGAATTTCAAAATTAGCATGCAACAGTTTGCTAAATCCCAGCTTTTTTAGGTTTCCCTTTTTCCTTGGTTATAGGATCCAGGGGTGGGAAGAGGAGAGGGGAATCCCAGATTCCTTCTTTGAAAAGAAGAGCAAGGTTTTAATTACATTGCTGCTGCTACGTTTGATTGAACACGGGAAACTAATAAGGATAGTCCAAACATTCAAGAAATGGACATGGGAGAGAGGAAAGCACAGAAATTCAGGGTCTTCTCAAGCTGCACATTTCAATGTCCTCCCCCTTCCCACCCATCCCCAACAAGGTATGTTGTGTTGTTTTGGAAGGAAGGAAGGATAATTAGACTGGCCTCCTTTCTCCAAAAACGACCTCAAATTCAGTGCTCATCAGCTATGGCTATGAATCTGCAACCTTCTCAATAGTCTACAAACTGAGTTGAAGGCAACACCGAGTCCTTACCCGGATTTCATCCTTCTTTAATTGCCTCAAATTTCTGGTGTGGACCTCAACAAGGAAGAATTGTCTCTTGTTACAAATCAAGTGGACACAAGAAGTGGTCCCCTAAATTCTGGAGATTCCCTGATTAGTTTCTCTTCCCTATTTCAAACCTTATCTTGTTTGAGATCCTTACAATGGACACAGGAATTTTAGAATGGAACCAGGATATTGATTGACAAGTTACAAAGTCAGTAATTAAATCTCAGGAGATCTGATGCGGAGGGAGAAACACACACACCACTGAGCCCCAAAGGTGCATTTCCAAAAGAGAACTGGGACTTTCTTGTTTTTTTTTTTTTTGTCCTTTGAAAATGTTTCTCTTCTCATCCAAGAAGCTTCTGCAGTTCTCATCCAAGAAGCTGCTTCAAAAAACCAGGAGTTTATAGCTCTGTATGAGGTCAATAGAATCAAGATGGATAGGGAATGGTAAAAAAAATAATAATAAATCAAGATGGCAGCTGTGATGAAGTAATCAAAGTGTGACATGTTGTCTGTGTATATCACACATGCAATGTCCACAAAAAACAGCTGCATTTCCATTGAACTTGGTTCAAAGTACTTGTAGTAACTATTATTGTATGCTGTTCAGAGTCACTTTCCGTGAGATGGGTCAGCATGTAAATTTGATAGGATGGATAGATAATTGATCAGATAGACAGATGATAGATAGATAGATAGATAGATAGATAGATAGATAGATAGATAGATAGATAGAAAATGGAAACTGGCAGATGATAGATGAGGGAGATTAGATAGATAAATGAGAGAGAGAAATAGAAAGAAAGAGCGGGAGAGAGGGGGAGAGAAGGAGAGAAAATGGATGGATGGAATGAAGGATTGATGGTAGATAGAGGATCGATAGATGAGAGAGATAATAGATTAAATAGATGATAATGGGATAGATAGATGATAGAGAGACAGACTGACTAAATAGCAGTCTTCCATTATTTGAGGGGCTGCCCCAGAGAGGAAGGGGTCAAGCTATTTTCAAGGCACCTGAAGGCCAGACAAGGAATAATGGATGGAAGCTGAACAAGGAGAGATTCAACCTGGAAATAAGGAGAAACTTTCTGACAGTGAGAACAGTGGAACAGCTTTCCTTCAGAAGTTGTGGGAGCTTCATCCCTGGAGGCTTTCAAGAAGAGATTGGACTGCCATCTGTCAGAAATGATGTAAGGTTCTCCTTCTTGGGCTGAGGGTTGGAATAGATGACCTACAAGGTCTCTTCCAACTCTGTTAATTTGTTAATTTAATTTAGATAGGCAGGTAAGCAGACAACATGTTCAGTGTGGGGCTGCAAAGATTCAAAGTGAGTAAAAAAATGTTCTAGATTCCCAGAAGATACCTTGAGTTGCTATTCCAAAACCCGTCAGGTTTTGTATTGGTATTCCCCGTAGCCCTGACAATAGATTGTAGGATTTTCAACATTTCAAGGACAAAGGTTGGGTCAAAATGGTTTTCATTTCATTTAGGTTCTTAAAGACTAAAGTGAGAGGCAATTTAGGGTAGTGGTTAGGCCACCAGGAGTCCAAAATGACTTGAAGGCACATATAAAACTTCATAAAGCAAAATGTCTCCCACCAGAGGGTAAAACTGCATTTGGAAGTTGAGGAAGGGTTTTAAGAATGGGTCCTCAAAGTTCAATATGACTTTTTAACCAGTGGTAATAAAAGAAAATGCTTGGTCTAGAGCAGAGGGCTCCAAACTTGGCAACTTTAAACACTTGTGGACTTCAACTCCACAAGTCTTAAACTTGTGAAGTTGAAGTCCACAAGTCTTAAAGTTGCCAAGTTTGGAGAGCCCTGGTCTAGAGTCTGCCCTACAGTCCTGGAATAAAGAAATTGGTATTTTTGATAAGACTGTTACAAGGAACAATGCAAGTTACATCCACATATCACAACAAACCATAGTTTACATAAGCCACAAACGGCTGGGATGATTTTAAACTCAATGGCTGGATTTATCAACCTGCTAAGCCAAAAGCAAATAACATGTTATTAGGCCTTATCAAGATGTGTGAACTTACCCAGAAGAGATCTTTTCTGTAAAAAGGAAACAGACTTTTAATAAGTCTATGTTGGTTTAATTCTTAAAGTTTCATCCAGGGTTGCTTTAGGAGTTTAGATGAGCTTAGTATGCCCTCTGCTGGTTACCTAGACATTTTCATTTTTAAAGAAAAAAGCACAATACTTGGTCAGAAAAAAATAAGGTTGTTTTGTGAATGTGTCCTATTTAGAATAACAGAATCACAGTTGGACCTCTGAGGTCATCTAGTCCAACTCCATGCTCCAGCAGGAGACCCTGTATCATTCCAGATGAGTGGCTGTCCAGTCTCTACTAAAGAAAACTCCAGTGATGGAGCACCTACAACTTTTGAAGGTGACCCTTTCATTTAAAAACTAGGAATGCAGGACTGCTCAGAGATTAGCAAAGGAAATATTTATTTATGAGGTTTATTTATGGGCTCTCAATCTGTAGGATTCTCTAGGCAATGTATAGAATCCAACTGCAAAATAAAGCAATGATAAGACCATGGCTGCAAACGATAGCAGCCTTTATTTTAGAATCAGCCTCGCCAATTCCTTGGGAGAAACTCGTATTTTTATGCGTTTTGCAAATCTGTCAGGCATGAAGAATCAAGATCACACGTTAAGATGATTACAATAATCTAGTCAACTAATGGTCAGCACTAACTTGGTGCTAGATAAGACTCAAGGGAAGGGTTATATTATTATTGTTGTTGTTGTTGTTATCCTTCCTATTACTTATCTCCTCCTACTTATGACTGTAACCTTGTTGCTTGTATTTAAATTGTTTTATTTCGTTTCCTTATAGGATTTTCATTGCTTATTTAGTATCCTCTGACTATCGCTAAGTGTTGTATTTTATGATTCTTGATGAATGTATTTTTTATGTATTGTTCTTACCTTTTCTAGAGATCAAGGCATTCCTTCTTAACCCATTAGAAGTTTTACAAGCCAGCATACATTCATTACAGATTCCTCTCTTTTCAAAAATTGCTGAGGTCTATTCGTCTTTTCAAGCCTCTCTTTTGCTAATTTTGAGGTGTCCTTCTAATTCCAGAATCAATTCTTCATGCACGCACGAATATATATATATATATATATATATATACATCATATATGCCTTTTTTCCCCCTGCTGTTTTCCTTAACAAACCCCAAAAGTACACATATTTAAAACTGCAGAGAACTGGAAGGGGAACACTGACTTTTTAAGCTGATGTAAGATGACACAAATACCGTATCTGTGACAACTTTTTTAGACCTGCAAACCATCATAAGCAGGTCTGCTTATTTGTAACGAGTCATCAGACCATCACAAAGTTAAGTATCTGTATAAAAATAGCCAAAGTTAATCTAAATCACATTGGTACAAGTCCGTATTATATGTTACAAACAAACAGAGCATTCTCAGAGCTTCAGCAAAATACAGCATTTGAACAGTAAAATCTACTAAAATAAAAATAATTTTAAAGGACAGAGACTACAGTGACTTTCTCCATTGTTTAACTATATACTAATCTGTCATAGACAGATTTAAAAAGACTCGTTAGCATTTCCTTCCCTTGCAGCTACAAAGAATGCATTTTAATTGATGCTGAGCAGAGAAATTCTCTTGCTGTTTTTTTTTTCCCTTCCAATCTCTGTACATTGTATTATCCTCAGCTGGAGAAAAATGACTTTGTATCTTAAATGTCTTTTGCAAGTCCAAAATGCCAGAAAAAAAAAATGCTCCAAGTTGAGGTTGTACTTTTGGCTGTTAGAGAGGATGCGGGAGTGTGTTTGTGTGTGAATGAATGTTCTGTCTTTCATGGCGACTCCTTAGGAAAGGGACTGATAATAAAACTGTCAGGGCAATAATGCCTTTGCACAGATCTATGATGAGACCACACAGGACAGCAGTGTTCTGTTTTGGTTGCTGCCTCTTAAAAAAAGAAAAAGGCAGAGGAGGACCACCAAAATAATTAGGAGTCTGGAATGGCTTCCTACACCGAAAATCTCACAGCTTTTAGAGATGTTTTGCAATGGGAGCAAAAGAGAACTGAACACAGGAGCAGCAAACTGGAAACCAAATACAGGGGGATTTAGCTCTGCCTGAAGAGAAAAAAAAACCACAATGCACAAGTGTGGAATCTCATGCCAGAGTTGGGTTCGTGTCCATCATTTGGATGGTTTGACTGGACTGGATGGCTAAATGGAGAGCCAGATGTTCTAGTGATTAAAGCACGAGGCTAGAAAGCCAGAGACTGTGACTTCAAGCTGAGCCTTAGCTGTGAATGACAGCTGAGTGATTTTGGGACAATCACCAGGAAACAATGAGTTCTAGTCCTGCCTTAGTCATGAAAGCCAGCAGGGTGATTTGGGGCCAATCACCAGGAAGTAGTAAGTTCTAGTCTCCCCCAGAGAAATCAACCATCTGCTTTCTCTACTCCCAAACTTGTGGAAGACTTGCAAACCATTTACACAGTCAGTTTTCCTCTAGCAGATGATACCACTTATTGTTACTGGGACCCCTGAATGTCTTTCCAGCTTTTGGACTTGTGCTGGAGTCCATCCTCAGGTGAACTTCTCTCTAGCAGGATGTAGAAATAAGTTTCCTGAGGATGGGCTCTAACGTGAATCTGAAAGCTCAGATGATAAACCTGCTGACTGACCCAATTTGGATCCTTATTCTGGGACACGTATATTTGCTTTCCATTTGCGAGATCAGTTATTTCTCCTTGGTTGAAGAAAGTCCCAGATTTCTCTGCGTCCTTCTTCCAAATAAGACAATCTTCTTTTGGAACATCTCTACTAGAGGTTGGTCCCACACCATTAAAGAGATGCAGAAAATGTCCCTTTGAGATGTTGAGACTCTAGAAAAAGTGCAGAGAAGAGCAACCAGGATGATTAGGAGACTGGAGACTAAAACATACGATGCATGGTTGCAGGAAGTGAGCATGGCTAGTCTAGGGAAGAGAAGGACCTGGGGAGACAGGAGAGCAGTCTTCCAATATTTGAGGTGCTGCCACAGAGAGGAGAAAGGGGTCAAGCTATTTTCTAAAGCACCCAAAGTCCAGACAAGGAACTATGGATGGAAACTGAACAAGGAGAGATTCAACCTGGAAATAAGGAAGAATTTCTTGACAGTGAGAACAATCGACCCATGGAACAGAAGTTGCCCTGTGGGAGCATCATCACTTGACACCTTCAAGGAGAGACTGGACTGCCATTTGTCAGAAATGGTGTAGGGTCTCCCACTTGGGCAGGGGGCTGGACTAGATGACCTACAAGGTCCCTTCCAACTCTGTTAATCTCTTATTATCTGTTATCTGTTACCCTTTCTCTCACCAATTTTCCACTTGAACCATCACTCAAATGCCCCTATTTTTTTTTTAAAGGATGGAACCACCAACCTGCTAGTACGGTAAGTAAAATATGTGCAAGGCTAAATATATCCCCCCCCCAAAAAAAAATCTAGTCTTCTTTTGGCTTCCCCATCCTGAAATCTCACACAAGCATGTTGTTGAATCAAGAATACGTGATGGAATATATAACGTGCCCACGCTTTAAAGCACAGGGAGATCTTCATTTGATCTCCTCGTGGACTTTCTTTGTGCCAAATTTTGAATATAAATCTCTGGTGTGAACAAGTAGCAAGATTCTAGCATCCACTTGCTTGCCAAAACCACATTTTTTTGAGCACCCCGGAGCATGTACACTTATGTTGGGTTAATCTGACCTTTCTGGAGGAATTAAGATGTTGTGATGTTGTTCTCTCTTCCCATGATTACTTTCCATAATATCTGCACCGACGATGTGAACGCTGTGAGATCTTCTCCAAGCAGTTTCTAAGAGGAAGTTGTATTGCAAGTGCCCATCAGCAGTCTTTTCCAGCAAATGCTGGACTGCATAGCCATAGCCATAGCACTTAGACTTATATCCTGCTTCACAGTGTTTTTACAACCCTCTCTAAGTGGTTTACAGAGTCAGCCAATTGCCCCCAACAATCTGGGTCCTCATTTTACCCACCTCGGAAGGATGGAAGGCTGAGTCAACCTTGAGATGGTCAGGACTTAACTGCTGACAGTTGGCAGAATTAGCCTGTAATACTACATACCCACTGCACACCATGGAAGGAAGGAAAGAAGGAAGGAAGGAAGGAAGGAAGGAAGGAAGGAAGGAAGGAAGGAAGGAAGGAAGGAAGGAAGGAAGGAAGGAAGGAAGGAAGGAAGGAAGAAAAAGAAGAGCAATAGCAATAGCACTTAGACTTCACAGTGCTTTCCAGCCCTCTCTAAGTGGTTTACAGAATCAACCTAATCCCCTGGGTCCTCATTTTACTGGATTTGGAAAGATGGATGGCTGAGTCAACCTTGAGCCGGTCAGGATCAATCTCCTGGCAGTGAGCAGTCAGTTAGCCTGCAATACTGCATTCTAACCCTTGTGCCATCATGGCTCTACATAGCACCAGATATGTCCATGGAAAGGAAAATCACAAAATTGCTTCTCACTTATTTTGGCCATGTCATGCGGGGGAATTCATTGGAGAAAGCGATTATATTTGGAAAGGTTAGGGGTCAAAGGAAACCAGGTTCTCCCAAAGAACACAATGGCTGGACATCATCACAGCTGACACCAGCCAGAGCATAGAACAACTCAAAGAAGTAGTGCAAGATCAGATGTGGAGCAGAGGTGATATTCAGCAGGTTCTGACCTGTTCTGGAGAACTGGTAGTGGAAATTTTGAGTAGTTCGGAGAACCGTCAAATCCCACCTCTGACAGGCCACGCCAACCCCATCTATTTTCTGCCTCCGGAGTTCCAGTTGATCAGCTGGATCTTCTTTGGTTGCCCTGCACAGGAGAACGGAGCTGGAAAGCAGGTTAGAGGGGTGAGGAGGGAAGGGGGATTTTGCAGTATCCTTCCCCAGCAACGCCCACCAAGCATACCATGCCCACCAAGCCATGTCCACAGAATCAGTAGTAAAAAAAATTTGAATCCCACCACTGACATGGAGAGACCTGGCCCGTAGACCTGTCAAGAGTTGGACACGACTGAATGGGTATAATCATCATCAACATAATTATCCTACTTCTAGCTTTGCAGTCCTCCTACCTAATCCACTCTCTTCTTCTTCTTGGCAACCAACCTTGGATCCTCCCATCAAAAGGAAAGAATGCAAAATTGCAGCATGCCTTTGAGAAACTCAGCAAAAGCATCGCCAACTGCTGGACTGGCTGGACTACAAAGACCATCATATAGGGTCTGTTATTCTATTAAGGTTGACTCAGCCTTCCATCCTTCCGAGGTGGGTTAAATAATGACCCAGATTGTTGGGGGGGAAAGAGGCTGACTTTGTAAACCGCTTAGAGAGGGCTGTAAAGCACTACAAAAGTGGTACATAAGTCTAAATGCTCTTGCTATTCTGTTATCCTCTTTTCTCCAGAAGGTATCTGGCTTTTAGTGGAGCTTTTATTCTTGCAGTGTAGCATTTTGCCACTAGATGGGAGGACTTGCTTAGAATCAAGAAATCCTTCTGCCTTGAAGGTGGGTTTTAAAGAAGGGTTTTCAGAGAGCATGCCTGCAACTTCTTCAGTGAGTGAGTGAGCGGCTGTGATTTAATTTCCCAGTAGATTAATCTACAGTCGAAAACGACTTTGAAATCTGTTCATTAAATGCTTACGGGATTGTCCCTAGGTTTTTAATAAGAGGCTAGTGAACTGCAACTATCTACAACATTAGAACAGAACAGAATAGAATTTTTATTGGCCAAGTGTGATTGGACACAGAAGGAATTTGTCTTTGGTGCATAAGCTCCCAGTGTACATAAAAAATATAACTGATGAATCAAGATATTAACCAACACAGCTATGATAATAGAAGCTGAGATTTGTAGTCATTGTAGATGATGTCAGACATCTTTATCTCTCATCTCATTCTTGGTTTCTATGGCCTAACTTTCCCTCTTGCTAACTACGTTTGTATAGCCATGAGATTCAACAGTTTGAAGTTTACCATGTTGGATGAACCCAGCCGTTGTGTAGGATAAAATCAGGCAGAGCTGAAGGTGGAGTCAAGTGCATCATCAGTTTAGAGTTGTTACATTGCCACAAAGGATCCACGTCCAACCCCTGTTGAACTCTTTTGACCCTTATCTGGCGCCAAATCAGTGTTCAACTTTAGTTGACTAGTTTCTTGTATAAAGGCTTGAATAAACCTTCTGTGTTGCTACTTAATGGATGGTCCTGATCCTTTTGTGCCTGACACAATGTGAATTATGGGGTAGCATCATGTTTATCGTTTTACCTTGGCTTGATCCAACTATCCATGGTTTTCAGTCATCCGGGTCATGGTTCTCCCAAAGGTGCTTTTACAAGAGGACGTCCAACTGGACTTCCTTGTTTTTGTTAGAAGATGTTTTGCTTCTCATCCAAGAAGCTTCTTCCGCTCTAACGGGATGGTGGGGAATAGATAATCAGAGCTCAAGAAGCTTCTTGGATGAAAAGCAAAATGTCTTCAAAGAAAAGTCCAGTTGAAAGTCCTCTTGAAAAAGCACCTTTGGGAAAACCATGACCTGGATGGCTGAGACTCTCCATGGGTATCCATGGTCTAGCAATAATATTGCTCCAATATTTGAGGGGTTCCTACAAAGATGAGGAGGTCAAACTATTTTCCAAAACTACAAAAGGCAAGACAAGAAGCAATGGGTGGGAACTAACCAAGGAAAGAAGCCATCTAAAATTAAGGAGAAATTTCCTAACAGTGCCTTCAGAAGTTGTGGGTGATCCACTCCTAGAGGCTTTCAAAAAGAGACTGGACAACCATTTGTCTGAAATGGCATAGGGTCTCCTGCTCAAGCAGCAGGATGGACTAGAAGACCTCAGAGGTCCCCTCCTATTCTATGTTCTATTGCAGTGGTGGCTAACCTTTTTGGGCTCCTAACCTTTTTGGCCAGCACCCAGAATGCAATGCACATGCCCCTCTCCATGTCCCTGCACATGCATGCACAATTCCCTCCCCCGCCAGTCCCTTATCTGCACTGCACCTCACAGCTGATTTTTCGGCCTCCCAGTGGCTTTTCAGGCCAAATTATAGGCCTATTTTGTCACATCCGGTATTACAGGAAGTGACGAAATGGGCCTATAATTTGGCCTGAAAAGCCTTGCAGAGGCTTTTTCCAAACCTCTGGGAGGCCAAAAAAGGCTTCAAACCAACCAAAAAAAAAAATCAGTTGTGAGACACGTGCCTGCGCAGTGAGGTAAGTTTGCCTGTGGCTCGCGTGCCAGCACAAATGGCTCTTTGTGCCACCGATGGCAGGTGTGCCATAGGTTCGCCATCACGGTTCTATTGTCTGAAGTATCTTGAAAAGAGACATTTTTGTTAGGAGACAAGACCATAAGGCAGCATGTTTTGGTGGTTGCTGCACATTTGCCCAGAGGGACATGATTTTATGATTGTGGTGGGTATAAATACAATAAATAGATACATGTTTGGATGGCGTCTCTCAGCCAGGCAGAGAAATTCTATATCTCCAGAGGGAGGGAAAAGGAGAAAAGATTTCCTAAATACAATTTCACAATTTTCCTTGCTCTGGGAGAAAAGAAGAGGGTTTCCCCCCCCCCACAATGGTCTTGAAAAATGTTGCAAAAATACAGCAAGACCCTTCTAAATGCATCTCCCTCCAAATGCTCATATATGCATCTTAAGTTCAACTATCTCCCTCTTTAAAAATGTTAATTACTTAATTATCAGGTAAGGGAGTTGGAACATTGTGTAACAAAAAAATTAAAGAGGGCAAGCTGACACATTTTTTTAAACCAACAAGAAATCTGTGTCTTCACTCTCTGTGTGCAAATACCATCTCACCAAATAGATGAGAATTGTTGATGGATGAACAAAAAAAACCCTACATACAACTTCATTCTTTTATAGATATCGATATAAAATAAAGGCATGAATCCTACCCACAGTATATGTCTAACATGTCTGTCTGTCTGTCATTTGTCTATACATTTACATCAGTATTCTTCAAATGAAGTGTTTATAAAATGAAGATATGGGTCATATCTCTATGTCTAACATGACTTTTTGTCCTTTTTTTTTCTATCTGTTCTTCTCTCCATCCATCTATCGTATTTATCTTTCTATCATTATTTCTCTATCTATCTATCTATCTATCTATCTATCTATCTATCTATCTATCTATCTCTATCATTCTCTCTCTCCCTTTCTCTCCCTCCCTCTCTTTCTATCTCTATCTCTTTCTTTATCTCTGAGTTCTGCCTGCCTACCTACATCAGCATTTGTATAGTGCACATATCTTTAGTTTGAAAAGAAAGACAGTGGGGAGAGAAAAGGAAAAGGAAAGAAAGAGAGAGAGAGAAGGAAAGGAAAGGAAGGAAAGGAAGTAAGAAAGAAGGAAGGAAAGAGAAAGAAGGAATGGAAAGGAAAGGAAGGAAAAAAGAAGGAAGGAAAGAGAGAGAAGGAAAGGACAGAAAGAAAGGAGAAAAGAAGGAAGGAAGGAAAGAGAGAGAAGGAAAGGAAAGGAAAGGAAAGGAAGGAAAAAAGAAGGAAGGAAGAAAAGAGAGCGAAGGAAAGGAAAGGAAGGAAAGGAGGGAAGAAAGAAGGAAGGAAGGAAAAAGAGAGAAGGAATGGAAAGGAAAGGAAGGAAAAAAGAAGGAAGGAAGGAAAGAGAGAAGAAAAGGAAAGGAAGGAAAGAAAGAAAAAAGAAGGAAGGAAGGAAAGAGAGAAGGAAAGGAAAGGAAGGAAAAAAGAAGGAAGGAAGGAGAGAGAGAAGGAAAGAAAGGGAAGGGAAAGAAAGAAAGAAAGAAAGAAAGAAGAAAAGAAGGAAAGAGAGAAAAGGAAAGGAAGGAAAGAGAGAAGGAAAGGAAAGAGAAGGAAGGAAAAAAGAAGGAAGGAAGGAAAGAGAGAGAAGGAAAGGAAAGGAAAGGAAGGAAAAAAGAAGGAAGGAAGGAAGGAAAGAGAGAGAAGGAAAGGAAATAAATAAATAAATAAATAAATAAATAAATAAATAAGTAAGTAAATAAGTAAATAAGTAAATAAGTAAATAAGTAAATAAGTAAATAAGTAAATAAATAAATGGTTACATTCTTCCCCTTCAGCAACCATGTCAGCCATCAATCCTTCCCTCAGCTTATTTCCCAAGACCCTGCAATACGAGGGGGGCCTATACCCATCCCTGGAAACGTAGCAGAACAAAATGTGGTAAGACACCGAGGGGCCATTTGTAACCAAATCCTATTACACCAGATACGGCTGGGATTAGGCCAGGCATATTTTCCCATAATACTCTCCCCCACCGCCCCCAAGCCTTCTACAGATGTTCACTGTCCATTCTCCAGATGTTGTTCCTCTCCCAAGACAAGCTGCCCTTTTCATTCCCAGGACTCGCCACCCTTCTCTCCGATCTCAGGCAGAAGTTCAATTTAGGTAGTCCTCAACGTCCGACTGCGACTGGGAACAGAACCACCCCGGCTGTTGTTAAAGGAGTCACGCCCGTGGCAGTTGTTCAATGACCAATTCGACAAGCTTTTTTTAATTTATTTATTGGGGGGAGGGCACCGTTGTAAAGCGAATCACTGCAATTGTGAAGCCAATCGTTTAAAAGCGGTCGTTAAATGAGCCCGGCTTCTACTGGTTATTTTCCTTGTCAGAAACTGGCTGGGAAGATTGTAAATTTGCATTATGAGACCATGCGGCATACATTAAGGACTGGTGGAAAGCTATAAGTATTTTAGGTGGGTGGGTGCTATTTTTTTTATTAATGTATTATTTTTTTAATTTTTTAATTCTTTTCTTGTGTTATTCTTATTTTTATGTGACGTTTTTATATTCGTGTAAGCCGCCTTGAGGTGCCCTAGGCCAGTGATGGTGAACCTTTTTGTTGTGGTGTGCCGAAAGCATGTGTGCGTGCGATAGCCCGCATGTGTATGCCAGCACTCACAATACCATGTGCTCCGCCAACGCCTATGCATGAGCGCACAATACCCCTGCCTTGCCTCTTACCTTCACTGTGCATGTGCATGCCTCCCAGCTGATTTTCGGCTCGTTTGAGGTTGTTTTTGCCCTCCTGGAGTCTCAAGGAAAGCCTCTGCAGCCTCGGGAGGCCGAAATATGGGCCTTCTGGAAATACCAGATGTGCCCGTTTTCAGCCTCCGGAGGGCCTCTGGAGCCCAGGGGAGGCTGAAAAACAGGCCTTCTGGAAATACCGGAAGTGCGTGTTTTCGGCCTTCGGGGGGCCTCTGGAGCCCAGGGGAGGCCGAAAAACAGGCCTTCTGGAAATACCGGAAGTGCGTGTTTTCGGCCTCCGGAGGGCCTCTGGAGCCCAGGGGAGGCCGTTTTCACCCTCCAAGAGGCTCGAAGGAAGCCTCCTGGAGCCTTGGGAGGCTGAAAACGGGCTCGTTTTGGCACTTCCAATATTTCCAGAAGGCCCATTTTCCAGCCTCCCGAGGCTGCAGAGGCTTCCCTTGAGCATCCGGGAGGGTGAAAATGGCCTCAAACGGGCTGAAAATCAGCTGGGAGGCACGCACATGCACAGTGCAGGTAAGTTTGGCTGTAGCTCATGTGCCTGCACAAATGGCTAGGCAAGTAGGCGGCAATATACCTTTTCTAAAATAAGTGAATAAATAAAATAAAATTGTGTTCGATGCTGTTGTAAACTTCAAAGAATGGTTCCGAGTTGAGAACCGTCTATAAAAAGTTACAACTAGTTGGATTCTTTTATGAGGTAGTCCTCGACTTACAACGACCTGTTCAGCGACCTGTTCAAAGTTACAATGGCAGTTTAAAACAGCAACTTGTGACCGTTTTTCACACTTACGACCACTGCAGCATCCCCATGGTCACATGATCAAAAATCAGCAACTCACTCAGCAACTGACTCTCATTTATGACAGTCATAGTATCCTGGGGTCATGTGATTTTGTGACTTTCTGACAAGCAAAAAGGTCAACAGGGAAAGCCAGATCCACTGAATGACGGTGTTACTAACTTAAGAACTGCAGTGATTTACTTAAGAACTCTGGCAAAGAAAGTCAACGTCAACGCTCCCGTAACAAATGTCTCACTTAGCGACATAAATTTTTGGCTCCCTTGTAAAGGAGTACCTGTAATAGCTAGCGATAATGAGGTACCTGTTCTGAGAAAGCCAGTTTTGCACCACCTCCGGTCAAGATCCCTTCTCTGTAGAAAGGAAGCCCTTTGGATTCCCTGCCCACTTCTGTGATCGAGAGAAACTTTAGTTATTGCGATACAACTTCGCGCCTATGGGAAAACTTCACCTGTGGCAATGCTGCCTGAAATGGGTCATGGAAATAACAAGTGCCTGCACAAGTCAGCCAATATAGCGGCCTCTGTTACGCTGTAGTAATGACAAAACTCAGCTTGGAGAACATACCTGGGACTGAACTCTCATTCAGCCACAATCATTCAGAAAGCCAGTTTGGTGTAAGGGGGAAGGCACTAGGCTAGAAAGCAGGCGATGGTGAGTTCTAGTCCTGCTTAGTCATGAAAATTGGCTGGCTGACTTGGAGCCAATCACCAGGAGATGGTGAGTTCTAGTTCTATCTTAGTCATGAAAACTGGCTGGCTGACTTGGAGCCAATCACCAGGCGATGGTGAGTTCTAGTTCAACCTTAGTCATGAAAACTGGCTGGCTGACTTGGAGCCAATCACCAGGAGATGGTGAGTTCTAGTTCTACCTTAGTCATGAAAACTGGCTGGCTGACTTGGAGCCAATCACCAGGAGATGGTGAGTTCTAGTCCTAGGTAATTTTGGAGCAATCGCTTTCTCTCTCTTTCAGCCCTGCCTACCTACCTCACAGAATGGTTGTCATAGGGAAAATAAGAGGAGGAAAGCATGATGGATAGGTTCGCGTTATTTGTAAAAAATAATAAAGTGGAAAACAAATAAACAAATAAACAAAGTCCTGGGTAACTGTAACCAGTAGCTTTATCTTAGCCAAACCTTCTGTGTGGTTTTTTGTCCTGAGAATTTTTTTTTTTTTTTTTTTTAAATCAGCTGTCTTAAGTTTTCTGGAAGAAAAAATTAAAATCTATTTCCAGTCAATTTCCGGTGAAACTGAACTTTTCTCAGGCTCCGATGTCCCCAAGAATACTGTGTGCGTAAGATCCCACTTTCCTGGAGCCAGGTCGAGGTCGAGAAGTGGGCAAATGGGTATATGATGGCTTTAAAAGTACCTTCGGGTTAACACCCACCATTATATTTAATGAGAGAATTCCGGTTCAAATGGTTGCTGCGCATCCTTCCTCTTCATGTTTCTACCCGTGACGAGCACCAGCCGTTCCGTTGGACATCCTCTTCCCAAATTATCCGTTTTGTCCTCACATGCTCTGCGGAGTGTAGAGCATAACCAAACTGGACAGACTTACAATGGAACTAAGGATAAAGAGGAATTAGAATATCACCTAACATGGGACACATATTGTATAACTGGATAGAAGCAGAGATTAGTGTTAAATAAGGAAAGAAGATTAACAAAATCCAAATGTATGCAGCAATAGGGGAAGATGTAAGGATAAACAATGCAAGAAATCGTATTATTGAACTGTACGTAAATATAGCATGAAGTTGAGTTGAGTTGAGTTGAGTCAAGTTTACTATATTGTCATTGCACCTCGTACAATGAAATCAAACACCACCTTCAGGGCACATCATGACCATGAAAATAAACACAAACACACATCCTTCACATGCCACATATTGAACCGAAAACCTGCAACACCACACCAACACTGCACTATACAGTAGAATTCAATGAAGCTATTGCCCTGGGATAGAAGCTGTTTTTCAGCCTATTTGTCCTTGTTTTTATTGTCCTGTACCGTCTGCCAGATGGTAATAGTTCAAAAAAAGGGTTCCCAGGATGAGATGGATCTTTGAGGATATTTTGAACCTTCTTAAGGCAGCAGGAGCTATAAAGTGCACAAAGTGGGAATTGTAGTAGCGTATTACGGTAGAAATGATCAAATAATAGTTATCATTCGGATGTATAATATGATGGAGAGATTATACTGTGTGACAGTTTTAACTAGGATGTATAACATGACAGAAAGCGGGGGGGAGGGATTTGATTCAACCAGTACCCAATGATGTTGTATAATTGGACCGCTTATGTATATTAAGGAAAAATGCACAATAAAATTTATTTTTAAAAAGAGGAGGGGGTATGTTTGTGAGACCTCCCCTTGTTAATATTGCTGGGTTTTGTTTTGTTTTTTTAAAAAATCCAAATCAAAACAATTTGTTTTGCAAATTTCAACATTCTTCTGAAAGTCATCCATCTCTTGCCCTGCTTCCGAAGGCTTTTCTTTTGGTGGTGTGTGGTTCACACCTGTTGCTCTCTCCATGAAAGCTGGGCATATTTTCACTTTAAAGTCCCAAAGTCCAATTCCAGAAAGTCATAATGACGTGCCGGTATGATTGAAGGCATTTCGTTCTACTTTCCACCCCCCCCCCCTTGAATTAGGCTTGTTTTTCGCCCAGATTGATTATGCTCATGTGCCTTAAACTCTAACCAGATGCAGATGAATTTAAAGAGAGCATTTCTTTGCTGGTGTCTCTTGTTTTTTTTTTTTCTGCTTGGGGGAAAAAAAAATCACCTGTGATATTTTGCTCTCTCTGGCAGGTGTTAATAGCCGCTGAGAAAAAGTGGCCAGGTTTTGTCCAGTTTGTTTGCTTCTGCTCAAAGGACAATCTTAGAATGCTTGGGTGAAGGGAGGAAGGGAGAGTTCTAAGATCATCCATCTCAACCTCCTGCAGGAATCCCAAATTAAAGCATCTCCAATAGACGCCATCGGTTTGGACACATTTGTGGAAAGGATCGCTTCGGCCAAAGGGACATTGTGCCTCTTGTGCAATTGTTCTGATGGGGACCAGTTTTTTCCTAGCCTGCTTGCTTGAATTTTCTTCCTCCTGTAGCTCACGATTCTGCTATCATGTTTCAAGACCGTGGAGAATAAGCTACACAGGTAACCCTCAACTTACGGCCATTTTTTCACACTTACGACCGTCTTGGTGGTATTCCTAAGGCAACTGACTCCTATTTTACGATGGTTGCAGTGTCACATGATCACCACTTGTGACTTTCTGACAAGCCAAGCCAATGGGAAGCTGGATTCACCCAGAAATCATGTTGCTAACTTAACAACTATGTCAAGAAAGTTCATAAAACGGGGCAAAACTCATTCAGCCTCTCTTCAGCCCACACTTCCCCACAACCGGTCTTAGAGGTGGAGCTCTCGCCTCACAATCAAGAGGCTGTGAGTTTGATCCCAGATAGAGGCTAATATTTGGAATAGACTCTCCTGTTTGAGCAGGGAGTTGGAGTAGATGACCTCCAAGGTCCCTTCCAACTCTGTTGTTCCATGATTGAAGGCAAATGTTTCTTTTGCCCAGATTGCCCCATGTTCTCTTTATAGGGCTTAAGTTTCCAATCTCCTAGAAGACTAGAAGCCCAGACTTGTCCCCATTGTCTCACCCATTGTCCTTTAAATCAGTTTAGTTCAACGCAAAGAGGATTTAAGTTCAGGGAAATCTCTTTTGACTCCGAACTTTTGATTTTTTCCCCCTTCTATATTGTCAGTTCTTCAAGGCAGACCAAACTTGGAAATCAAGTAGTTTTACCCTAAAGATATAGTAACAGGGGAGGAGAGAGGCAATCTAGAAACATGAGAAATAGATGACAGATAGATGGATGGGTGGATAGATATAGATGATAAATAGATAGATAGATAGATGGATGGATGGATGGATAGATAGATAGATAGATAGAGAGAGAGAGAGAGAGAGAGAGATTAGAGAGAGAGAGAGAGATTAGAGAGAGAGAGATTAGAGAGAGATACAGAGATGGAGAGATTAGATAGATAGATAGATAGATAGATAGATAGATAGATAGATAGATAGATAGATAGATAGATAGAAAATAAACAGATAGACAGAGTTAGATGATAGGATAGATAGATAATCAATTTAATTGTGTACATGTACAATGAAAATAAAGGTTATTATGATAGGTAGGTAGGTGGATGATAAAAGATAGATGGACAGATGATGGATGGATGAATAGATAGATAGAATTTTGCATATATGAATGTGCCTTCTCCCCTCTTTTTATTTTTCAGTGAATTAGGGAAGATCTTGTCTGAAATACTTTCTCAAATGACATTTCTGGACCAGACTCAGATTACTTTTATTTGACCATTGCAGAGGTGGTATTCCAGCAGGTTCTGGCCAGTTCTGGAGAACCGGTAGCGGGAAATTTTAAGTAGTTCAGAGAACCGGAAAATACCACCTCTGACTGGAGATTTTATGGTATCCTTCCCCTGCCACGCCCACCAAGCCACGCCCACAGAATCGGTAGTAAAAAAATAATAATAATCCCACCACTGGACCATTGTCTTGGTAAGGCTGCCTCTTTCTCCTGTCCCTCAAGGCCATTCCACCTTCCCTCTACACTCATAAGAATGAGATGGGCAGATGCATTTACATTTAAATCTAATTCAGATAAATTAGATTTGTCAGTTCTGGGACTAATATCCTCACTTTGAAAGGCAGCCTTGGGCCAAGCGATGCCCTAATCTCAGGGGTGTGGGGGGGCTTGAAACAGTCTTTCCAGAAGTCTTTTCAGCACGATTGGTTCAGCCTGGCCTTGATCCCTGCACAGGAAGGGAATGTGTTAATTGATCGAGATCAAGTTCTCTCTAGGATGGTACGGAGAAAGTCACGGGTATCCCAACTGAGCTGAGCTGATGATTCCATGATTTGAGCTGAGCTGATGATTTTCATGATTGGAAATAAGGATTTGCAGCTCTGCAAATATTGAAAAACGATCGGGATAGATGTAGAATTTCTAAAACAAGGAACTTCCAACTTGGCAAGTTTAAGATTTGTTGTACTTCAACTCCCAGGATTCTCCAGGGAGTTGAAGTCCACAAGTCTTAAAGTTGCCATGTTTGGGGACCCCTGATTTATAATCTCTCCTGCTCCAGTGGGGGGTTGGAATAGAAGACCTCCATGGTCCCTTCCAGCCCTATTATTGCTCTATGTCAAGGGTCTTCAAACTTGGCAAGTTTAAGACTTGTGGACTTCAATTCCCAAAATTCCTGAGCTAACATGATTGGAGGAGAAATTCTGGGAGTTGAAGTCCACAAGTCTTAAAGCTGTCAAGTTTGAAGATTCCCTAGTGTAAATGAAGAAATGCTAAAATACAGGTCTGCTTAGTTGATGGAATTGCCTATCTAACAGGTAGTCCTTGACTGACAAACCATTTGTACTGTGACAGGTCAAAGTTACAATGCAGACACTCCTCCTACTGTTGAACTTACAACAGTTCCTTTCGAAGTTCAAAGTTGCAACGGCACTGAAAAAAAGTGACGTGTGACCATTTTTTCACAGGTACGACCTTTGCAGAATTCTCCATCAAGATTCAGGTGCTTGGCAACTGACTTGTACTTATGATGGTTGCAGTGTCATAAAAGGGGCCACGTATCCCCTTTTGCAACCTTCTGAGTGGCCAAGTCCCTGGGGAAGCCAGATTCACTTAACAACTGGTTACTAACTTAAGCAACTGCAGTTTGACTCGCTGGGGCGAGGAAGCCCCGTAAAATGGGGCAAGCCTCACTTAACGACTGTCTCGCTTCGCCACGGAAATGTGGAGCTCAATTCATGTGTTGAGGAGTACCTGTATATGAAGCGTGGAAGCAAGAATGCAAAGTGACAGAGATATAGTGAAGAGCGGTGGCATTGAAAGAAAACCTAGAAACTTCCTGTGGAGTTGCAAAAGAAATGGGTATAAATCAAAATACAAATAACATGATGCAGATGGTTGTTTCAAGATCATCATATCTGCAAAAGGGACATTCAGCCCTTTGATTTTATGTTCTGGGAGAAAGGAGATGAAAGGCAGCTCTCAGAAACCCACCTTAACAATAAGTCACAAGTAATTGAATGCTAGAATTTCCGCTCCTTTGAGATCCAAGATTCTGAAGATTAGCCAGAAGACGAACTAGCAGTCTTCAATATTTGAGGGGCTGTTGCAGAGACGAGGGGGCTATTGTCCAAAACACCTGAAGGGAGGGCATGAAGTAATGGGTGGAAGCTTATCAAAGAGAGATCCAACCCTGGAATTAAGGAGAAATTTCCTGAACAATTAATCAGTGGAACTACTTACCTCTGGAAGTTGTTGGTGCTCCATTGCTGGAGGTTTTGAAGAAGAGACCGGATGGCCATTTGTCTGAAATGGCATAAGGCCTTCTGCTTGATCAGGGGGCTGGACTAGAAGACCTCCAAGGTCCCTTCCAGCCCTGTTATTCTATGTTCTAGTAAGAGTTCCTTTCTTTCTGGATTTTGCTATGCTGTTAGGAGCATAGCAAAGATGCACTATTTTTACCTGACAGAACTTGATATATCTGTGATCTTTATCTAAATTAGTGCCTTCAAGTTATTTTTGACTTCTGGAGGTTGACTGGACAAGTCCCTGCAGTTTTGCTGGCAAGATTTGCTGTAAGTAAAATGAGAGTGCTGGCCCCAAATCACCCAGCTGGATTTGTGCCTAAAGCAGGATTAAAACTCAAGATTTTTTTAAAGTTCATAATCCAGTACCTTCACCTCTAGAGAAGGGTACTTCAGACTGGACAACTTTAAGAGGTATGGACTTCTACTCCCAGAATTCCCCAGTTGGTGAAGCCTGGGAAATTCTGGGAGCTCTAGTCCACACCACTTAAAAGTTGTTGAGTTTAAAACTAACTTTCTTTCTTTCTTTCTTTCTTTCTTTCTTTCTTTCTTTCTTTCTTTCTTTCTTTCTTTCTTTCTTTCTTTCTTTCTTTCCTTCCTTCCTTCCTTCCTTCCTTCCTTCCTTCCTTTCTTTCTTTCCAGTATTTGAGGGGCTGCCACAAAGAGGGGGTCAACTTATTTTCCAAAGCACCATCCTTCCTTCCTTCCTTCCTTCCTTCCTTCCTTCCTTCCTTCCTTCCTTCCTTCCTTCCTTCTTTCTTTCTTTCTTTCTTTCTTTCTTTCTTTCTTTCTTTCTTTTCTTTCTTTCTTTCTTTCTTTCTTTCTTTCTTTTTCCTTCCTTCCTTCCTTCCTTCCTTCCTTCCTTCCTTCCTTCCTTCCTTCCTTTCTTTCCAGTATTTGAGGGGCTGCCACAAAGAAGAGGGGGTCAACTTATTTTCCAAAGCACCATCCTTCCTTCCTTCCTTCCTTCCTTCCTTCCTTCCTTCCTTCCTTCCTTCCTTCCTTCCTTCCTTCCTTCCTTCCTATGGAGTTTCCTGTTTGAGTCCCCCCACTTTCTTTTAATAATTGCAAAAAGTAAGAACCAAGGGGAATTCAAATTTTCTGCAGTAGTTGCTCTTGTCCATTCCCTTGCAAAATTTGCAAAATTACCGATAAATTACTGAAAGCAAAAAATTCAAATGTAGGTTTCAGATACAGTTGCATCAAGAATCACGTGCTGAGTGACAAGCACACAATCCCTAGTGAAATATCACAAGACAGAATCTCGATACAATGGTATGTGTATTTTTCCACTGGTGTGCATTAATAATAATAATAATAATAATAATAATAATAATAATAATAATAATAACAACCTGCACAAACACAATCTCAATTTAATCCTAGGGGCAACTCTACCACCAAGGCGGTCCTCCCCCTTCCCGCTGGTATTTTTTTTAATGCACAAACTTGACGAAAAGGCAGAGAATTGGGGATAAATAAATAGAAATAACAGATGCAGCTTCCAGCACGTGGACTATTTAAGAGTGGGAAACTATGCTAGACTCTTAACTGCACTTTGGAAGTAAGAGAGGAATTCAGGACTTCCCAAAGTCAGGACAGAAATACGGATGAGATCCATTTAGCAGGTGTTCCAGCCATCAACCTGGCTAACAGTCATCAGTCAAGACTTCAAATTCCTGGGATACAGTTAAAACCCATTTCCTTTTTCCGTTAGTAGGAATTACAACGATTTGTTTCACTGACACCAAAGAAGAAACAAAGCAAGATTGGGACACACACTTTTCAAGTGAACACACAAGATTAATAACTGCAACCATGTTTAAGAATAGTTCAAGGGTTTCTCCGATATCCTTCCAACATTGGCAAATTTCACTTTCAAGAATGGGAAAAAATTTGCCTATTTTTAAAATATCTATTCCCCCAATTTGTCCAGGCCTTTTAACAAGCCAGCTTTTCATCACAGGGCAAAAGTGCAAAGCCACTTGCCAGCTTGGATAACCCAGAATCTAAAATGTAGTCTATAAAGTCTTCCCAGGCAGTCCTTAATTTACAACAGTTCATTTAATGCTGAAGTTACGACACTGAAAAAAAATGACTTATGACATACTTACAACCGTTGCAACATCACGTGATTGAACTTCAGACGCTTGGCAGCTGATTCATATTTATGACGGTTGCAGTGTCTTGGGGTCAAGTGATCGATCCCCTTTTGCGACTTTCTGACAAGCAGAGTCACTTAACAACCATGTTACTAATGGAAGAACTGCAGTGATTCACTTAATAACGGTGGCGAGAAAGGTGGTGAGTTGGGGCAAAATTCACATGACAAATATCTCTCTTAGTAACCAAAATTTTGGGCTCAATTGTGCTCGTACCTCAAGGACTATCTCTATATATTTTAATGCAGTGTTTGGTTAACAATGTTTTAGATCCCTATACCCAAGGCTTCCTGTATTGGCTATTTAGATTTTTGCTACCGTTATTTCTCAGAGATCTTTAAAACATCGTGGTGGAGTTTCTTCAAAGATAGAGTTTATTGCTAAAAATGTTTTTGCCCAGTCATGGCTGATATGTACACCAATGTGTTGTCCAAAGAATATTCAAGTAAACATTTTCAATATCTCTAGCTTTCCCTTCCCACCCTTCTATACACAAACATTTAAAAATAAATAAACTGTACATGAGAAAGTTCTTTCAACATCTCTACATTACTATATGTATCCCCGTCCCCTCCCCAAAAACCACTCTTTCATAACAACATATACTTAAAAAACAAAATAAAATATCCTTATTCAATATACATTAGAAATCAAAACAAAACAGAACCTTAGACAACTCTGAAAAATTGTCTGAGGATCGGTAACAAGTTTGGAACAAGCAAAACAAACAATTAGGAGTGCAGGAATCAGAAAAGAGGGCATTTTAAAGGAGTTATAAGGCTGTCAGGCATTATAAACCAGCATTATAGGAAAATATCCTCTCTTTCTTATATGACAAAGGGGACTGCAGTTTCAAAATGGTTGAAGCTTCCATATGTGGTCCTGCATTGTTATTTTCTTATTATTAATAACAAGAATTTAAAAAAACAAAACACACACACACACACAACAACAACAACAAAAACCACAACAGGATTCCCTCCTCTTTTAAAACTCTCTATATTTACAACGGGTGGCAATTTTGTTAGAACGCTATATACGTATAAAAATAGACATCTCCGTGTAGTGCTTTTCCTCTTTTTTTCTTTTTCCTCGTGGCCTGCACTGCAGTTCCTCTGGGGGTTTCTTTTCCCATTTTCAAATAAAATAAAATAATTAAAAAGAGAGAGAGAGAGAGAAGGGGGAGGCAGGGGAAAAAAAAAAATAACAGTGCAAGCGGTTCCGGGGAAGAGGATAGACAGAAACGACGAAGCAAAGTGTTTTGCAAACAGCGATGGTGCCTGGAGGTCTCTTTGTCAACGCGAGACTCTTCTCAACGTTCTTTTCATGTCAACCCTCCAAGCTTCGCTGGGGGTTGGAGGATGATTGGCACCTGTCAGGTCCGTTCAACCAGAAGGTGGCTTGAGTTCCAAGCCACCTTTCTCCCTGATGCTTCAGCCTTCCGGATGGATCTCGGGTGTAGGATCCGAGTGCAACCTCCCATCCTCTCCACCTCCTTTGCCCACAACTCAAAAGCATTAGCTGAGGCTGTCCGGATCTAACGCTCCCATCTGCCATCAACGCATGCTGCATCCATCCAGGAAGGGGGGGAGGGACACATTTTCCTCCCCTTCCCTGCTCCTTAAGTCCTCCACCTTCTTCCTCCTCCCCCTCCCCTCAATTAACAGGAGCATTTGCACTCTGAAATGATCGGATACTGAACGGGGATCCACGTGCAATATTTTTGCTTGGACCAGCCTTGGCAGTACCATCGCAAGAAGGTCTTGGTGACCGATTTGATAGGCTTGCAGGACATGCCCTCGGGGAAGGAGCATGACCGCTCAGCCAGGCAGTTGCCTTCCTTGATGTACCGAGGCCAAAACCTGCTGCCCAGGTCCTTCCAGGTGTACATCACCGGACAGTAGGTGTAAGCCCAAAGCCACTGGAGAAATTTCCGCCGGGCTTTTTTACCTATCTTGACCTTGGTCCTATAGGGCGTCTCGGCCAGGTCTAGTTTCTTCAGCTCACTGGGCAAAGCCCCCTGACCTTTGAACTTGTGCAAAGGCTCCAAGTGGGAGAGGTTCCCGTGAGCCAGGGCCGCCACCGACATGAAGTTGGGATCGAAATGGCTCCCTAGCTTCTTGCGTAAAGTCCGGTCATCCAAATCTTGCTCCTTGGGGTCATATTCGGGATCCGGATGCTCGATAATATCCTTGATGGGCAGGTTGTCGCTCGGGGAAGGGCGGAGCCGAAGGTAAGGCTGGAAAGAGCCCGGCTGGAGCAGCAACGCCAAGGAAGAGCAGACCAGGAGCGCTTGGGGGGCCTTCATGCTCTCAGCGCCCCCCACCCCACCCGGGGGGGGGTCACTTGGAGACTGGTTTGCCCAGACCAACCCAAGCAAGGAAGGGGGTCAGTCCGCGGGCACTACTGCTGCTGCTGCTGCTACGGAATAGCTTTTCTCTCTCTCTCACTCTTGTCTCTTCCAATTGTTCCCAAGCCTGAAGGGGTGTGTGGGGTGGGTGGGTGGGGGGAGTTATTCTTCTGGAGACCCCCCTTGCCAAGTCCAGGCGATGCACAAAATAGGTTGAGACAAAATCCAGCAAGGCCCCCCTCCGGCTTTAAATAGCTTGCCCAGGGGTTAGGTGACAAATGCGGAGGCCAGGTCTCGCTTATGCTGCTGCTGCTGCTTCTAGCATGGAGAAGAGCAAAAAAACCAAAAAAAACCCCAAAACAAAACACGAGGGGTGCCAAGAGATGGGGGGGGGGAGAGCTGGAGAGAGAAGCAGAACAGGAACCAATGGAGCAGAGGTCCCCCTTTCCAGACCCCCAAAGGGCAATTTTTTTTTTTTTTTTTTGCTCCTGGTTAAAAAAATAAAAAGGCCATCCACCCTTCTTCTTCTTCGTCGTCCTCCTCTTCTTCTGCTTGTCTCTGCCCCCTCCTCCTTTCTTTCTTTCTCTCTCTCTTTCTCTTCCCAAAAATTCACAGCGGTCCCGAGTGCATCCCCATGGTGACAGCTGGACTTAGACCCACGGCAAGATGTCTAGACTGCATGGCAGAGTTTGGCGTGAGATGGGAGGCTCAGAATAAAACCTTCTTTTATAGATGGGGAAGCCGTGAAAAAGACGAAGGAGAAGAAGGAGAAGAAGAAGAGGGGAGTCTTGGCGGCAGCGGGGGAGGGGGGGTAGGGGGGGAAGGAGGAGGGGGAGTAAGAGAGCCGCAGGTCCTGAGAAACGCGCCCAGTTTTGGGAAGAAGTGGGAAGGGGGGGGGCGTCTTCCAACTTTTCAGTTGGGGGGCGGCTGGGGTTTCTTTTTTTTGGGGGGGGGGTGTTTGGTTTCCTTCCTGCGCCCCCTTCTCTTCTTTCAGCTCCTCCAACAAGGACGGGCGCCGACTCCCCAGGAACGCTGCCGCCCCGGCGCAAAGCGGGGCTTCGTCATGGCGGAGCTTTCAGCGCCCCGATTCCCTCCGCGGGTCGCCCCTCGGCATCGCGGGCGCCCGGTTGCAAATCCAAGCGGCGTCGGCGGGGACGACGAACAAGATCCTCCTTTTCCCGGAGATGGGGAGGCAAAGAGAAGGTGTCGTCGGCGTCGTCTTCGGAGGGAGGGAGCGTGGTAAGGCGAACAATCCCCCCTCCCTTTCTCCTCACCACCAACCAGCCTGCCCCGGATCGGGCGCAGGGTTCAGGATCGCGACCAAGCGCCGTCCGGGTCTCGGGTGCTGGAGAAGAACTGGAGGAAGAAGGAAGAGGCTGATGCGCTCGACGGCTCCGCAGCGGCTCCCGGCCGGTTTGGCTGGCCGGCTGGCTGGCGTCTGCTTTGCCCGGGCTCGCTCCCTCGGCGGCGGCGGCGGCGGCGGCGGTTCCTCCCAGCGCCTGGCTCCGCTCTGCAGCCAGCGCACGTCTGCCGCGCCGGGCTCGCCGAAGCCCAAGTTAAATATCGCCCCCTCCGCGGCAGCCAAGTGTCAACGGAACGGCCCTCCCCTCCCTGCCCTCCAGGGAAGCTATGGGGCCCGCCGGCCGGGGACTGGGTCCTAGCGCCGGCCCTCCCACCTCCCCTCCCCTCCCATTTCATGGAAGGGGGAGGGCTCTTTCCTGCCTCCTCCTCCTCCCTCCCTCCGCCGCCTGCGTTCCCCCCCTCCCACTCCTTTGGCCAAAAACACACACACACACACACGTGCATCACAACCCGCATCGTTTCCCAACCCGCTTTCTGCGGATCAGCCTTGGGCTCCCGGCTTTTTTTTTTGTGTGTGGGTTTTTTTGGGGGGTGGGGGGGGAGCTGGACGGTGGGATTGAGGTGGGAGAAGCGGCTATTGCGCGAATGCAGAAAGCGAGTTCGGAAAAGATGCGTGCCTGCGTGTGCGTGCGTGTGTGTGTGTGTGTGTGAAGCCAGACGCTTTGCAGGGGGCGAGGCGCGAGGAGAGCCGCAGCCGATCCTGGTTTTCTTTAGAATGGCAGGGTGGTGGTGATGGTGGTGGTAGAAACCGTGATTTTGAAGTGTGCGGGGAGGGCAGGAAATGCGGGGTTCTGGCAGCACGTGTGAATGAATGCAGGGTGAGTTGGGTTGGTTGTGGCGGGGAAAGAGTTGCACCACCTTAGGCTGGAGCTGGATGCAGAAGGTAAAAGATTTAACAGATGAACGGAGTTGGAAGGGACCTTGTAGGTCATCTAGTCCAACCCACCCACCCACCCACCCACCCATACACACACACACACACACACACACACACCCCACCCAAACAGGAGACCCTGCACTATTTCTGATGCTGGCCTTGAGGAAGGGAAAGGGGCGAACTCTGTCTCAGGGATGTGGGATGCTCAGCTTTCTTGTCCTTTGGGGTAGTGTTTTCAGTCCAACTTCCAAGGATGTTCTCCCACCAAGTTGGAAAGAATGGCTCATTTCAAAAATCCCACTCCTACAACCAGTAGAATCCACCTCCCCTAGGATGTGAACAACACCCCTGTGTGTGGATGTGCTGGGGGAAACAGGGAACTGATGAGGTGAGAAAAATTCAAGGGGCTCTGAACATGCTCCAAGGCACTATTTACTCTCTTATTCTGGCAGCTTCCAGCTTAATCTTGATCCCACCACTGAACACCACCATCTTCCACAAATTTGGGGGGGTGGGCAGTGCTCCTCCAAGAGCCAACACAAGGGGGAAATAGGCATCTCTCTCTTTCTCTCTGTCTGCTTCTGTTTCTTTCCAGACCCCCAAAAATATTTACTTACTATATCTCTGTATCTCCCATCCGTCCCCAAAGACTCTGAGCATCTAACAATCACAAATGTTGTAAAAGAAAACCTCTCAATAAAAAACAAAAAAACCCAGAGACCAAAAATTAAACTGAAAGTTATGCAAGATACTAAAGAAAAAAGGAGGATTTGGCTTGCCTGAATGGGAGTTATATTATTATGCAGCAATGCTAACATGAATAAAAGAAAATTACATTGAGGAATAAAAGATTGTTAAAACTAGAAGGTCATGATATTCAAATGGGATGGCATGCCTTCTTATGGTATGAAAAAGGTACAACACATAAATATTTCCAGATACACTACTTAAGAAAGGCACTGTTTGGAACAAAATCAAATATCAAAATTACATGAAAACACCTATTTGGCTTTCTACACTTGAAGCATTTATGCATTCAAATTTGATAAATATGGAGAAAATTGTAACATATAGAGACATGAAGCATCATAATAAACATCTCAGCAGTAGCACAAGGAAAGAACAGCAACAACAATGCCATATGTTCCCCATATTCAAAGCATACCTTTGTCCTTGGTTGGGGGAAGAAAAAAAAAACGGGTTTTAATTTTTCCCCTGATAATTTCTGAGGTCAAATGATTTATAACAATCTTGTACAAGTGTCAACTGTTCTACTGAACATTTACCTGCTGTAGGAGAGGGCCACACCTTGCCAACATTGTCCACATATCTTCTACCTATCTTCTATCATCTCTCTCTATACAAAAGCGAAATATCACTCAAGCATCATCACAAAATCTGCAGAACCATAAAGCCTACAAACTTGAAATTTGGCACTTATGTTCCTCTTGGCTTCTAGGTGCTCACTAAGAAAGGATTTTTCTAAACGATCATCAGAGCATGAGTATTTCCTATATTATTATCATTAACATGCTCTGATGCTAAGGAGCTCTACTCCCCCTCCCCACCTGAAAAAAAATCTGTTCCAAATGCAAAACACAAGCAGAAGAGAGGAGTTTCAGTTTCACAGCAGCAACCAGCTTTAGTTCAGAATAGTTGAGCTAAGCCACGCCCAGGCTCCTTGCTGTCTCCTTGCTCACACAGCAAATCCTGCTTCAGTTTCCAAACAGCCTCAACTTTCTCACTCACTGACAGGACGCTAGCCAGATGAATAGCAGTGGATACTGGTAGGCAGAGGCAGAATCCCCCCCCTTATTTTACTCCCCAAAAACTAAGCCCAACCATATAGTTTCGTAGCAAAGCACAGCTATCAAGCTAGTTAAAAATAATACTAATAATAAAAGAGCTGGGTATCTTCAGGATGGGAGACCACCAGTAAATCTCAAAACTAGAAGTGAGGGGAGAAAAATCTGAAAGATCTCAGTGGCAAAACACTTTCTTAGATGATTGTCAAGAAAGCAACAGGGCCTTCGGTTCAGCTCAACCTAACAGCTGTCTTCGCTTTTCAGCCCTTTAAATTAGGATTTAAATTTACATTTTGTCAGCACAGTCATCAGAAAAAGGGCTGGGGGAGAAACTGCCAGAGTTAGTCAGTCCTTGTGTTTCTTCATCTTCATGGCTGTCTCTAGAGACTATCTAGACGAGGGATTAGTCACTTTTTTTCAGGAAATACAGGGTGCAAACACCTGCAAACCATTTCTACAAGAGTTAAGTGAGAGGCTGGATTCAGACAACCAGGAAACCTGACTTCACACGTTGACTACACACGTTTAAGTCCAGATGGAAAGACTCTGAGCATGGCAAGAGGATTTTAATTCCAATGACTGAGGCTATCCAGATCAATCAATCAGAATAGAGCTGGATTGGACCTTGGAGGTCTTCTAGTCCAGCCCCTTGCTCAAACAGGAGGCCCTATCCCATTCCAGACAAGTGGTTATCAAATCCCTTCTTAAAAACCTCCAGTGATGGAGCCCCCACAACTTCTGAAGGCAACTTCTGTTCCACTGGTTTATAGTCCTCACTGTTATGAAGTTTCATAACAGTTTATTCCAGGTTGCTTCTCTCCTTGGTTAATTTCCATCCGTTGTTTCTTGTCTCCTTATATTGGTATCCTGGATTAATCCCGTATGCTTGACCGTCTCTTAAATAGGTTGAGATTGCAACCTCTTTTATAAACAGGCAGCTTCGCTTATTTATTGTTCTGGTTTCCAAATAAACTTGAGGATCTGCCTGAGATGGGTGAGAACGCAAAGGGTTAAATTGGGGGGGGGGGGGGAGAGAAAGAGGAAGGCTGCAGAGATAAGAAATCCTGCACAAGTTATTGGTTTACCACTGGGCGCTGCTGCAGGCATTTGCTTGTGAAAGCAGAAGAGAGAAATCCTCCTGCAGGATTGTGAGAAGAATTTGCCCTAGTGCCTAGCAAAGAACCTTCTTTCCTTCCCTTTCTCCTGCTCTTCTCCCTCCCTCCCTCCCTCCCTCCTTCCTTCCTTCCTTCCCTCCCTCTTTCCTTCCCTTTCTTCTATTCCTTCTCTCAGTCCCTCCTCTTTCTCCCCTCCCTCCTTCCCTCCCTCCCTTCCCTTTCTCCTGCTCTTCTCTCTCTCCCTCCTCTTTCTCTCCTTCCTTCCTTCCTTCCTTCCTTCCTTCCTTCCCTTGCTCTTCTCTGTCTCCCTCCTCTTTCTCTCCTCCCTCCCTCCCTCCCTCCCTTCCCTTTCTCCTGCTCTTCTTTCTCTCCCTCTTCTTTCTCCCCTTCCTTCCTTCCTCCCTCCCTCCCTCCCTCCCTCCTTCCTTCCCTTTCTTCTATTCCTTCTCTCAGTCCCTCCTCTTTCTCCCCTCCCTCCTTCCCTCCCTCCCTTCCCTTTCTCCTGCTCTTCTCTCTCTCCCTCCTCTTTCTCTCCTTCCTTCCTTCCTTCCTTCCTTCCTTCCTTCCTTCCTTCCTTCCTTCCTTCCTTCCTTCCTTCCTTCCTTCCTTCCTTCCCTTGCTCTTGCTCTTCTCTGTCTCCCTCCTCTTTCTCTCCTCCCTCCCTCCCTTCCTTCCTTCCCTTTCTCCTGCTCTTCTTTCTCTCCCTCTTCTTTCTCCCCTTCCTTCCTTCCTTCCTTCCTTCCTCCCTCCCTTCCTCCCTCCCTCCCTTCCTATAGGGTTTCCTGCCTGAGCAGTGGATTACTAGAAGACCTCCATACAAGGTCCCTTCCAACTCTGTTAGTCTATTCTATTCTGTTGTACTCTGCTGAAGGGAACAAGAAAGAAAAACACTGCCTTTCGTATCAGTTTAAGTAGCTCTGTTAGGCACCACAACACAATCCCAAGGTTCATTGGGGTTTTCTTGGACTCCAAATTCAGCCTGTTTTGTTTAGTGCAGTGTGCACACACCATCCAAACACACAACCGATAAGCATTCACCCCAAACTCTGCATTAGTAATATTGCTTGGCTCATCACTGCCTGGCCATTTATGGTTTAATTGGATCGACTGCCTCATAAACCATGTTAAATCACAAACAAGGCAACTTCATATTTCACAAAGTCTGATAGATAAACTAAAATATTTACATTAGACAAGCATGTTCTCCGGAGGACAGTGAACCATAGTTCAGGGACTCTATATGAAACCCGTTTATCACCAAGCCATCCATTTTGCCAAATTCCAGCCAAAATGAATTGTATTTTATGAAACTTATAAACCATCAATTTCACAAACAGACAGGGCACCAAGGAGGAAGTTTCAGAGAGGTTTAGATTCCAGGTTTAACATCTAAACATACCATAGGAATGCATGAGAAATTTTATTTCCCAAGGATGCTCCTGTAGGAATTATACACATTATTTATTTTTTTAAAAAAAGAACAAACCGGGGACCTTGGGAAATGGGGAAAATTTAGGAGTTTAAAGGTAGGATCCATCTGTGTGGTGTACATCAACCAACATACTGATTAGGATCAGATACACCATCAAAGTTGAGGCCAGCCTGAGCATAGGAAAACTCAAAGAAATGGTGAAAGATTGGAAGTCATGGAGAGATCTAGCCAATTGAATTACCAAGCGTCAGACACAACTGAATGGATAACACCATCATCACCATCAAATTATGAAAAGAAGGACTAGGGGTGACAAGGACTAGTGTTCCAGCATCTCAGGAGTTGCCACAAGGAAGAGGGAGTCAAGCTATTCTCCAAAGCACCTGAGGGCGGAAATTTCCTGGCAGTTAGAACAAGTAATCAGTGGAATAATTTGACTTCAGAAGTTGTAAATGCTCCAACACTGGAAGTTTTTAAGAAGAGATTGGACAACCATTTGTTTGAAGTAGTGTAAGGTTTCCTGCCTAGGCAGGGGGTTGGACTAGAAGACCTCCAAGGTCCCTTCCAACTCTATTATTCTAGTCTGTTCTATCATCAGAATAAGGTATAGAGAACATACATTAGACTTACATTAGATACATTAGACATACATTAGATTTGAAATATTTATGTAAATGGCCAATAGAGTTTTGAACAGAATTAAAGACTACTTAGGTCTATGGACATTCTAAGTCACCCAGATCAAAGCTGGGTTGTTGTTTTTTCTTTTCTTTTCTTGGATGAGAAGCAAAGAAAAACCAGAAAGTCCAGTTACTTCTTTAAAAGCACCTTTGGGATAAAAGGCGACTTACTTTTGAATTTCCAAAATTGTTTTGTCTGCAGACCATTATCCACCTTCTGAAATCATCTTCAGATGTGAATGTCTGAATCTCTTCAACATTTGGAGTTGAGCCAAGTGATGCCTGATGAATGGACTTCTTTTGTGGGTGGCCAGTTCTCAAAACCACTTCCCATACAGTCTGGCTTGGCATCTTTTCTGCAGGGGATGCTGGAAACCACTGGATTTTTAAATTTTTTTTAAAAAAAAAGATTGTTTCAGGTCCAGTCAGTTTTAACGCAGCCAATATTTTGATGGTTGAACAATGGAGGAGAACATCTAGAAAGTCCTTAGTCATCATTTGATGTTCTGCTTCGTAAGCATGCCAGGTCTTACGGTAGAAAAAAATAAATTCTTTCTTGGGAAGATCCATCATTCTTACAAAATGATGTTGAAGAACAAGACGTTCTTCAACATCAAAGGGAACATTGCTTTGAGGAAGCGGAAAGTTTCCACAGAAGACCTCTGATTGTAGAAAATACCAAAATGATCATAAGTCCCTCCAAAAGGGAGCAGGGAAGAGGAGATTATCTTTGATTAATTTTGGAGTTTGCCTGTTGGGAAAAGTATAAACAAAGGAAGGAAGGGAATAAGAAAATAATTTGGCACAGAGGCTACAAAACCAAATAGCATTTTTCATGTGGATATGTCATACACAAGCACATACATTATACCCTTTCAATGATAAATGTAACATTTTGAAGGCAAGTGTTGTACTACCTGAGCTTTTCATATCCAGCTGAGGTCATTATTGATATTTAAAAAAATTCCTCACTTATATGCGGAGTAATTTTCCTCCTCCTGTTCCAAGAAAAGAAATGAACTGACCCATCTTCTCAAAAGTGATAATCATCTTATTTCCCCTCCCTCAATAAATCTTTGGAGAAGTTGTTTGATGTTAAAGAGCCTTGCATGTACGTCATGGTGGGGACCTCCTTCAGGATCTGTATGATGGAAAGGAATATTTTGTTAATGGATGGGCCTGTGTCATTAGCATTTAATACAGGATAGGATAGGATAGGAGCTGGAAGGGACCTTGGAGGTCTTCTAGTCCACCCCCCTGTCAATCAGGAGAACCTATAACCATCTCAGATACAGTAACTGACTTTCCAGTCCCTTCTTAAAAACCTCCAGTGATGGAGCACCCACAGGTTCTGGTGGCAAGCTGTTCCACTGGTTAATTGTCCTCCCTGTAAGGAAGTTTCACCTTAATTCCAGGTTGCTCCTCTCTTTGATTAGTTTCCAACTACTGTTTCTTGTCCTGACCTTTGGTGCTTTGGAGAATAATTTGACCCACTCCTCTTCTTTGTGGCAAGCCCTCAAATACTGGGATACTGCTATCATGTCATCCCCAATTCTTCTTTTCTTTAGACTAGCCAAACCCAGATCCTTCAGTCATTCTTCATGTTTTAGTCTCCAGGCCCGAAATGTGACACCTCCCTCAGCCAGAAAATAAAGGACTGCAAAACAGTTGATCAAGATCATTCAATGATATTGTTTTTAATGATATAGGCAGTCCTCGGGTTATGACTATTCGTTTAGCAATCTTTCAATGTTACGATGGTGTTGAAGGAAGGGACTCATGGCTGGTCCTTGAAGATTGATAAACCTTCATGGTAAGTGGTTTTGGATTATGAAACCAAAAATAAAAATAAAAATTGGGAAACTCTAAACTAAATTTCCATTGTTCTGACTGTCAGAAAATTGTTCCATAAGTTCCAGGTTGCTTCTCTCCTTGCTTAATTTCCATCTGTTGCTTCTTGTCCTGCCTTCAGGGGCTTTGGAAAATAGCTTGTCTCCTTCCTCTCTGTGGCAGCCCCTCAAACATTGGAAGGCGGCTCTCATGTCTCCCCTGGTCCTTCTCTTCCCTAGACTAGCCATGCCCAGTTCCTGCATCCGTTCTTCATATGCTCCAGCTTCCAGTCCTCTAATCATCTTTGTTGTTCTTCTTAGCACTCTCTCATCTTTCTAAAAGCAAACACAGACGTCTTTAAAAATACCCCAGACATACATCCCACTCGTCCTTTTCTCCTTCTTCCTTACTGTGTGCAGTTTTTTCCTAGGATGTCAATTCATGGAATCCCATTTTCTGGATGACTTCATGGTTCCAGGGGCAGCAACTAAACAAACAGAAAGCAGCAAACTGCCTCAGATGTTGGACGTCGTTGACCAAGAAGGCTTTGCAAGCAAAGTTGTTCTGCCCTTGGAGAAATGGAAATAAACACCACGGCTGGAGTTGTAAATACTCAGTGGCTAGAATCATTGCAGTAATGCAAGGTATCCGGTTTGCTTAAGATGGATCCCTGATTTCCTGCCCCCAACCTGAATCTGTGACACTGGATTAAAGATGGAGAGGTTTCCTTCCATGGATTTCCTGAATGGGCACAGCAGACAGAAAAGCGGAAAGGATGGATAATTATAAAACATACTATGAATGGTTGCAGGAACTGGGCCTGGCTAGTCTAGGGAAGAGAAGGACCAGGGGAGACAGGATAGCGGTCTTCCAATATGTGAGGGGCTGCCACAGGGAGGTAAAGCTGTTCTCTAAAACAAAAGAAAGAGAAAGAAGGAAGGAAGGAAGGAAGGAAGGAAGGAAGGAAGGAAGGAAGGAAGGAAGGAAGAAAGAAAGAAAGAAAGAAAGAAAGAAAGAAAGAAAGAAAGAAAGAAAGAAAGAAAGAAAGAAAGAAAGAAAGAGATAGACATCTGAGAGAATCACGGATGGACAGAAGATATGTCTAATTTAAGAAAAGAAGGACAGGGGACATGACAGCAGTCTTCCAATATCTCAGGGCTTGCCACAAAGAAGAGATGTAAAAAAGATGTTGAGATTCTAGAAAGAGTACAGAGAAGAGCAACCAGGATGATTAGGGGACTGGAGGCTAAAACATATGAAGAACGGTTATAGGAACCGGGCCTGGCTAGTCTAGGGAAGAGAAGGACCAGGGGAGACAGGATAGCAGTCTTCCAATATCTGAAGGGCTGCCATAGAGAGGAGAAAGGGGTCAAGCTATTTTCCAAAGCACCCGAAGGTCAGTAGGAACAATGGATGGAAACTGAACAAGGAGAGATTCAACCTGGAAATAAGGAGAAATTTTCTGACAGTGAGAACAATCAACCCATGGAACAGAAGTTGCCCTGTGGGAGCATCATCACTTGAGACTTTCAAGAAGAGATTGGACTGCCATTTGTCATAAATGGTGTAGGGTCTCCTGCTTGGGTAGGGGGTTGGACTAGATGACCTACCAGGTCCCTTCCAACTCTGTTAATCTGTTAATCATGATCTCATAATATACTGTAGGAACTCCTTGACTTAGAGTCTTTCTTTCAGTGGCCAATCAAAGCTACAACGGCATTGAGAAAAGTGACTTATGGCCGTTTTTCACACTACTGTTGCAGGATCCCCATGGGCACCTGATCAAAATTCAGCCACTTGGCAACAGACTCATATTTATGATGCTCGCAGTGCCATGGGATCTTCTTTTGTGACCTTCTCACAAGCAAAGTCTGTGGGGAAGCCAGATTTAGCTAACAATCGTGTTACTAACTTAACCACTGCAGGGATTCATTTAACAATGGTGGCAAGAAAGGTCGTAAAAATAGGGGATGTATCTCACTTCAGAACTGCCTTGCTTTGCAAAAGGAAATTTTGGGCTCAACTGTTGTAAGTCGAGGATTGCCTGCCCAAATTCTAGTGCAGAGAGTCCCTGATTTACAACTATTGGTTTAGCAACTGTTGAAAGTTGCAAAAGGACTGAAAAAAAGTCACCTACACTGGGGTCCTCACACTATGAACATTGTGTTTCCATAGTCACGTGATCAAGATTCCATTGCTGGGGCAACCGGCCTGTATTTACAATGATGTTCACCACACAGAAAATGGCAGTGCTCCCCATTTTCAGGAAATCGTCATCGTTTCATGGAAGAGTGCTGCTCATTCTTATTTCCTAATCAGGAGATCTGAGGGGGAACCACTAAAAAAGATAATAGTATTATTTCCAAAAAGCTGCTGGCCTTACAACTCATGGGTGAGATCAAGAAGGAAAAAGGACAACTCAAACCATGGCAATTTTGGGTGGCCTGCCACAACAACGTTTTTTCTTTTAGATCAGGGGTAAGGAACGTTGGCTCTTTTATCACTTACGGACTTCAACTCCCAGAATTCCTGAGTGAGCCATAAAAGGTTCTCCATCCCTGGCCTACTGGTTTTTTCAGTTGTGAGGGAAATCAATTTTTGACTTGAATGGGACTGTTTAATATACAAATGTAGGACATATTTTTATATATATTCTTTGTATGTCCTACATTTGTATATTAAACAGTCCCATTCAAGTCAAAAATTGATTTCCCTCACAACTGAAAAAACCAGTAGGCCAGGGATGGAGAACCTTTTATGGCTCCCTCAGGAATTCTGGGAGTTGAAGTCCATAAGTGATAAAAGAGCCAACGTTCCTTACCCCTGTTTTAGATAGTCTTGCTTTCTGTGAGGAGGAGAAAAGAAGTGAGACAGCTGATTTCCATTGTCTAGATGGGAGAAAATGCATCAGGAGATGGAAGGGAAATATATGTATACAAATATATCTTCCACCAATGCCGAAGAGTCTTCACGGCACACGTTGCTTGCTTCCAGCGCAAACACCTAGCACGTGTTGAAGTTGATGAGTTTATATTGCAGGGGGAAAGGACTATGGACAGCTTCCTAAGCAAACCTGAAGCTCACACCACAAAGCAGGTGCAACCAACCCCAGGGGGGAAAAGTGATGTCTGCAGAAGAGCTGTCCCCCTCTTCGAAAACAATAAATTAAAATGGGGTTGAGACCCTCTTGTTCACCTTCAAAAAGGCCCTTGCCCTGCTCTGCTCAGATTCTCAAAACTCCAAAATTGAAGTCTACATCCTTTTAGGAATAATTGTTTAGAGCATAGCTCTGTCTTGGTATTTGTTTAATCTCGTTCTGCGGTGATCAGGTAGAGTGCCCAGATCCCTCCAGATGATGAAGGCTCTCTTTTTGGAGCATTGACATTGTTCTTCCTGGTTCTCTTATTTGAACCTAGAATTTGACCTTCTTACAACATTCACTCAAAAGGATCATAGCATCCGGTCCTCTCAATTCCTGGCAAATAGGTGGGGAAGACAGATTTGATGTTCCTGGGCTCCAAGATCACTGCAGATGGAGACTGCAGCCAAGAAATGGCTTGCTCTTGGGGAGGAAAGCGATGGCAAATCCAGACAGCATAATAAAATGCAGAGACATCAACTTTACAACAAAAGGGCCTAGAGTCAAGGCTATGGTTTTCCCAGCTACAATGTATGGCTGTGAAAGTTGGGACCATAAGGAAGGCTGAGTGCCAAAGAATGGAGGCCTTTGAACTCTGGTGCTGGAGGAGACTCCTGCAAGTCCCTTGGACTGCAAGGCCATCCAAACGGTCAGTCCTAGAGGAGATGCTGCTCTTTAGAAGGCCAGATCCTGAAGATGAAACTCAAAGATTTTGGCCACCTCACGAGAAGGAAGGGCTGGTTGGAGAAGAGCCGAATGCTGGAAACGATTTAGGGCAAAAGAAGAAGAAGGGGACGGCAGAGGAGGAGGAGGAGGCAGGATGGACCGACTGAAACATGAGTCGGCATGAGCTTAAATGGACTCCAGGAGATGACATGACTTTGCAACTAACAACAACAACAACAATGTTCACTAAGATTAAAGGGTGGAAAACATAGAACATAGAATCATGGCACTGTAAGGGACCTCTTAAGTCTTCTAGTCAACCCTATGTTCAAAGCAAGACACCTTATACCAGGGGTGTCAAGCTCAAGGCCTGGGGGCCAGTTCTGGCCTGCGGGGCCACCCTGGAAACAGCAAAGGACCGACTCGCAGTTCCTCTGCCAGCAAAAATGGAGCTTGGTCTCCATTTTCACTAGCAGAGAGTTACAGGATCACTGGGTGTCAGGGGGTATGGTTAAAAAAAAAAGAGGGCTACCACAATGTAAAACATCCACATAAGATAGAGGTAGGATTTGAATTGGACTATCACAACCCCTTATCTTGGCTTTTTAACCCCACTTTGAGGACACGTCTGAACTGGTCTCTTCCAAGAATCTCCACCAAAATACCGCATGGGCTGCCGAAAACAGATTCATTAAGCTCACCCATCTCACAATGCAGAATCCTTGCCAGGATTATGGGAGCTTATACGTGTTCAGATTGGGCCACAAGCCATCTCTGAAACATTGCATAAGAAATGGTTCCTGGATGGACAAGAGAGACCTGAGGTCATCTGCTTGCCCATCCGTCAAGTAACTCCAGCAAGATCCTGGATCTCAGTCTTTCTATTCTCCCATCTGCAAAATGGGAATCATTGCCAAGTTGTCAGCGCAGGTGGAAATATTCGGAAGCCCGCCTTCAAATTGTAAGAGGAGCTGGTCTGCCACGAAGACAGGTGCCCTTAAATGCCCCACCAAGGCAGACAGCTCTATCACCATCCCCTCCTGCCGAAAGGGGAAGCTGAAGAAATAAACCTGTCATCTGAGGGTTATATCTGCCATACTTTTCGAGTCAAGATACGGCGGCAAGAAGTCAGCATCTGTGCCAAGGGAAGAGGGAAGGAGAACAAACCAGAGCTCCCCTCACCTCCTTAACCTCTGAATTGCTCCCCACTGACATCAACCCTGAACAGATGCCAAAGATTAGATACACAGCTGCTTTTTTTTTTTCCTGACACCATGGAAGGGAAAGAAGCATTCTTCGGCGTGCCAGTCACTTCCTCCAAAAGGCATGAAAAGCCAGTCAGACCCCAGGCCTGGAGTGAAGCAAGAACTTGGAGAGAAGGTAGAGAGAGGGTGAGGAGGGAATAGCACATCCTTGCATCACTTCCTCTCCTCCCCTCCCGCAAAAAAAACACCTTTCCTCAGAAGACTTAACTCATAGACGTAGAGATCCTCCAGAGCAGGGCAAGTCCCGCACTGCGTAGTAGTCCTGGAGAGGGGTGGTCCCAAAGAAGTAGGGATTGACTTATTCTCCAAAGCAGGGGTCCCCAACCATCGGGCCCCGGACCGGTACCGGTCCATGGATCATTTTGTACCAGGCCACCGGTACTTGGGCGCCGCCATCTTGTTTCGACGGCGCTTGAGAAAGTGTTTCCGGGTGAGCTTGTCGGTCGTCAGTTGGAAAGTGGAGTTTGGGTGCTGAAGGAATCCTCGTGCCTTAGTTTTGTCGAAGGGGGGGCACTGTCCCGATGGCGGTGGAGTCTTGTGTTACTCAGGAGGAGATTAAGAAAGAGCCCATGACCCCATGACACCCCCCCCGGGAGACTGCAGCCATTATAAATATGAGTCAGTTGCCAAGCGCCTGAATTTTGATCCCATGAGAATGGGGATGCTGAAATGGTCACAAGTGTGAAAACTGGTCATAAGTCACTTTTGTCAGGGCCGTTGCCATTTTGAACGGTCACTAAATGAACTGTTGTAAGTTGAAGATTACCTGTAGCTTGCCTCTTGGGAGTTGTGGATGCACCATCACTGGAAGGTTTCCAAAATAGACCAGACAACCAGTTGACCGGGTTGGTGTAAGGCTCCTTGCATTGATCAGGGGGTTGGACTGGAAGACCTCATGGGTCCCTTCCAGCCTGATGATTCTTCTAAAATGTGGGTAGGGTTTAGAAATGGCCGGTTTAGTTTTTCTCCAGCTTGAGAACATCAGTGGTTGGGAATGGGATGAGAAGTTTTGAAATCAAGGTCTCAAAATTAAACGGCACCTATATGGCTGGATCGGTTGTTGCTGGATACAAGCATATGGACCTCTACAAGGGAGGGAACATGATGCATCTTTGTGCAATACTGGTAGTCAGGAATGGTGGTGAATTTGTAAGGTTTTAGCTGATAACAGATCATCAGAGTTGGAAGGGACCTTATAGGTCATCTAGTCAAACCACCCCAGCCAAGAGGGAGACCTTACACCATTTCTGACACATGACAGTCCAATCTCTTCTTGAAAGTCTCAAGTGATGAAGCTCCCACAACTTCTGAGGGCAAGCTGTTACATGGATTGATTGTTCTCACTGTCAGAAAATTCCTCCTGATTTCCAGGTTGAATCTCTCCTGGTTCAGTTTCCATCCATTCTTCCTTGTCCGGCCTTCGGATGCCTTGGAAAATTGCTTGACTCCTTTCTCCTCTCTGTGGCAGGCCCTCACATATTGGAAGACTGCTATCCTGTCTCCCCTGGTCCTTCTCTTCCCTAGACTAGCCATGCCCAGTTCCTGCAACCGTTCTTCGTATGTTTTAGCCTCCAGTCCCCTAGTTTTGATGTCCAGAAATCAAAGAAGTTTTTGAGAAGATCCAGAGAAGGCTCATGATTGATGTTTGGAGTTTGGGGGCAGAGGAAGATCACATTATTTTACAAAGGGCCACAGCGATGAATGTCTGAACCAGACAGTGTTTCTTCTTAACCTTAGCAAGTTGAAGAGGTGTGGATTGCAACACCCAGTGTGGGAGGAAACACATCAGAAGTAGAACACACAACAATAGAGTTGGAAGAGAATCTTGAAAGTCTTCTAGTCTGACTCCCTGCTTCAGCAAGAGACTCTTATACCATTTCAGACAAGTGGCTGTCCAGTCTCTTCTCGAAAACCTCCAGTGATGGAGCACCCAGAACTTCTGGTGGCAAGCCGTTCCACTGGTTAATGGTTCTCACTGTTAGGACGTTTCTCCTTCATTCCAGGTTGCTTTTCTCCTTGCTTAGTTTCCATCTGTTGTTTCTTTTCCTGCCCTCTGCCCATCAACAACTTCTGAAGGCAAGCTATTCTATTGGTTGATTGCTCTCACAATTTCTCCTTAGTTCTAGGTTACTTCTTTCTTTGGAGAAAATATGTGGAGTCCTTAAAATGGGAGGAATATATATATATAAGTTGTAGCTACAACTTTAAAAGTACAACTATAATGATGTGGGAAAATACCTGAACAAAGCTGAATACCATACATGTAAGTACCTGAGAAAACTTACGAAAACATATATACATATGTGTGTGTGTGTGTGTGTGTGTCATTAAGCTTTGTTCGGGTATTTTCTCACGTCATTCTCGTTGTGCTTTTAAAGTTGTAGCAACGTTTCAGCAGAATCTCATCTGCCATCATTAGGCTTCTGTACTGTGTTCGTCGATATTGTGTTTGTCTGTGAGTCAGACTTCTCTTGGCTTCTAGGTGCTCACTAAGAAAGGATTTTTCAAAATGACCATCAGAGCATTAGATTTGCTATATTCAAAGGTGGCATTCAGCCAGTTCTGACCAGTTCTGGAGAACCGGTAGTGGAAATTTTAAGTAGTTCGGAGAACCAGCCAATCTCATCTCTGACTGGCCCCGCCCCCATCTCTTCTCTGCCTCCCATTGAGTCCCAGCTGATTGGCTGGGTCTTCTTTGGTTGCCCTGCATAGGAGAACAGAGCTGGAAAGCAGGTTAGTGGGGTGGGGACAGAATGGGGATTTTGCAGTATCCTTCCCCTGCCACGCCCACCAAGCCAAGCCATGCCCACAGAACCAGTGCTAAAAATTTTTTTGAATCCCACCACTGCCTATATTATTATTAACACGCTCTGATGCTAAGGAGTTCCATTCCCTCTCCCCACCTGGAAAGAAATCTGTTCCAAATGCGAAACACAAGCAGAGGGAAGGAGTTTTAGTTTCAGTTTCATAGCGCCAAGCAGCTTTAGTACAAAATAGTTGAGCTAAGCCACACCCAGGCTCCTCTCTGTCTCCTTCTTGCTCACACAGCAAATACTGCTTCAGTTTCCAAACAGCCCTCAACTCTCTCACACACTGACAGGACGCCAGCCAGATGAATACCAATGGATGCTGGTAGGCAGAGGCAGAATTTTTCCCTCCTTATTTTCCTCCCCAAAACTAAGCCCGACCACATAGTTTCATAGCGAAGCATGAGTATCCAATTAGTAAACTATAAAAGATCAGATAGAAAGAGCTTGGGAAAAGTAGCTCATAGGTATGTAGAAACCAGCCTCAGGTTTACACCATCAACCCATCTAGCACTTGGCATCCTAAAGTGGCCAACTGAACGCGTTTATGGTTATAGACTAGGGGCTGGATTGTTAGAATGCCTTTCTCTTGACTTTCTTGTTCAACCCCTCCTGTTTCAAGGAGGCAGGAAGCAGCCATCAAAGTAAGCACTACCGATCACCAGAGCCTCCATGAATCTGGTCACAACCATCTGCACAGCATCCAACTGGCTGCCATATGACCACAACTGCTGGCAGGGAATTCCACGCTTTTAACTATGTGCTATGCACAAGCGGATTTCCTTCTGTCGGTTCTGAATCTACCTGTTCCTTGAAAGGAAACAAGAGCGATGAGAGAACTTGTACCCTGGACTCTGGAACCTACGCAAATCTTGGGATCTGATTTTTCTCACTTGGGACTCTCCTGTCTTCAGCCATGACAGCTGGGAATCAGGTAGAAGGGCTTCCAACGGATGGAGAAGGGAGGAAGTTGAAGAAAGATGCATTGACATCAGTAGATGCAATTCAACTTCAGACTCCATGGCAGGTTTCTTACTCAGGCAGTCTTCTTTGCTGTTGCAATTACTTTGCTGTTTTACTATCTCTTTTCTCTTGGATGTACTTCATACAACTACCCAGAGGAAAAATATTCCTTGTTTTCCTTGGGTGTTGAGGAAATACAGGAGAAAGAAGAGGGACATAGACACAGAAGACAAGGAAGTTCTTCAAAGTCTCAACACTGTTGCAGAGAAATTGATCTGCCCAAGTGCAAGAATCCATTGCTCTTTATTGAAAGGCTTTTTCATCCAGGATTTCTCAAGAGAAGAGGTGGTCCATTTCCCCCCAGTTAAAGCTGTCTTCCCATCCAGTGGGTGGAGCTAGGGCTATGACCAAACATTATTTCATTTTCACTTAAAGTGCAAATAAACAAAGTTCATAGGGCAAACTTTTTAAAATTATGCAGTTAACAACCACTTCCTAATTTCACATTTTAAAGAATTAGTCACAACTTTTGGAAGTTGTGAAGCACAGGGAGGGGAAAGTAGCCTTCAGATTGTGCTTCTGCTCTTAATTTTACCCACACAGGGTCCTTTATATCTGCAGAACTACAACTCTCCCAATTTTTAACCAGCATAAAGTTTACATATGACTAATTGCTTCAGTATAATCTGTAATGCCTTTTTTTTCCTCTGGGAAATGAAGGAGTGGAACTTTCAGACCCCACAACAGACATTTTTATGAAGTTCATTGAGTTTAGAGATGGTGATTGACTCAAAGTAACTAGTGTTTGGGTTGGATTGGGTTGAGTTAAGTAGAGAAGGGTTGGGCTGGGTTGAGATGAGATGAGATGAGTTGTATAGTGTTGGGTTGAATTGAATTGAGATGAGTTAAGTAGAGTTGGGTTGGATTGAGATAAGTTGGGTTGAGTAGAATAGGGTTGAGTTGGGTTGAATATCAGAAAGTGGGTTCAGAAAGTGAATTTGACTGGATTTAGAAAGTAAATCTATAGTGGGTCTTGTCTCTAGTGCACACAAATATGGAATATTACCCAATGTATTTCCTCTATATACCCACTGAGTTCAACAAATGAAGTAGTTTTGAAGATGAGCCAATGTTATGGAGCAATGAAATTTTGCCACAATCAATGATACACACCCATCTTGGCATCCTCCTTTGCTTCCTCTATCACGGTTTATTCACTGAAACTACATTCCAGTTTGTCCACTAGTGCTGACATGTTCTTGAGACCTGATTCATCCCATAATTGTTTCTTTTGAGTTTATATCAGATGACAGTGAATGATCCCAGAAATATATGCATACTTGCATGTTGCCTGGAAAAAAAAGGAACTATTCTAATTAAAAAAGAGGGGGTTGGTTTTGCATGGTATTTGTATATGTAAGATTCACCTATTTATATGTATCAATGAAAATGCAATAATATAATATAGAAGACTGCGACCATTACAAGCTCCTTCAGTCTGTTCTTGGCACTAATTGCTGGTAAACAATTTCATGGTCTTCACTTTATTTAGGAAGGACACCTTTTCAAATCAAGGATGGTCTCAAATTTTGAGGATTCATCTAAAAACACGAAAACACACAGCTGTCCTAACAGAACATATTTGAATGTGGGGTGCTTAGTCCTCTCTGAGCTTGGTTGTTTTCTTGCAGATGTTTCATTACCAAACTAGGTAACATCACCAGTGCTAGAAGGGAGAGGAGTTTATTCTCAGTTTATAAACTGAGCAGGGCAAACCACTTGTAAATAAGCAGAGAGAAAACCCCTCTCCCTTCTAACACTTGATGAGGTTACGGGTAATGAAATGTCTGGAAGAAAACCACCAATTTCAGAGAGCACCAAGAACTGCACAGTTTTCTCCTCCTCCTCCTCCTCCTCCTCCTCCTCCTCCTCCTCCTCCTCCTCCTCCTCCTCCTCCTCCTCCTCCTCCTCCTCCTCCTCCTCCTCCTCCTCCTCCTCTCCACAAATCCCACTCCCTTCTAGCACTGATGATGTTACCTAGTTGGGTAATGAAATATCTGCAAGAAAACAACCAAGCTCAGAGACCACCAAGGACCCCACAGTTCAACCCTGAGCGACAAACATATCCTTTCTATCGATACATCTGAATGTGCACAGTTGGATGTTCTGTTGCCAATACAATGAGCACAACAACAACAACAGTTAAGGAATTTGTGTGTACCCTACAGCCACTATCCATCTTAAAAATTCCTCAGAATGGAAGGAAGATGCCTGCAGGGGTCATGGATATTAAGTACAGCATGCACCTAAGAGTAAACACCCAAAGCTTCCACATGTATTTCAGTTCCTCCAAAGGCTGTAACTTCCCACTCACTCATCACCAGCCCTTCTGCCAAGAGCTATAAATGGCAAGGCTTGTGAAAAGCCATGCCAGTGCCAGAGGGCATGCCAACTGAAGTAGCTAAGTGCCAGAACCAATGGCCAAGAGCAACTGGTAAATGCCAGCACTTGAAAACCTCTCTCTGTAGGCCAGGTAAGACCTCAAGCTTCTGGTTGTGAGTTTCTGACCCACCCCAAAGTCAAGAAGAAAACAGAAAAACAGAGTTGGAAGGGACGTTGGAGGTCTTCTAGTCCAACCCCCTGCTCAACCAGGAGATCCCTATACCATGTTAGACAAATGACTGTCCAGTCTCTTCTTAAAAGCTTCCAGTGATGATGCACCCACAAACTTCTAAAGACTCTAAAAGCTCCATAGTTATTTGTTGTCACTGTCAGGAAATGTCTCCTTAGTTCTAAGTTGCTTCTCTCCTGGATTAGTTTCCATCTGTTGCTTCTTGTCCTGCTTTCAGGGGCTTTGGAGAATAGGTTGATCCCTTCTTCTGTGTGGCAACCCCTCAAATATTGATGCCTTATAGATGATATTGATGTCCTATAGTTGATGCCATACTAGTAAGGTGGAATATATGTATACACACACAGAGAGAGAGAAAGTATGTAAGTGTATGTGTGTATATGTTTATCTATTTATCTACATATAAGTGTGTGTTTGTATGTATATTTGTGTGTATGTATCATCTATCCATCTCTCTTTATCTCTATCTCTCCATCCATTATCTATCTATCTATCTATCTATCTATCTATCTATCTATCTATCTATCTATCTATCTATCTATCTACCATTTATCCATATATATCTGCCTGCCTGCCTGCCTATCTCTCTCTCTCCATTATCTATCTATCTATCTATCTATCTATCTATCTATCTATCTATCTATCTATCTATCATCTAACTATCTATCATCCTATCATCTATCTATATCTGTCTCTATCTATCTATCTATCTATCTATCTATCTATCTATCTATCTATCTATCTATCTATCTATCATCTAACTATCTATCATCCTATCATCTATCTATATCTATCTATCTGTCTGTCTGTCTGTCTATCTATCTATCTATCTATCTATCTATCTATCTATCTATCTATCTATCTATCTTACATCTACAAACATACATACTGTACATATGTGTGTGTGTGTGTCTGATTATGTCTGTCTGTCTACCAACCATACACACACACACACACACACACACACATTTGTATATATGTGTGTATAATGACTGCTTTATTCACCAATGAATTGAGAGCTACCAAATTAGGGTTTTCTCCTGGATTATAATCCAGCCTTTCCCTTCCATTCCCCCTCCCCTTTTTGAGGGGGGGTCCTTTTTTGGCCTCTCTCTCTCTCTCTCTCTGGTCTTTATCCTCGCTTCCTTTTCCTCCTGCCAGGCCCTTCCTTTATTTCATGCTTCCCTTCTCCCTTGTCTCTCCCGCTTTCCAACCTGCCCTTTCCCCAATGCCTTCTCCCCCCACCTCCCCATTATATCTCCCCTTGGGGGTCTCTGCATCCCCTCCACTTCCTGCCGCCTGGTCTCCTCCCTCCACCCGGGCTCATTCTGTCTTCCCAGGCCTGGGAGTTACAAATGATTAGATTTTCAGCCCAATTAAGGCAGCCTGGCTCCCAGCCCCGGGGAAGGTGGGGAACCGACTTTGACAGCCCTGGCGTCTCCAGCGCCCTCCGATGGCACTGCCTGCTGTGCCCCTTTGTTGTCTGCCACAGGAAAAGGGCCAAGCGCGGTGGGGGGAAGCAGGGAAGGGGGGTCCCTCCTCCCTTCCCTCCCCCCCTCCCCCGAGCTGAGCCAAAAGAATAGCTAATTAAGAGGTCTAAGTGGGGGCAAAACTAATTCCCCATTCAGGCAGGCCCGAGGGGCAGGGATGGGTGGGGGGAGGCGGCCAGGCAGGCAAACTGGAGAACATGACATCATGTCTTTTTCTTGGTGAAGTTCTCCCTCCAAGGATTTGGGATTAACCCTTTGCTGGCTGTCGTTCCCACACCCTACACCCCTTTGGGCCCCCAAGCAAAGAAGGAACCTGCCCGGAAGCTTTTGGGGATCCTGGCTTGTGTGCGCCATTTTAGACTCAGGGTTTATTTATTTATTTATTTATTTATTTTCAATCACTTATAAGATCATAGGGATAACTATAAACACTAGCAAGAATACACGAAATAGGTATGGATAAATGGGGACTATAGGATGAACGGGAGTCACAATGGTGCACTTATGCACGCCCCTTCCGGACTTCTTAGGAATGGGGTGAGATCAATAGTGGTTAGTTTGAGGTTAAAGGAATGGGGGTTAATGAGAAAAGATAATAGACAGTTGAAACAGGACAGACAAAGAATATAAGTATCACGATTTGAATTGAGATGAAATAAATAAAATAAAATTAAGAAAGTTAAAAGAGGGGAGAAGCTATATAGAAAATGTAGAAAGGTAATAAGATATGGAATGGAATATAAAAATGAGCATGAACCTGAATGTGTGTCTATACGAAGAGATGTAACCCGGGATCATGCTGCTTTCAAAAAAGATGTTTTATGTTTCTTTCTTTTATGTTTTGCTTATGTTTGTTTTTAAAAATCAATACATTTTTCAAAAAAAAAAAGAAGAAGTGGGGGTTAGAGGATGGAACAACAGAGTCAGGTAGGGCATTCCAGGCGTAGACCACTCTGTTGCTGAAGTCGTCCTTTCTCCAATCAAGTTTGTAGCGCAGGGGTCTCCAACCTTGGCTCCTGGAAGCCTGGCGGACTTCAACTCCCAGAATTCCACAGCCAGCTGGCTGTGGAACTCTGGGAGTTGAAGTCCGCCAGGCTTCCAGGAGCCAAGGTTGGAGACCCCTGTTGTAGCGGTTTCCCTTGAGTTTGTATCCACTGTATTGTTCCGGTTGAAGCTGAAGTGGTCATTGACTGGTAGGACATGGCAGCAGATAATGTGTGCTACGCTTAAGTCCAACCATAGGCGGGTTCAGAGTTTCACTCTGCCCCTCCTTCAGATGCAGGGAGGGGATGGGTGGGAATGTTTTGGGTTTTTTCAAGCTGTGGTCTTCCTTGGAAGGTTATGTTCGATGTGATGGCGCCCACCATATCTTAAAAACAGAGCAGCAGTGAAGACATCTTGATTGCCAGCAAAGAGAAGCGAGACAAAATGTGGCCCTTTAGGTCGGGGTGGTTGTATGATATTTGCTTTGGAGGGGGCATAGCGTGGTTGCATTCTGCCTTACTGAAGAAAATAAATATGAACTTCTTTGTAAAGATTGGAAAGAATTGGGAAGTGTCCTGACAGGTTGGAGCACTATAAAAGATAGATGGATGGATGGATGGATGGATGGATGGATGGAAGGAAGGAAGGAAGGAAGATCATCTTGTGAACAGTAGATGAAAATCAGTTCCCCTTGAATTCTACCTTGCTCTCTCCTTCATCAGTTTCCATCCATAGCTTCTTCTCCTCCCCTAGTTCTTCCTTTCATTAAACTAAACATTAAACTGGATTTCAGTTCTGAGTTCTAGATTTAGATCTCTAGATTCTGAAGGAAAATCTTGCTTTTCTTGGGACAACCTAAGAAAAATGCTCCCTTATAGCAATTCAAAAGCCCCATTAAGGGAAAACAAACAAACCTCAACATTACTTCCAAAAATACAGCCTAAAAAGAGAATCTAATCTAATCTAATCTCACCTCACCTCACCCAGGGGTGGGATTCCACCAGTTCGCACCTGGTCGCTAGAACCGGTTGCTAAGATGGACAAGCATGCACAAATGAAGTTTGACTTGTGTGAGTGGAGGGCCCCATTCTCAGAAGTCGAGGGTGTGTGCCCACCACTCACATACATGGAGTTGTGTGTGCATGTGTGCATCTGCCTCTCTCTCTCTCTCTCTCTCTCTCTCTCACACACACACACACACACACACACACTGTGGCAGGCTGGAAAAGTTGGGGACCGCTGATCTATAGGGTGTTCAAATCAGGGGTGGGATTCTACAGGTTCACACCTATTCGCTAGAACCAGTTGTTAACATTCTAAGCAGTTCGGAGAACCGGTTGTTAGAAGAAATTATTGGCCTAATCCCGTAAGGAAGGCAGGAAGGAAACATTCTGGTGTTGCTTACAGAAACTGCCTCTCCGTTAACCCTTATTACATTCTTGGCAGGACTAGACTTCCTATCTCAGGAACTTCTCTGGAGTTTTTTCCCACTCCTTTGCTGGTACTTTGCTTGTGTGAAGGGACCATTCAAAGTTACAATGGCACTGAAAAAAGTGACTTATGACTGTTTTTCACACTTACGACTGTTGCAGCATCCCCACAGTCATGAGAGGCCAGGCGAGGAGATGCATGCCTCAATGTGAGTGATATTGAATTGGCCACACCCAGACAGTCACATGACCACCAAGCCATGCCCACCAAGTAAGCCACACCCACAGAACTGGTTGTTAAAAATTTGAATCCTACCCCTGACCTCACCCAATCTAACCCAACCCAACCTTACCTAACCCAACCCAACCCAACCCAACTCAACTCAACTCAACTCAACCTAACCTAACCTATGAGATATGAGGAGAAGCATATTATAGGGGAGAAACAGTTTTTTGATCAGCTACGTTCATTCTGAAATATATAATTTAAGTCCTACCTTTTTGTGTGTGTGCCTATTTTTAAGTCAGTCTTGACCCTGCTAAATGCCTGGACTATTCCTTGCAGTATTCCAGGTATCATTTTTGGAAGAGGTTAGTCCTTGCCCTCTTCTTCTCAGGGCTGAGGGATAGTGACCAATGGTCCAAGGTCACCCAACTGGCTTTCATGCCTAAAGTGGGATCAGAACTCACGATCTTTTGGTATCCAGTCTGGTGTCTTTAACCACTGCACTAGGCGGTCCAATCTTGGAAACTGTAAGATTTGTGGACTTCAACTTCAAGATGGTTGGCTGGGAAATCCTGGGAGTTGAAGTCCACAAGTCTTAAAACCGGGAAGGTGGGGTGGAAATCATCCGCCGATCATTAACAACCGGACTAAAAGAACACTCCTTCTTATCCCAGTTCCCATGGGAACACTCCTTCCCATCCCAGCTCTCAAGTTTATTTTGTCAAGTGAGGAAAATCAAATCCTGTTTTATTTTGCTTTTTATTTTTCTTTTTGAGAGAGAGAGAGAGAGTTTGTTTAAAAAAAAAAATTGTTGATTTTTCTTATGAAATCGACAAGTGAAACCTAGCATTTTCTGGTTTTGGTCCCCATGATTTTGTACATGATATTGTCAACAGCACCATGTTTCCACCAGTGATGTCATCATGTTTCCAATGCAGAACCCTATTTGTTGCATATTGTACAAGTACAAAAGTGATTCACAAAGGCCTTTCAGCTCGGACGGTAGGAGGGGGACGTTGGGAGCCCTTCAGCTGGCCGTGATTTCTTTTCTTTTCTTTTTTAAGGAGGAATTTAGGGCTGGTGGGAAGAAGCCGGCTTATCAAAGGCAGCTGCGATCTGACGGACACACGGAGGTGGAAAGTGGCAAGAACGGATTATGGTTGCCACCAAGCCAAGGGGCTAGAAGAAGCTCCAGAAGCTCGTTGACTGTCTCCAGAACTCATCCAGACTGTGTTGCAAACATGGGGGGGGGGGAATCAACTGTCGGTGATGCAATTTCCTACCCAACCCCAGCAGAGAAACAAATAAATATGGTGCAAATTTCTGATGGAAGGCTTTGCATAACAGCAAGCAAACAAAATCCAGATTGCCTACACCATCCCTAATTAGCACTGCCCATATCCTTGAGTCATTGACCATATATATATCCAGTTGCTAGATAGCTGCACTTCGGTTATCTTTGGCAGAGAAATATTGACAATATTCTTTGAATAAAATCAGTTGAGGGAGAGGATAATATCACCTGTTGTTCTCTCTCCTCAACCTCTGAGTCCTTTAAAGGAGTGGGAGAAATCCATTTCGCCCAAGCTGGATGGATGGACAGATGAATGCATGGAAGAAGTCTAGCTATATGCATTGAAAAAAACAAGAGAGGGAGGGAGGAAGCAAGGATGGAAAGAAGGAAGAAGGAATCTAGCTATATGTATTCAAAGAATAAGAGAGGGAAGGGGGGAAAAAGAAAGGAAAGAAAGAAAAAGAAAGAAAGAAAGAAAGAAAGAAAGAAAGAAAGAAAGAAAGAAAGAAAGAAAGAAAGAAAGAAAGAAAGGAGGATAGCTATATGTATTCAAAGAACGAGCGAGGGAGGGAGGAAGGAAGGAAGAAAAAGAAAGAAGAAATATAGCTATATGTATTCAAAGAACAAGGGTGGGAGGGAGGAGGGAAAGAAAGAAAGAAAGAAAGAAGAAGGAATTTAACTATATGTATTTAAATAACAAGGGAAGGAAGGAGGGAGGGAGGAAGGAAAGAAGGAATTCAAATTCTCTCCTTACCTATAAGCTAATAAACGTGGAAGAAATATATGATTTAATTCAAAGCTATATAACCTCCTGTGAAATTATGCATAAAATCATTGCCAGCCATGAATACCTACCTCTGAGACAACAGTCACTGCAGCAAACCATTAGGTCCAGGACCAAGGTCAAACAAAGTTTGCAAACATGGCTAGGATGAGTACCTATGAAATGTTTGAAAGGGGACATTTCCACAGAAAATTCATATCCATATATCAGGCTAGTGTTTGGGAAATCATAGCAGAAAGTAATACCTAGGGCCACAGACTGATCGGCTTCGCACATTAAGCCATGATGGAGTGATTTGATTACGCAGCTGTGCAAACCCATGCTTTATGGCTTAATAGGTTGTGTAAACCCAACACACAGAAGACCTATTTTCTTCTGTTGGAACCCAATCAATTGTCTGACCTGAGGAAGGCAGATTCCCACGGGACTATTGTATCTGTTTTGGGGTTGAGAGATGCTTTTGTGATCTGACTTCAGGATCATGTGAAGTGTTAGTACCATTTTATAAAGCCTTAGTAAGGCCACACTTGAAATACTGCACTAGTTTTGGTGACCACAAAATAAAAAAGGTGTTGAGACTCTGGAAAGAGTACAGAGAAGAACAACAAAGTTGTTTGGAGGCTGAAGACTAAAACATATGAAGAACAGTTGCAGGAATACATTTGCTAGACCAATACTGGAATACAGCTCATCAGTCTGGAACCACATTACGTATCTGATATTAACACAGTTAAGACAGTCCAGAAATATTTCACAAGAAGAGTTCTCCACTCCTCTACTCGTAGCAGAATACCTTATGCCACCAGACTCGAAATTCTAGACCTAGAAAACCTACGCCACCTTCAGTCTGATCTAAGTATAGTATATAAAATCATACATTGCAATGTCCTACCTGTCAATGAATACTTCAGCTTCAACCATAACAATACAAGAGCACAGAAGAGATACAAACTCAAGATTAATCACACCAAACTTGATTGCAGGAAATACGACTTCAGCAACAGGGTGGTCAATGTCTGGAATCCTCTACCTGACTCTGTGGTTTCTTCCCCAAACCCCAAAAACTTTAACCTCAGACTGTCTACTATTGACCTCACCCCTTTCTCAAGAGATCTGTAGGGGGCGTACATAAGTGCACTAACGTGCCTACCGTCCCTGTCCTATTGTTTCTTTTATATATATATATATATATATATTCTTATATGTATCCATGTATTCATAACTATGTTTTTTACTTATACCTATTATCTTGTAAGCAATTGACAAAAATAAAAAAATAAAGAGTTGGATATGTCTAGTTTGATGAAAAGAAGGACTAGGGAGGTGACATGATAGCAGTCTTTCAATATTTGAAGTGCTACCACAAAGAAGAGGGAGCCAAGCTCTTCTCCAAAGCACCTGAGGGCAGGACAAGAAGCAATGGGTGGAAACTAATCAAGGAGAGAAGCAACTTAGAACTAAGGAGAAATTTCTTACCAGTGGAATGGCTTGTCTTCAAAAGTTATGGCTGCTCCATCACTGGAGTCACAAAGGTGTTTTTTTTTTTTTTTCAGGAGACAATTGGACTTCTTTGTTTTTTTTCTTTTGAAGACATTTCACTTCTCATCCAAGAAGCTTCTTCAACTCTGACTGGATAGTGGGGAATGGAAGGATTTATATAGAGAGCAGTCAACCCATGGAACAGAAGTTGCCCTCAAAAGTTGTGGGAGTGCCTTCAGACTTTCCAAAAGAGATTGGTCTGCCATCTGTCAGAAATGGTGTAGGGTGTCCTGCTTAAGCAGGGGGTCGGACTAGATGACCTACAAGGTCCCTTCCAGCTCTGATTATCTGTTAATCTGTTAATCTTCCTTGCAGGCAGCAAGGAACCATTTGCCTGAGTCAGGTGACTCTGAGCACACAGATAAACCTCCAAGTGCTTCAACAACCCCCTAAAAGGATGCAAACGACCAGCTACCTGCAAGGAATATAAATCCTTCCATTCTCCACCATCCAGTAAGAGCTGAAGAAGCTTCTTGGATGAGAAGTGAAACGTCTTCAAAAGAAAAGAAAAAAACAAGGAAGTCCAATTGTCTCCTGGAACAAACAAACAAACCACCTTGGCGACTCCAGTGATTGGAGCAGCCACAACTTTTGAAGACAAGCCGTTCCACCCTGGAAGACTGAAAATTTCTATCGACTTCCATCACAGGAGGTTTCTATATAAGAAAAAACAGCCTTTGTCTGAAATAGTTGAGGGTTGGATTAGAAGGTCCCTTCCAACTGCATTATTCTGTTATTCTGTTAGGACCAAAAGTGGTATTCAGCCTGTTCGGAGCAGAAATTTTTAGTAGTTTGGAGAACTGACCAATCCCACCTCTAACTGGCCCCGCCAACTCCATCTTTTCCCCGCCTCCCATCGAGTCCCAGCTGATTGGCTGGGGTCTCCTTTGGTTGCCCTGCATGGGAGAACGGAGCTGGAAAGCAGGTTAGTGGGGTGGGGAGGGAAGGGGGATTTTGCAGTCTATCCTTCCCCTGCCACACCTACCAAGCCATGCCCAACAAGCCGCACCCACAGAACCAGTAGTTTAAAAAAAACGAATCCCACCACTGCTTAGGACGTTATCCATCCTTGGTGTCCATCTTCTGCATCCATCAGGAATTAAAGAATCCTTCTGTCCCAGAATGCCTGAACTGCCTGTCAGCTGAAACTCCAAAATCCATTTTTTTTTTCTCCCACAAGCCTTGGATTTTCCTCTCCTTGGAAGAAAACAACAACAAAATCAGCTTTGACCAGAAAAGGTGTTTTTTTGTTTTTTTTAAAGGGCAAAAAACAACATTATTGGCGCTGGCATCCCTTGCAACTTCTCATCCCTGTCTGTTTGCACCTCGAATTCGCTTCCCCCTATTCAGCGTCCTTCTTCAGTGCTGAAATGTATCCCTCATTCAAGGCAAGAATGCATGCCTCCAAGAATAATTAGCAAAATGAGGCAAGGCAACTCTGAAGGCTCATCGGGAGACTGCAAATTGGTTCCAAATAGCAATCAAGGAAATTTGGCTTCGCCAGTTGTCGAGGGACTGCGGTGGCCAAAGCTTAGAGAGAGATTCCCAAGGCTTCACAAAGCTTTTCAGCCAAAGCAATGGGTGAATTTTTAGACAAACCCCCTCAAAACAAAACAAAAAACAAAACAAACAAACCCCTCTTTCTCTCTTTCCCACCCCCCAAATATTTGGCACGGAGTTGTCCTCGGTTAGTTGAAGGTCCTGGTAAAACTGAACCAATTTACATCTGAGAGAAAGCAAGCTATTCTTATTTTTTAAGTCCATCCTGCTGTTTTTAAGGATTAGATGGCGGGATCCTTAATGAGCGGTACAGACACATGAAACTTTTGTTGGTCTGCCAGCATGGCTAAGGGTAGTTCTGGAAGTCTCCAGTCTGTTTGGGTTTTTTTTTTAAATGAGTGATAATTCATAATCTCTTGATTAATTCCATAACAGCAGCCCTCTATCCCTGCTTGATAAATTGCCTTTAACATAGCGGGTCTTCCTTAAGAGCGACAGAAGGGATTGGTACAACAATGTCACACATACTGGGACAACTTAGAAGCAACTTGTCTCCTTCGGTTGAGCAAACTATGGTTGATAAGGTAAATGAGGCACTTCTGACTGAAAATCCAACCAGCCCATGGTTTATTGGGTAAATTATACAACACAGGTAATCCTAGACTTACAACCATTTAAGTTACAACAGCACTGAAAAAAAATGACTTATGAGCCTTTTTTCCTGACGTTCGGAGCATTCCCATGGTCATGTGATCAAAATTTAAACACTTGGCCACTGGCATGTACTTATGACAGTTGCAGTATTCGGAAGTGATGTGATCGCCTTTTGCAACCTTCTGAACAGCTCAAGATTGACTCAGCCTTCCATCCTTCCAAGGTCAGTAAAATGAGGAGCCAGATTGTTGGGGACAATATGCTTGGAGAGGGCTGTAAAGCACTGTGAAGCGGTATATAAGTCTAAGTGCTATTGCTACTAACTCCACATCCCAATACCTAGATGCTACTAACTCAACTAACTCAACACCTGCAGTGATTCACTTAACAAACCGTAGCAAAACAAGTCATAAAATGGGACAAAACTCACTGAACTTAACAATAGAAATTGTGAGCACAGTTGTGGTCATAGTTGAGGACTGCCTGTAAAAGAATTCTTAGGCACTCCGTTGCCCATTCCCCAGATTTCAAGCCTCCATTTCAAGACTCCCCCACCCATCAAAGGTGAACCTGGTGAATTGAAGAGCATTTCCTGTCCAAGATCTCCAAATTACATGTGAAGGTGAGGTTGTGCCCAAGGACGTTGGAAGCCCCAGAGAGGGGAGGGAAAACCCCGCCTTCTTTGACCGTAAGGGGTTGGTTTAAACCAAGAGAAAGGCTTGGGCTGGGCTGGGGTGAGGGGAAGAGAGAGAAATGACAGAAAGAAAATGAAGTGGGTGTGTACGGAATTAGCCTTGTTGAACAAGGGACTTAGCCATTCCAGAAATGCATCTTCATTGTTGCAATTTTTCATGCTTACTTAGGTCTGAATGCTGCAGAAGACAAGAGCTCATTATGGGAGAGGGAGGGGGGAATGGAAGAATGCAAGGGATGGGGAGTATTGGGGGAGGAAGCGTAGATCCCAGAATACTCCTGGAATTTCAAGGAAAGGGGGGAAAAAATCCAACCCCCTGCTACCACTTCTTGCCGCATTATGTAGCAAAGTAGAGATGACCATTGGCCAGTCAGAGAAATATAATCCCTCCCTCCCAAAGCCATATAAAGGATTATTAAAGAATAAAGATTAGAACATCTGTTATTTGGAGGTGCAAAACCTCCAGGATTAACTCCTTGCTATCGCCCTTGTTCTCACAAACCAAGCATACCTGCGAAGTGAAAAGAGCAAGATGAAGTGATGAAGCTTCTTGGACAAGAAGAAAAACATCTTCTTCCTCAAGGGAGGAAAAAACATAGTCTGGTTGCCTTTTACATAAAGCATATGTGGCACAGCCATCACCTGAATGACTGATAATCTCCATAGATGTTCCTCCCAAATGTTTCTACAACATCAAAGCTCTTCATGAATTGGTCGAATTGCATTGTTCGCTCAGGTTTTGTTATTATTTCGGCTGCTGTGCCAACAGTTCACTGATCTGGCATTTAAAACCTGACCTTTCCTTGAAATTCCACCTGATCCCACTAGAAACAATATTCAGCTAAACCGTGTCACTATGGATGGTTACGCCAACTTGTAAGCTTTCCTTCATCTCCATCAGAAATGCAGCTGAAAGTAACAGCCAGCTGTTTCTTCCCATGGAAATGAAAAAAGGATGCATTTTTGTCAAAGCCAACAGTGTTCAAAGGATGCTCCAGAAGTTTCTGGATTGCATTCAAGGCTACTGTTACTATCGGTAGCAACTTTGCTTTCTTTTTACCACACTTGTCCTACTTCTGTTTTCAAATCTTTATATTCGGTGATCTTCTCCAGTTCTTTCTCTTCTATTCTGCAATCTCCAGGCATTGCCACATCCATAACCCCAACATCTGGAGTGTTATGGGACAGGTGCTTGTCTGTTTAAATTATTATTCTTTTTGTTTTCTAAATTGGAAGAAACCTCAACCCAGCATCTGAGGGCACAAAGTGGAACAGCAAACCAGCTGTTGTTGGTCCATGAATTTGTTGGCAGAGATTTCCACTGACAGTTGCAATGAAGCACAGACTGAAATTTGGAGCAGCTGATGAACAGATTGCCAAATCAAAGAAAGTGGCACCCACTGGGACCCACAATGGCTCATGATAACCAAATAGACCAGGAAGGATCAATTCTGGACTTAAAACAGTTCAGTAAGGCTTTCTGACTTTTTCTGTTTTAATAATGACCAAGTGAAAGTTATTCTAGGTGAGCCTACTTAGACAACAACAAGAAGAAAAATGTGTGTGTGGAATCAGGGGCAGAAAATAAATCAGAAATAGGTTTTTAGTAAAGGAGAATATTTGTAGCTCATGATTGAAATGAAGTGTCCTTGGTGCTTTCTAAGATGGGCTACATTTCTGTGCTAGTCTGATGATGCTACCTGGTTTGAGTAATGAAACCTCTGCAAGAGAGCACCAAGTACTCCCCAGAAATAGGTTTTGATGTGAAGAGCCAGACTAGTGGTGGGATTCAAATCTTTTTTCCTACTGGTTCTGTAGGTGTGGCTTGGTGGGCGTGGTAGGGGAAGGCTACTGCAAAATCCCCATTCCTTCCCCACCCCACTAACCTGCTTTCCAGCTCCGTTCTCCTGTGCAGGGCAAACCAAAGAAGACCCAGCCAATCAGCTGGGACTTGGGAGGCGGAGAATAGATGGGGGTGGGGCCAGTCAGAGGCGGGATTTGCCAGTTCTTCAAACTACTCAAAATGTCCGCTACCGGTTCTCCAGAACTGGTCAGAACTGCCTGAATACCACCTCTGTTTATGATCCTAGAGAGTCCCTAGAAGTTTCAAGAAAGGCCTCACTGGACTGTTTTTAAGAAAGTAGCCATACTGTCTACTGTTGACCCTCACCTCATTCCTAAGAGGTCTGTAAAGAGGGCATGCATAAGCGCACCGAGGTGCCTACCACTCCTGTCTTAATGTTCCCTTCTTATTCGTGTTTATTTCATGTATTAATAATCATATTTATATTATATAGTATCAAACCCTATTTACAGTTTTGAGAGGGCCTCAGAGCAGAAGGTGGAAATTAAGATCCGTATATTTTCTTTCTCTTCCATTACTTTTGTCCATCGAATCCCAAACCCAGAACGAGTCCGTTAGTCTCTCTTCAGGCTACAAAGCGTATATCTGTGTCAACGAGAGCTTTGGCCTTTTCATAACATTTGTTAGGCTGAAAAGCGTGACCAGGTGGTGCCTCTGGGTTTTCTGCTACGACAGACTCCTTCAGCTCCTTGGCAGGATCTCCATCAAAGTTGATAGCCTAAGAAGCGGTTTGGGAAGCTCCAACTCCTTGAAATAATTCAAGATTTCAGGCAGTCTGCTTTCACCTTGAAATATCTGCCTTCCAAATGCCTTCATTTGAAAATAGCACTGTCCACAGGGCAGGATCATTGGTTGTCTCCAGATGCCTTTCACGACGTCTTCGCATTGTATCTGGTGGGCACCTAGTTGGGGGAAATTGCCCTCTTTGGATGGGCGAATCCGTTGCTAATTCCCTTCCCCTCCCACCACCTTCTCTGTTTTTTCCATGCCTTTGTTTTCCTTCCAGTTTGGAGGAATGGAAGGGAAGCCAAGGATGGGGGGTGTTGGGGGGGGGAAGAGGAGGAACTGGAGTCAAGATGGGAATTGGGCTTCATCAAACTAACACGATGGAGCCTCCGTTCTTGTTGGAAATTAAAAGCAGAAGCCGTGGAGCGAGGACAAAAATCTGCATTACGTTATATGGCAAGTTGGAGATTCTTCTTCTACCCCCCCCCCACTCCTCCTTTCCCTGAAGATCTCTACTTCACCTCCCCATAATACATTGATTTGAAACTCTGCCAACAAGTATCATCAAAGTGATAGCAGAAAAGTTAGAGCAAGATTTCTGGAGCTGGGATAGAGAAGAGGAGCTGAGAGGGAGAAAAATGCATTTTAGGAGGTAGGGTGGGGGGGGAGCAGACAAGTGCAGATGCCGGATCCTTTTTTGGTGCCAGCTCTAGAGACAGAATGGGTGTGGGTGAGTGTTTCTGTTGTTGTGTTGTTTTCCTGAAGTGTAGATACAATTTATTACGGTAGCTGCCGCCAACCAGCAAAAGGAAGAACAGCAATAAAAGATGGGGTGGATTTTATGAAAGCTACTTTGCAGCTGACCTGGTTGGTGGTTGGTTCTGCATCTTTGCAAGCCCCACTTCCCTCTGCTTGCAAACCCCAAGTGAACTTGAGGGCCCAAGAGAAGGATGAAGAGAAAGCAAAGGAGTCAAACTTGATCTGTTGTTCAGGCTCATTTCAACTCAGATGTTCAGCTGGGTAGCAACATTTGCTCTTGTTGAATAATCTTCTTCTTCTTCTTCTTCTTCTTCTTCTTCCTCTTCTTCTTCTTCTTCTTCTTCTTCTTCTTCTTCTTCTTCTTCTTCCTCTCCTCCTCCTCCTCCTCCTCCTCCTCCTCCTCCTCCTCCTCCTCCTCCTCCTCCTCCTCCTCCTCCTCCTCCTCCTCTTCTCTCTTCTTCTTCTTCTCTCTTCTTCTTCTTCTTCTCTTCTTCTTCTTCTTCTTCTTCTTCTTCTTCTTCTTCTCCTCCTCCTCCTCCTCCTCCTCCTCCTTCCTCCTCCCTCCTCCTCCTTCCTCCTTCCCCCTTGCCCTCCCTCCTCCTTCTCCTCCTCCTCCTCCTCCTCCTCCTCTTCTTCTTTTTCTTTTTCTTCTTCTTTTGTAGCATATTCCCACAGGTGTGGGGTCCATTTTTTGGATCATTGAGTGCCACTTTGCATGGTCAGCTGCATCTCTGGGGCAATAGGCCTGTGGTTAGCATATGTTTGTTGATGGTGTTTTGCCAACTTTGTTTTGAACACCCACGAAGTTGCTGGCCATTGACTTCTAGTTGGTAAGCAGTCTTGGCCACGGTGGAAAGTGCTGCTTTCAGGACATACCCATACCAATGGAGCTGGCCTTCTCTCCCTCTCCTCTATAATTGGTGCCACACCAAAATGTTGTTGAATGGTGTCATTTGTGATATGGTCAAGAAGGGAAATGCCCGATAACCAATGGAGCATTTCCATTTCCATGGCAAGGAGAGAGCTTTCGGTCCCTGTTGTTGCTGCCCAACATTCAGTGCCATACTGAATGGCGGATAGTTGTCTTGTAAATCTTAGATTTAAGATGGGTTGGCATTTATCTGTCACATAATGCATCCAGGCTGCATTCACCCTTGCTCGCACCTCACCACTGATATTGCCTTGGAGGTGGGATCCCAGATACTGAAAAATGTCCACCTTCTTTACGTTTTCTTCAAATTTGCTCTTGTTGAATGGCGTTTCTTAAAATCCTATGATTGGAGGGGACTTTGGGATCTTCTTCAGCCCCCTGCCCAGGGGGTTCTTATTCCAACCTGGACAAATTGTGGTGCGGTGGTTACAATGCAGTATTGCGGGCTGGCTCCGCTCACTGCCAGGAGTTCGACCAGATTCAAGGTTGACTCATCCTTCCATCCTTCTCAAGTCAGTGAAAAGAGGACCCAGCTAAGTTGGGGATAAGATGCTGACTCCACAAAGCACCTAGAGAGGGCTGTAAAGCATTATGGAGCAGTATATAAGTCTAAGTGCCATTGCTATTGAAAACCTCCAGTGATGGAGCATCTTCAAGTCCAGAAGGCAAGCGGCTCCACTGATGAATTGTCCTCATTGTCAGGAAATTCCTCCTAAGTTTCAAGTTGGATCTCCTTCTGACGAGTTGACATTCATCACTTCTTGTCTTGCTCTCCGGTGCTATGAGGAATAAATTGATCCTCTCTTCCCTGTGACAACCCTTGAAATGTTGGAAGACTTCTATCAGTCTCCCCTGAGCCTTCTCTTCATCAGGTTAAACATACCAATTTCCCTTAGCCGTTCGTTGTATGGTGTGGCCTCCAGATCCCTGATATAGTTTCTCCTGATGTTGTCCCACTGTTGATCCAGCTTAGAACTGAGTTGGCTTTTTTGGAAGCTGCAGCATGCTGCCGACTACTTAAATAGTTCTTAACACCTGGACACCTAGTTCCCTCTCACAGTGTTACTAGCAGCGAGCTGGGTAGAAAATGCAATTGGAGCCTTGTTGCCGAAATAACTATCTAGATGAGTTGATATGGTCTCCAAGAGTCCACCTGATTTGAAAAAGACTTTACCTCTAACTCAAGTGACCTATGTTAGATCCAACTTTAGCTCACGCGGGCACCTATTGTGGAAGCTAACTTTTGAGATCTTGTAGTAAAAACATAGATCAGAAGATTGACATTAGAAATGAGGCTGTAGTGGGAGAAGAAGTTGCCATAAAGTAGAGACTTTTCTGCAGGAATTTGGAGTGGCATCCCAAACAAAAGTTGGGCAAGCATAAAAAATGATGTAACTTACCTAAAGATTCATTTGTTAAATGTGGCTAATGCAAATATCTGGTATGTATTTAATTAATGCCCTCTTTTGCCACATGAAAAATTATTGTTTGATGGCTCTTGATTCTTACTTGTAACACCTCTGATGGTTTACTCCACACAGATGATACTTATGGGGACCTCAATCTTGCCCTGTTTGCATTTGAAGCACCCCAGGAAATCTGTTGATAATTTAGTCTCTTGTTTGTCTTACCTTCCCTGTCAGCAGAAGTGTCAACGTTTATACTTTGATTAACAACAAAAGCAAGCAACAGAAACAACTTAGAAGTTCACACATTGTGGGCTTATCTAATGTGGTTAGATCCTGCAATGACAAACTCAACGTATAGATTTATATGTGTGGTTGATTCCCCTCCTCCTCCATTTTGCAATCCCAGCATTTTATTTCGGTCTGAGGCTGTGTTTGCAAGCCAAGATGACAAATGAAGTGTCTTGCAAATGTCTCTCAAATCTCTCTTGTGAATGAGATAGCTATGTATGCTTTGTTTTCCTCTTGGCAAAGCCTCATTTGAAGGAATTGTGATGAAATAGCTGGGGTTACTTTTGAATTGATGGTCCCATCTCTAAAACAGTGTAGGGCAAGGAAGGGGGCTGGAATGCCCCACTTTAGAAGGGTGCCAGATTGGGGACAGTTACTCACATTCCAGTAAGATGCAAAAGAGATTGTCTCCGAGTATTTCACATGTGACTTTGGTTTACACAAGACAACAATCTTCTGTCCACCAGATGTGAACATGACCATCATCTTTCAAGCTTTCTGTTCTAGAAAGTTCATTCTGTGTCAGGCTACCGCATAGATTCCTCCTGGGGAAATGGAAGGGCCATTTAAAACCAGCTCATCAAGAACATTATGAGGTTGGTTTGAGCATTCACGTAGCAAGGTTTTCTCTCAATATGAAATGCTTCCAAGTCTTTATTATATTAGTTTTATTTAAAACAAGCTTTGGCATGCAGTTGTGTTCCTTCTCATTTTGCAGATGAAGATTTGAGGCTGATCTTTTCAGGGGAAATCGTGAGCCCACAGACATTTGCAAGAAAATTTGTTGGAAGCGGATGGGATGAGAAGACACTTTTCCAGATTATACATAATTGGCAAATATTTAAATATTGGTGGCACCACTTCCTGCTGTTTTCCAAGAGGAAAGGACAGACAAAACATTGCATTAAAACTTTGATCCTGCTGGATGTGCCTCGAAGGAGGTCTGTGTGTGCGCGTGGAGGCCTCTAAAATGTTCTTAAAGGGAATTGATTCTCCCCATAATGGTGAAAAATTGTGAAAGGGAAAATAAATATGCAAAAATAATTGTCTTTCTCTAAAGGTCAGAGATGCGATTTGGCCAAGTAAAGAATCCCATTACAGCCTTATTGGACAAATGTTTTCAACTGAAACATCAAACACGTATTTTGGGCATAGAACACTCTGTTGTTGGTTGATTTACTCAAATAACACGTCTAGTGGGAAACGGAGTGATTTGCTAAGACAATAATTCCTACTATTTTTTTTCCTTTGTAGTGTCTGAGTATGACTTTGCGTAATCCACCACATTCATTTCTCACCAGTTCATAAATCTCATAGACTTTGAGAAAAGCAGGAGAAAGAAGAGAGCATTGATGCTTTTGAAGGCTGGTTTTGGAGAAGGCTTCTGAAAATACTACGGAGAACCAAGGAAACTAATAAATGGATCATTAATCAAATCAACCCAGTCTTCTCATTGGATGCACCAATGATCAAGCCTCCAATTAATCTACTTTGGAGACATTATATAAAGACTTGTCTATGGAGATTGTCAGTCATTCGGTCATGGTTATTCCAAAGGTACTTTTTTTCAAGAGGCAATCTGGACTTTCTGGTTTTCTTTGAAGATGTTTCACTTCTCCTCCAAGAAGCTTTTTCAGCTCTGACTGGATGGTGGGGAATGGAAAGATTTATACTCCTCACAGACAGCTGGTCATTTGCATTCTTTTTAGAGAGTCCTTGAGGCCACTTGGAAGTTTGTCTGCATATGTGAAGTCAAAGCTCTCTGAAGATAGTTCTGATACTGAGAAGGTGGAAGGAGAGCAAAGAGGATGGACAGCAGTGAGATGGAGGGTCTTGGTTACAATGGTGATGTGTTGAAAGACTGAGGGAGCAAGTTAGGGTCCGATTGTCATGTAGGATTGTCATGGTGGTTGCCAGGAATCAATAATGACTTGATGGCATATGAGCAAGCAAGCAAGCAAATGTCACAAAACACATACAAATGGTCCTTCTTAGATGGAAACTGAGAATAGGCATCAACCCATGACCATATTTGAACCTAAAATTTCTATTGTTAAGCGAGATAGTTGTTAAGTGACCCTTTTTTAATGAATTTTCTTGCCACCATTCTTAAGCAAATCTCTGCAGTTGTTCAACTGGTAACACTGTTGTTAAGTAAATCTGCCTCCCCTATTGGCTTCGCTTGTCAGAAGGTTGTAAAAGGGGATCACAAGAACCCGGGACGTGTGTCCGTCTTCTTCAAGCTACAATATTTCAGGACCAGTAGTAGCAGCACCCAGTGAAGCATTAGAAACAGGCCCTTAGGAGCTGCGTGAGGCAGGGCAGGCTATTCTCAATCAGAATAGAATAGAATTCTTTATTGGCCAAGTATGATTGGACACACAAGGAATTTGTTTTCAGTGCATAAGCTCTCAGTGTACATAAAAGAAAAGATACATTTGTCAAGAGTTGAGAATCATAAAGTACAACACTTAATGATAGTCACAGGGTACAATAGAATAGGAATAGGAATAGGAATAGGAAAGAGGAATAGAATAGAATGGAATGGAATGGAATAGAGTAGAGTAGAGTAGAGTAGAGTAGAGTAGAGTAGAGTAGAATAGAATAGAATAGAATAGAATAGAATAGAATAGAATAGAATAGAATAGAATAGAATTCTTTCTTGGCCAAGTGTGATTGGACACACAAGGAATTTGGTGCTCTCAGTGTCCATAAAAGAAAAGATACATTTGTCAAGAGTCAAGAATCATAAGGGACAACACTTAATGATAGTCATAAGGTACAATAAGCAATCAAATAATATTAGGAAACAGTCAATATAAATCATAAGGATACAAGCGACAAAGTTACAGTCATACAGTCACAAGTGGGAAGGGATGGGTAATAAGGAGCAATGAGAAGATTAATAGTAATAGTAATGCAAACTTTGTAAATAGTTGGACAATGTTGAGGGAATTATTTGTTTAGTAGAGTGATGGCGTTCCGGGAAAAACTGTCCTTGTGTCTAGTTGTTCTGGTGTGCAGGGCTCTATGGTATCGTTTTGCGGGTAGGAGTTTATGTCCAGGATGTAAGGGGTCTGTAAATATTTTCACAGCTCTCTCTTTGACTCCTGCAGTATACATGTCCTTGACTGAAGGAGGTTGGTAGCAATTGCTTTTTTTCTGCAGCCCTAATTACTCTCTGAAGTTGTGTCCGTCTTGTTGGGTTGCAGAATCAAACCCGACAGTTATAGAGGTGCAAAGGACAGGCTCAATAATATTCTCAGGTGACCCTTCATCGTCCAGCATCTAGCAAAGGAACAGAAACAATGGGGGTTTCCAAGAGGAATCAAGAACGAGACCACCAGTCTCTTTCAGCTCAATCCCGATGGAGCCTGCTGAGAATTTCCCAACTAACATTAGCTCGAGAATTAAGTGCCATCTTCGGTTAATCTGGTAGGTAAATATTGTTGATGGGGAGTCTTGCCTACTTTAGGACAGCTTGATTGCCTAGCACACAACAGCCTCAGATCCAGCGCTTGTGGACCCATTTCTTCTCTCTGGAGGGAGAGTGTAACATGTCTCTGCCAGATGTGAACTCAGCTGGAGCCAAGGAAATGCCCTTCACAAGCAGGAGAATTTGGGAAACCCTCCCTTCTCAAACCTCTGATGGGATTTGGTCAGTGTCCTGAAGGTGGTCCAAGAACTCCCCCCTCCCCCCTTTTAGGCCAAAGAATTGGAAAGATACAAAATGCGAAGATATTTACAATAGCTTTTGTCGAATAAAAATGGTGACAGTTCACAAAGATGACCGTGTGCAAATAGAAATGCATGTTATTTCCATAGCAAGGAAGATAAAGCAGGAATGGTTAACTTGATTACTTCATTTAAAGAGGAAAATACGTTCTTATTTTTGGATGTCACTTCTGGAATTTGTGCTTGTGCAGGAAACAAAAGAGAAACTCTGATTTTGGTTTTGTTGATGAGAAAGATTTGGTGTTATAGAAATGGCTAGTTATATATTAATGTGTAAAAGCAAAAAGTGGAGGTTGGACTGTGTTTATCTTATACTGTGCTAGGAAGGGTTGGAAGTCAATGCCCCTCTTTCTTTCTTTCTTTCTTTCTTTCTTTCTTTCTTTCTTTCTTTCTTTCTTTCTTTCTTTCTTTCTTTCTTTTTCCTTCCTTCTTTCTTTTTCTTTCTCTCCCTTCCTTCCTTTCTTCCCCCTTGTAGTTCACACTTCCTTTTCCCTGTCTCCTTTCCCGCCCTTAATTTCCTATTTCTTTTCTTTTCTTTTTCTTTTTGTATTTTATTTTTTATATAATAAAACAATTTAAAAAAAAAAAAAGGTGGATGGGAGATGGTGGATCAAGCAAATCGCAGCTTTGTGTAAAATGGATTTTCCTGTATCCAAATGGATGAACCTCTACCTAAGTGCTCTACCTAACCCTAAGGCAGGGTTGTTGTTTTTTTAATGCAACAGAGAGCTGCATTGTGGATTGACAGGTGGCTGTTACATACAAGTTGGGTTGACAAAATCAGAAATGAGGAGGTGATTAAGCCACCTGGGAAAGCCAAGGCAAATCATCGAAACCATAAAAAAGCAAAAGTTAGAATATTTTGGACCTGTGATGTGACACCCTGAAAAAATACAGCATCCTTCACTTAATCCTCCTTCTCCTCCTCCTCCTCCCCCTGCCTTCCTTCTCTTCTCTCCCCCTCCTTCTCCTCCATTCTCCTCCTCCTCCTCCATTCTCCTCCTCTATTCTCTCCTCCTTTCTCTCCTTCTCCTTCTCTCCTCCTCCTCCATCCTCTCTTCCTCCTCCTTTCTCTTCTCCTCCTCTTCTTCCTCCATTCTCTCCTCCTTCTCCTCCGCTCTCTCCTTGATATGCTACCACAATAAAGTAATTAAAAGTGTATCATGGATGGCAACAATGACTATTTTTATGTGCCTGTTCCATCAAGATGGTTGTTGAAATTGGTTGCAGTCTTTTATCAACACACTGAGCAACACAAATACGAGAAACGGTGGTCTTGGCAACCTTAACACATGTTCTAATCCTCATTTATTTTTAGCCATTCTCTTAGTGAATAATCAAAGTTTGGAACAGATGAAGCACCGGAGAGAATTAATACAAGAAATGACCAAAACGCAAGGTAGGAATGGAAATTCTGCCCTATCTTGGGGAAAAAAAATGTCATTTGCAGTCATTTGAATGCTTACAATTATAGTGGATGTTGGAAAGAAAGGGGGTGGGGAGAGACTTTGGAGCATTTAGAAAGAGATTTATTTCACCTTTCTTTCCTAGTGCAATTTTTTTTTTCCCCACCTCGCCTGGCCAATTGCATTGGCCAACATTCCTCAACCCAACCCACCAAAGAATCATAGTTTCTTCAGCAGACTCCAAGATCACCCTGAGCAGGAGAAGACCAACTCAGAAGTGAGAAAATGGCTTTGAAATGTTAATTGGAATAAATGCAGCCCAAAGGGCTTAGGAGGCGAGAGTTTTCTCCTGTGGGGCAGGAAGGCTGGGAGAAGGCATGGATATGAAGGAGGGGGGGGGGGCAGGCGCATATGCGCCTGTCGTCTGGGTCTTATTTGTGCTCCTTCTGGTAGGAGCCCAGGATGTCTCCCCACCCCCTTTTCCAAGGCACCCCAGGCTGGTGCCTTGGAAAAGATCCTTTTTGTCAGCTGAGCAGACCAGGGAGATAAAAGCATGCTTTTGTGACTCAACCCGAGATTCCTAGGCGACGGACATCACCTCACACTGGCACAGAACAATGGCCAGCCTGGGTCCCTTGCAGTTGTCTGCAGCTGATGTCACATCTATCATGGCCATCATACTTAGGGAGGGGAGAACACACACACACACACACACACACACTGACATCATGAGGCTGGCTTTGAAGTCTCCCGAAGGAGTGTGCCTACTGCTCCCGCTGTCCACTACGTTACTCCCGCTTGTAAAGTTGGAGAAGGGATGAATGAAATGGACGGGAGAAAGGCTAGCGACCTTGAGAGGGCCCATCGAAGTGGCAGTTCGTGTTCTTGAGACAGAGCAGAGCTCGGGTGGCTCTGGGCTTGAGAAGGCTGAGAAGAATCTTCCGAAAAGTTACGAGAACTTCAGAGGAAAAGAAGGGGAGATCATAATGAGAAGAACTACTTAAAAAAAAACACCACATTCTCTTAAAAAAAAGTTTAAATCCCAGAGTATTTCCCATGCTGAATTCCAGTTTTACAGAACCAAATAGCAGAATTGGAAGGGATCCTTGGAGGTCTTCTAGTCCAACCCCCCCTGCTCGAGCAGGAGATAGACCATTTCAGACAAGAGGTGGTCCAATCTTTTCTTCAAAACCTCCAGCGTGGGAGGTTTTCTACTTCAGTTCTGGCAGACCTCACGACCACGTTTGGGTAGAACTTCTTGGCAAGAACGTAACGTGGTTTGCTTTGCCTTCTTCCATAATGATTCCAGGGGCAGGCTACTTCTGGCTACTTTTTGTGTGGTTCAACCTCCAACTCCAAACCAAGCTTGCAGACCTTACAAACCTGGACCAGCTCACGCCTGGTGCACCAGGAACATTTCAAGCAAGGGCGATCCAACCTTAGTAATTTTAAGACCTGTGAACCTCAACTCCCAGAATTCCCCAGCCAGCTTTACTGGCTGGCTGGCTGGGGAATTCTGGAAGTCCACAAGTCTTGAACTCCACAAATTGCACTCCGTAAGTTGCACTCCCAAGGTTTAGAGATTTCAAAGAACTGCATCCCAATATCTGGAGGTTGCACACTGCCTTCTGGAGAACCTCCAGCTACCTCTCTTCTCAAAACAGGTTGTTTCTATTTCCTGTGTGAGTATGTGTGTGTCTGTGTATGTGCATTTTTTTTTTTTTTTTTTTTGCAGAGGGGACTGGCTTCTATCCCCGCGGCTTTTCCTGATCAACCTTCAGCCCAAGATAGGCAAGAAAGCTGCCTCCAAAACTTTAAAACTATTTGCAAAGCCTCTCAACGGATAATCCTGGCTGGAGATCAGGAAAGCCAAGGGGAATAACTGGTTGCTCTTTTTGTTATTTTTATTTTCCATGTGCCTGGGTAAATTTAGTTCCCATAAAAGCGAGGAATTGTCAGCACCGACTTTAGAAGTGGGCCACGATGGAGGCAGCTGTTGAACAGAGCATTCAGCGCAAAGCCCCTTCAATCCTGCCCCAAAGCTCTTCAACCCCCCCCCTTCCTCTCCTCTCCTCACCACATTTGGTCTCGACTCCTGTTTTCTGCCCATGTCAACAGTTCGGCGGGAGAAGAATTTCGGAGGCCCCAAACTTTTCATCTTCTTCTTTGTACTTAAATCTCCGAAAGCCGGGTTCCTTGCCCAGATTCTCCTCACACATGAACAGAAGCACTTAATTTCTGCAAAACAGCATTTGAATCCCTGCTACTTTCTCGGTCCTCTTTGCCCCCGATGGTGATGCCATCTGAGCTTTTTATTTAGCTTTCGGAGCCCACTAAAAATGGGGATTTGTTGTTGTTTTTTTCCCCGTTTCTCTGCAGCCTTAAATTCTAATTGCAGAATAGAGGAGTAGCATGATGGTTATGTTCCAAAGGCATACCAGATAATCAGTGTTGGGATTCTAATTTTTTTACTACTGGTTCTGTGGGCGTGGCTTGGTGGGCCTGATGTGGCTTGGTGGGTGTGGCAGGGGAAGGATATACTACAAAATCCCCATTCCCTCCCTATCCCACTAACCTGCTTTCCAGTTCCGTTCTCCTGTGCAGGGCAACCAAAGAAGACCCAGCCGATCAGCTGGGACTCAATGGGAGGCAGAGAAGAGATGGGATTGGCGGGGCCAGTCAGAGGTGGGATTTGCTGGTTCTCTGAACTACTCAAAATTTCCGCTACTGGCTCTCCAGAACTGGTCAGAACCTGGTGGATACCACCTCTGCAGATAATCCATTTCGTGGTGCCTTATGGACAAGGTAAAAACTAAAGATTTCCCTGTCCAGTCATGTCCGACTCTAGGGGCTGGTATTCAACTCTGTTTCTTGAGCCTCCCATTGTCTGAAGACAATTTCCATGGTCATCCGGGCAGCTTGGCTATATGCCAGTCTGACTTGCTTGGCTTTTGGAAATCGTCACTTGGAGATATCAAGACTACCTCTCCCTAAAGCCCTAAATCCACCTGACCGAAATTCAGAATTCAGAAAGTGGTACCTATTTATCTACTCGCACCTGCATGCTTTCAAACTGCTAGGCGAGCAGAAGTTGGGATAAGGAACGGGAATTCATCCCATCACACAGTGCTCAGGTCTCAAACCCAGGCTTCAGCTTTCGAACTGACAAGCTCAGCATTTTTAACCACTGAGCCATCGCACCCCCTCGGGAGGAGATAGAGAAAGCCCATAGGGTGCAGTGGTTGAGGCACCAGGCTAGAAACTAGGGGACTGTGAGTTCTAGTCCTGCCTTGGACCAGATGTGTAATCTTGGACCAGTCCTTCTCTCCTGAAAAAGAAGCAGACGGTGGGCAATTACTGCTAAAAGTTTGCAAAGAAAACTGCCAGGAATCCTCATCCTCATCCTCATCATCACAAATGTATACAAAGCCAGAATTGAGAAGATAGCAAGTGTAAGTGCTGACTACGCAAAGAAGCTCCCAAAACAGTGGACCATCTGGTAAGCTGCTGCAAGAAGATCGCACAGACTGACTACAAGCAGCGGCATGATGAAGTAGCAAAAATGGTGCACTGGAAGATCTGCAAGAACTTTCATTTGCCTGTAAGGAAGAACTGGTGGAGCCACAAAATAGAGTCATAAAAAAAATTAAGAAGTCAAATTGCTCTGGGACTTTAGAATTCAGACAGAGAGGCACCTGCCACATAACACCCCAGACTTAACAGTTGTTGATAAGAAAGACCAAAAACGTCTGGATAGAGAATGTGGCAGTGCCTGGAGACAGCAGAAGAGGAGAGAAAAGAACTGGAGAAGATAACAAAATACAAAGACCTACAAATAGAAATAGAATGACTGTGGCAGAGGCAAGCAATACTTGTGCCTTGGTTGCAATCCCAAAACAACTGGAGCATTACTTGAATACTATTGGCATTGACAAATTTGCCATCAGTCAATTGCAGAGGGCAGCTTTACTTGGAACAGCTTCCATCCTGCGACGATATCTGTAACACTGTCAAACATTACCAGATTTGCCTATCCCAGGTCCTTGGTAAGGACTTGATAGGCAGACAAAAATGCCAAATGGCCAGTCTCTGTCTCTTGGCCCCTAGAAAAGCAGCAATGGCACACTGCTTCCTGAAAACTTTGGCAAGAAAACCATAGGGATTCTCCAGGTAGCCTCTGAGAATTGTACCTAATTGAACCAGGGGGAGAGGAAATGTCCCTTTCTGGTGATCTCCTACTGATTTTAGCCCTGCTTAAATTTCCAATTAAGGTTAAAATGTTGAAAAGCAGTAGTTTTTGAGAAGAGTAAGTTGGGTTGATAAGGTACACATAATTCTGGTGAACCCAACAACTGGAGTTTTTCATTTATAGCTCCTGGTATAAAATGTTATATATGCATTCAGCTAATTGTGGCTTAAATAAGCCCTGGCTTAATGTGATATATTCACCCAGGCAGGCTTGAAGTTTAGCGCTCAGCATTAGTTGGCAAGATTTTTGTCCATACGTTCAAGCAATAAATCCTCTTGACTGCAACTTAATTCATGGTCCTGATTCTTTGCATGGGTCATTATTAGAGTGCAGAAAAACTCTCGATTTGTCTGTCTGTCTGTCTGTCGTCCATCCATCCATCCACCCACATTGCCCAACCTACTGTAGGGATGACATCTTTCTTCATCTTACACACCCAAATATCTTTTGAAGATATATGATACCATATTTCATTCCACCACTGTACTGGTTTAGCTTCTAGGTCCCCAAATATCAACAGACATCACAATGCAATGAGCAACCACACTGTAAACAAATGCCATCATTGCATTTATGTATTGCTACAGTTCAGATAACAAAGATGTGTCTTATTTCCATCCATCCACCCACCTTCAAAATGTAGACAAAGTGCCCTTTTCTTGGTCTGCACTTTCTGCAATCTAGTTTGGTGGGAAGACTCAAATCAAAAGTGAATATTTCCATGGGACTTTGGGAATAATGTCAGATATAAAGCTACCCGCTCCCTTCAATGATATCCAATGGATAACATGGTTTTTTTTAATTTTCTCTCTTACCTTTCTCAGAGTTGGTTTGCAGTTTCTACAGAGGCTTCCCTTGGGGCAAATAAGGGGGGGGAGGGGAAATCAAGCATTAGGTTTAGTTGTTATTATTTTTTGTTCCTTTAAAAGAGTTGTCTGAAATGCAAGTGATACATTCAGGCCAGCTGTGCCCTCTTTCTCCCTCCCTTCCAGTTAAATAAACTGTGAAGTAGAAATAGACACACTCGCAAAGCTGTCATCCTTTATGAAAGGGTGAGAAAATAATCACCTATTTAGCTTTGCAATATTGCACAGTTTAACGTACAAACCTTGTGTAGCATAATAAGCTTAATGCAACTAGCCTTGAAAGCAGAAGGTTGAACCTCCCTGCAAGCCCAAATAAAATGGGTTTTAGAGCTGCCTGCTCTAAGAGGAATATGTGCAGCAAGCTTTTAAAAGTGTGTGTATTGGCACTGGGCAAGCATCTAATTTATAAAGCTAGAAATTCTAGGACGTGAAAAACAATGGCTCATTTCATACTAAAGTTGTGCTAAAGGTAAAAGTTTCCCTGTCATATCAGACTCTTGGGTGCAGGGTTCAACTCTGCTTCTTGGACGACGGAACCAGCATTGTCCAAAAATGCTTCTGTGGTCATGTGGCCAGCATGATTATTCCCCCCCCCCCCGGGGTGCATGGAACAGTGTTACCTTCCCACTGAATTTAACTACTTATTTCTCTGCTCACATGGGTCTGTTTTCGAACTGCTAAGTTGGCAGGAACTGGGGAAAGAATGGGAGCTCACCCTGTGCTTGGATTAGAACTGCCAACCTTCCAGTCAAGGAAGCTTGCAGAGCTTATGGAACAGAACAGCCGGTTCTGACCAGTTCTGGAGAACCGGGACCAGAAATTTTGAGTAGTTTGGAGAACTGGCAAATATCACCTCTGACTGGAGATTTTACCGTATCCTCTCCCTGCCACACCCTCCAAGCCACGGCCGCAGTATTGGTAGTAAAAAAAAAAAAAGGAATCCCACCGCTGTTATGGAAAATTCTGGAACTTTCATTCCTGTAAATGTCAACAGACGATTCCAGATAGTGGCATTCTCCAAGGCCCCTGAAGGCAGGGCAAGAAGCAATGGGTGGAAATGAATCAAGGAGAGAAGCAATTTAGAACTAAGGAGAAATTTCCTGAGAGTCAGAACAATGAATCAGTGGAACATCTTGACTCCAGAGGCTGTGAATGCTCCAACACTGGAGGTTTTTCAAAAGATGTTGGATTACCATTTGTCTGAAGTGGTGTAGGGTTTCCTGCCTAAGCAGAGGGTTGGACTAGAAGACCTTCAAGGTCCCTTCCAACTCTGTTTTCTACTCTACTCTATTCATTATTGCTGCACTGCCTCCATGCTGCCATTTTTTTTACATCCCTTTAACCCCTTTATTCAGGGTTGAGTCAAGGTGAGTGAATGGAGCTGTGCATTTACTGGCCAGATACCCTTCCTGATGCTTATGTGGAGTTCACAGCAAATATTTTCTTTTTGCGCCCTGATAGAGAAACATCTGCCTGTTGCCTAGGATTGAATTCTCAACCTTCTGAGTGGAATAGGCAAATGTCTGCAACTCTAGGCCACCGCACTGCTCTCTTCATCCTACAACATTAAATTTTTATCAGTTGGAAGGAAATGCCCAATACTTTCCAACTTCAAGGTTAACCCTTCTTTCAGCCATAATATCTGAGCCCAACCAGAAGCTTGAGCGATTGCAAAATTCTCCCCCTCCAGATAGTTCCACTACATGCAAATACTTTCTGCCAAACATTACTATTTCTCTAATGAAGCTAAATTTATGTGTCCCAGGATCATGTTGCATCTGAGTCAATCACTAGGGCAAAAGATTTATTCTTCCAAGCTTTTGGGCTCATGCTAGAGCCTAACTTCTCTCTCTCCCCAGAATATGTACGTTGGGCTGCTCCACACTTTGTATTTCCTAGCTGTACATGGCTTTTAGTAGTTAATTAGGGTGCTGGTTTACCACTAGCCTATCAGGTACTTAGGAATTGAAGGTGCAGTGGCCCAAGGAAATAACAATTAACAACTTAACAGCCAGATGACAGCACCCCAACTAAAAGGCATATACAACCAGTCCAGAAGTCATATAAATGCAACACATAGAGAGCCCAGTGCATGTATTCTGGGGAGAGAAAAATTCCCTGACGATGGGTTCTGGTATGAGCTCAAAAACTTGGAAGAAGGGAATGAAGGAAGGAAGGGGAGAAAGGAGAGGAAGGGAAGAAGGAACAGAAGAAAGGGAAGGAATGAAGGAATGAAGGGAGGGAGGGAGGGAGGGAGGAAGGAAGGAAGGAAGAAAGAAAAAGAAAAGAAAGAGACAAAATCCTATAAGATAACAATGAGAAATGTTGCTAAGATCACTGCATGGATCCAAGTTAGGAATCAGGTTTGACTCTAAGGAGGTTTTATTCTCAACTCAACTGGGGGTAGGATTGGGGAATTTGGTTCTATTATATGCACAAATCTAGCATTAAACTTTTTTTTTTCTCTTTGGGTCATGTTATTTGGCAGCTTTAATTCAAAGTCACCAAGGGTTGGTCTAAAAGACAGATGGTAAAATGGAAAACTGGCATTGGTGCTGCTGCCTTTTGGGGATCTGCTAAAAAGATGTTCCAAGGTGGTAGATCTAAGGCAACTACAAGCTGGTTAGAACAAAGCTTCATGTTGATCTGAAAGTCTGATATTCTTCAGAACTCAGCTTCATTTCAGAGAGGTTCTCGCCGATAGCAATAGCTGGTTCCAATTTATTCACTCCTTGGAAGAGACAATAATCAGGGAAGGAGATAAATAATGTTCAGATGGAACAATTAAATTTAATTGTCTGAAGATGAATTGTCTCCTTCCCTGACTATTGTCTCTGCTACATGCCTATAAATTGGATCCAGCTATCAAGAATCTGAAGCTCTTTCTCTTTGAGGTTTGCACAGCTACCCAGATCAAAATCTCAACATGCAGATCATGGTTGATCTTAATACAACTTGAGGTCCCTTTTCCATCTCTGTGGATTTGGCACTGCAGAATCCTCACTCCTTGAGTTGGACTAGTTGGCTCAGGGTTTCCCCAATCATGGCAACTTGAAGACATGTGGGCTTCAATTCCCAGAATTCTCCAGCCAGCTGTATTTTCAAGTTGCCAAGGTTGGGATCTCCTGACTTTTTACTTTTTTTTTTTTTTAACATTTTATTTGATTTGTCAATCGCTTACAAGATACAGGTATAAGAATAAATATAGTTTTGAATACATGAGATAAGATACTTATCAGGAAAAAAAAACACAATAGGACAGGGATGGTAGGCATGATTGGTGCGCTTATGCACTTAGTTGAAGTTGTGGAATAGGTTCTCAATGTGAGCCAATGAAAAACTCAATGGAAGGCTCATGAGAACAACAAAGAAAAATGAAGGAAGGTGTCCAACTTTCTAAGAAAGTAAAATGCATGCTTCTATGGTCTAGAAACTTTTCCTAATATTCAACCAGGTTATCACCTTCCATTCTGGACTAGATTAAACTCTCAATTAAGAGTAATCAATGTTATGAATCCATTTATGATGCATAGCTCTCACGTGTGTATTTTTTAATAGGCTGAATAAAACTCCTCCTTGGCAACAGGAAGGGCATCTGGCCAGTAAACACTCAGCTCCATTCAATTGCCCAGACTCCACCACTGCTAGGGATAATGGAGTTATTAAAAAACAATGATGATGATGATGATGACCAAAGATCCTGTGAAGGAATTCTTTCAGAAGATCTGACCACAAGCTAAAGACTTGTAGTCCTTCACTTTGCTGCTTCTAAATCTTAGAAGCAAGTTCAGACTTTCAACCAAAATAATCTAATATTCAGATAGGAACCATCCAAAGTCAAAGAACTGGGGTATTTTTTTTTTATTTTTTATTGTCACAGAAGAGTAAGGAGAGAACGGACATACCCATTCCACATCGTGAATTTGTCTACGAAAGAGAAGGACCCAAGAAGGAAGATATGATGAACACAGAACCAACATGTCTGCTTTGGATTTGGCATCATAATTTTTTTTTTTTTTTTAAGGATAACTTAAAAGAAGATCTGCAGAATAAATTGCTATCATGCTTTCTGCCCATTCCCTAAAACCTTCTAAAATTCCTGCTTACGATACGGTAACCTTGCAGATTTCATAATATACATTTTCAAGGGATGGGGGGGGGGGAGGGAAAGTGCATTACAGCAGACCTGATAGGGACAGCTTATATAGCTGCCACATTCTGTTCTTAATAAAGGGGTTGGAATACTCAGGGAAGGTCTGAGATAATTCTTTTAAAAAATGCTTTGATCTTTTTCTCCTATTTTCTTTGTGTAATCTCAGCCCAGATCTGTGCAAGACAGCATTGTAGCCTTGAGATTAGCTACAAATCTGTAAATGGTAGTAAGTCCATACCTTCTGCGACTTGAATGTAAGTTTGCATTGGTTCTTTAGTTTTAATTCATGCTTGGCACCAGAGGAGCACCAAGGATTTCATAAGATTTCAAGACATTTTTAACAGTAGTGGGATTCAAATTTTTTTACTACCGGTTCTGTGGGTGTGGCTTGGTGGGCGTGGCAGGGGAAGGATGACTACAAAATCCCCATTCCCTCCCCACCCCACTAACCTGCTTTCCAGCTCCCTTCTCCTGTGCAGGGCAATCAAAGAAGACACAGCCAATCAGCTGGGACTCAATGGGAGGCAGAGAATAGATGGGGTTGGCGGGGCCAGTCAGAAGTGGGATTTGCTGGTTCTCCAAACCACTCAAAATTTCCGCTGCTGGTTCTCTAGAACTGGTCAGAACCGGCTGAATATCACCTCTGATTTTTAAACGTTGGCGAGGTTGCACAATGAAGCCAGAGTTCCTTTTCATCCTATAGGTAGCCTTTGTTTAGTAACAACAATTGGGACCGGCAACTTGGTATGAAGTGAAACGGTTCTCATGGAACCACCACGATGCTTATGATCTGACTTCAGCTTTCCTTTGTTTTTAACAGACCTTCCAAGGGGACATAAATACGAGGACTGGTCATAAAGTCATTTTTTTTTAATCACTGTTGTAAACTGCCAAACATGGCAGTGGCTATAAGAGGACTACCTATATTTGGTTGAAGAAATGTGGTGCTTGATTCATAAACAGCAGTAAGCCAGAAAGATTACCAACTCCTAAAATTCATGTAGAACAGAAAACAGAGTTGGAAGGGACCTTGGAGGTCTTCTAGTCCAACCTCCTGCCTAGGCAAGAAACCCAACACCACTTCAGACAAAGGGTTATCCAACATCTTTTTCAAAACTTGCAGTGTTGGAGCATCTACAACTTCTGGAGACGAGTTGTTCCACTGGTGAATTGTTCTTTTAGGAAATTTCTCCTTAGTTCTAAGTTGCTTCTCTCCTTGATTAGTTTCCACCCATTTCTTCTTGCCCTGCCCTCAGGTGCTTTAGAGAATAGCTTGACTCTCTCTTCTTTGTGGCAGTCCCAGAGATATTGCAACAGTGCTATCATGTCTGCCCTAATCTTTTCATTAGACTAGACATGCCCAGTTCCTGCAACCGTTCTTCATAAATTTTAGCCTCCAGTCCCCTAATCCTCTTTCTTGCTATTCTCTGCACTCTTTCTAGAGTCTCAACTTCTTTTTTTACATCGTGATGACCAAAAATGAATGCAGTATTCCAAGTATGACCTTACCAAAGTATTATAAAGTGGTAATAACACTTCACGTGATTTTGATTCCATCCCACTGTTTATGCAGCCTAGAAATGTTTTGGCCTTTTTGGCAGCTGCTGCACACGGCTGGCTCATATTTAAATGGTTGTCCAACTAGAACTCTGAGATCCGTCTCAGTTACTACTATTGAGCGAGGTACCACATATACTGCACCCATGCATTTGATTTTTCTTGCCTAAATGTAGAACCTGACTTTTTTCACCACTGAATTTCATTTTGTTAGATTAGCGGCCAGTGTTCAAATCTGTCATGATCCTTCTGCCTCTTAAGCCGATCTTCTGGAGCGTTGGCTATTCCTGCCAGCTTGGTGTTGTCTGCAAATTTGATGAGTTCCCCATCTATCCCCTTGTCCAAGTCATTGATGAAGATGTTGAAGAGCACTGGGCCTAAAACAGAGCCTTCAGGTACTCCACTGCATATATCCCTCCAAAATCCCGCTAGAACCCTCCAAATCAGCTCATACCAGTTCTAACCAAATTAACTGGCTGAATCATCTACCTTTTGGTCTTGTTTTTAATTCACTGATTTCACACCATCGAATTGAGCTACGCCCCCTTACCTTTCTACTCCCAAAAGACTTCTGGTATTCATGGGAATCTGCTCCAGATATTTTTTTCTCTGTCAACATTTCAATCCAGGGATTGAAAAAAAACACACTCCACAGAGACCAAATGGACTCCAGGCATTTTAGCTGAGTAAAAACATCAAATGTGTGTGTCAGACATCCAACTCTGGTCCAAGAGCTTCATCCACTTTCCATGTTCTCAAGGATGCAACAGTGTCATCTTCAAGGTTAGTCGAGTGGGCGTTGGTTGTAGGGTCACCTCCAATTTTAACTGGAGCCAAATATTGCACTGATGGCAACTAAAGGAGCATTACTACGAAGACCATTTAGGACTCAGCAAGGACACATACTGTTTTTTTCTAAAAGTTTTGATGGTCCTACAGAACATCTCCCCTTGACTTGAACTTCCAAATCTCCTTGAGATTGTCTTTGTTCATCTGTTCTGAACACTTTGAAATAATGGCACAAGGAAAGCAACTTACCTGTAATTCTATGGAGATTCTCAGTCATGCAGGTCATGGTTGTCCAAAAGTACTTTTTCAAGAGGTCACTGGATTTTCTGGTTTTTCTCTGAAGATGTTAAGCTTCTCATCCATGAAGCTTCTTCAGCTATGACTGAATGGTGGGGAATGGATGGATTTATACTCCTTGCAGACAGCTGGTCATTTGCATCCTTTTAAAGGGTGTTGAGACCACTTGGAGGTTTGTCTGTTTCCTCATGGTCACCTGAGTAGTGCAAATGGGTGTGGAGCTTTTCTTGTATTCAACAGTGAAGAGATGTAGGGCAGAAAACACCATTCAGAAAGCACAGTTTCACAACACAGTTGTGAGCAGTTCCAAGTTTTCAGCAGTTCCAAGAAGGCTCCACACCCATTTGGATTATTAGGTGACTCTGAGGATACAGACAAACCTCCAAGTGGCCTCAACAACCCTCTAAACGGATGCAAATGACCAGCTGTCTGCAAGGAATATAAATCCTTCCATTCCCCACCATCCAGTTGGAGCTGAAGAAGCTTCTTGGGCGAGAAGTGAAATGTTTTCGAAGAAAAACCAGAAAATCCAGTTGCCTCTTGAAAAATCACCTCTGGGATTACCAGTAATTTACTTTTCCGGATTCTCTTAACTTGGCGGTTGTCTTCATTGCAGGTCCTTTTGTTTCTTTAAAATACGTACTGCTACGTATGGTTCTGGTGTTCTCAAAGGAAAGGAAATGAACAAAGAGACTTCTACTATCAAGTCAGGGATTCGAGATGCTGTTTAATCTCCCCTAATCTCCCCTTCCTTCTATTGTCCTTTCCCCCTTTAACACTATGATGTAATGATACCCCCCAATGGTGAGGGGGGAAGAATGGGGGGGCCAGCCAGCAGGAGGTGCACAGCTACTGACAGAAACAGTTCTGTAACAAAGCAGTGCAAATATACACAAGTACCTGTAAGATACCTGCCTGAAGATTGAGGTCGCTACACCAGACTGACCCATAAAATTAATCATGACTTCTTAAAGCAGGGGTGTCCAACCTTGGCAACTTTAAGACTTGTGGACTTCAACTCCCAGAATTCCTCAGCCAGCTTTAAGACACCCCTGTCTTAAAGGGTCATTTGGTATCTCAAGGCACTGAACCTCTCTATGCCAAGCAAAGCATGTGATTTTATATCACACCCAGGATCAAAACTTTAAATTATATATTAAATAAATAAATATTGGTGTGGGGGCCGACAGCATAGGGGACTGTCTTTTACCATTTGCATATCTCTGTATAGACAGAAGATGCCACTGAAGCTGCTCCCCCACAACGCTTACGTCTACTCTGCGAGCAGTTGATTTTGTGCACTACAGAAAAGTAAGCCGTTCATGGATCATTGGATCAACCTTCTCCCTCCCTTAGGAGCTTTGCCTTGCTGTGCATGTATAAGGAGAAAGCCCCGCAAATTTCTTTTGTTCTCTCAGCATACTAGTATGGCCTTTGATTGACAGCACCTCAGAAGCCTGGAAATCTTGTTTCAGTCCCCGATTTGCTTTGCTGTCTTACATGACTTGGGATTTTAATCTGTGTTGCAAAATGTGGTCTGCAATACCCTGGGTGACCACTAGATGACAACAAAGGAATAAAGAAAAGCAGAGCCCTTTGATGCCACCTAGTGGCCATATGAATTTTTTCAGATTGGAACCTGGTAGCTGTTTTTGCTGCAGAAACTAAACCCACTGGACATTTTGATTCAAAGCTGCCCCCTTATCTGTAGCTTTACACATCAACACCATCCACTTCCCAAGGCTGCCACAAAGCAGTCTTTGAGCCGTGTGAATGAAAATCAGGATGCCCATGTCATATACAAACACCCTTTGATACGACAACTGCTGTGCTTGAATAGGTTCTAAAACCTTAAATCACTTTCTAGTTCCATTTTCCTATAAGGTTTGTTCCAAGGGGGTTTCTTACCTCTCCTTTTAATTTGGAGTGAGGGGACACAAGAATTTCAAATTTTTTTAAAAAATGCCCACTGTGATGCAAGGAAATAATTTACCTTTAGCAAATTCTCTGATTAGAGTTTTCTGTCTGGATGCAGCGAGGGATTCTATCGCTCCGTTCTGCTCTTCGGCACATTAAAGCCTGATTGGCATGACTCAGCAACACTGTTGAAAAGAACATTTAAATGCGGATGGCTTCAGGCACTTTTCAAGATGGCATCATGTGCAGACACCCTGACTCCAATCCCGCAGGGAATTGCTGAGACTTCCTGCAAAACGTTTTATGATTGGAGCCTTAGTGACAAATAAAGAGAGTTTGGGAATGAAGGGGAACATGATTGATGTTATTTTTCACATGCACACACAGTTGCAGGGCCAAGTTCATTTTTTTATATAAATGCTCATCATCGCGGTTGGGAAAAGGATCTGCCCACATGCTTACACTTGGCTTAAATTTCTGGTCCTTCTCCCAGGTTTCTCCCTCCACCTCCACCTCATTTTGAATTGCAATCCTTCGAAAGATAATCCAACTCATAAACCCTGATCTGGTTCCTGTGTTGTTGAATTAGAGATGGATTATCCTCTATCATGTGTATCCATGGACACGTCTCTCCTCCTGCCCCAAGACTGTGTTTCCCAGAACTCAGGTTCAAAAACATGACCTCCAGATCAAAAGTCTGGGGTTGTTCCCCCAAAGGGCATTCGTGAAGAAAGATGGGACTATACCCAGCAGTGTAGCAGTGTTTACTATGGACCACAGTTCTGTTAATAGTAGCAGCGAACAAAGAGACCTGGCGGCCAACGAAACATGCTATTGGATGTACAAGAGTAATTCTTCACAACCACAGAAACAAAACAGCAACTGAGAAGGGAGGGAGGGAGGAGAAAGTTAACTGCTCAAGGGTCACAACAGATGTTTTCTCTTAGCACACCTTTGACAGCAAAAAAAACCCCTGCCTTCTGCACATCTCCACGATGTCTTTGTGGCCGTGGAAACAGAACGAAAGGGGGAGCATTTCGGTTACCACCAAGTTTAATTCTTTGTGCGCCTAGATGGTATACATGGGATAGAACCACCTCCTGATAGGAAGAAGTTTTCAACTTTCAACCATACTTGGATGAGGAGCGTTTTCAGACCAGGCTGGGCAGAAGATGGAAGCATATCCATGTCTCCACTCTCACATTCAGGAGCGCAGTTGATAAGTACTGTAGAAAGGGAGCCCAACCGCAAACATTGGATCTTATTTTAGGATTTGAAAAGTGGCGGATGAGATAGTAATGTGTGATAAAGTTTCATAGTGTTTTCAAACACCATCTCTGATCATTTTTCCCCCTCCTCTTTCCCAGGAATAAAGAATCCATTTAGATACCTGGATTTCTGTAAAAGGTACACAGATTCTTAGAAGAAGTATCTGACTCAGACTATTTATTGGTGATGGCCACTGAGAATATCTTCTGAAGAAGATGTATGTTGAGAAGAATCCTAGCTAAGAGGGCCTATCAAGAGCAACCCTTTTGAGAAAGAAATCGTGAGATGATGTGATACTTGAATTCAGATGAAATCTCTCTTGCTTAAAATAGGGCATTTTATATCTTTATCTTTTCTGTAGACAACCTTGTGACCACCCTAAAACATCCTTGTTTGTTGTTTTCATGGGAAAGCTCTTCTTGAGTCAGCAGTCTTCCCAAATATTATAGTCCAATGGATACTTCAACTGATCTTGGACAACAGGCAGAGATAGTATTGCTGTTAATGAAATTGCTCACCAAAGAGGGAAAGATGGAGAACTTAATGGCTCTTAGAAGTTCTGCTCTATATCTAAGCTGCTATCTGAAACTGGCTGGGCTGCAGATCAACCCCAGCCATGGAAGATGTCCTATTTGGCTTGGGCTTCACACCAAAGTCTCAACCCCAGCCATGGAAGATGTTCTACTTGGCTTGGGCTTCACACCAAAGTCTCAACCCCAGCCATGGAAGATGTTTTACTTGGCAACCTCCGGATCTTGGTTCTTTTTATAAATCCCAGTTCTGTAAACGAAGACCTTGCATGTTGGGAAAGGCACTAATATTGGTCTACACGACAAACACAAACGAGCTACAGAAACCAAGAAAGAAAGGATACAGGAGGAAATTCATGGAGGAGGTTTGTGGATCAAATGAAACGAGACCATGTCATGGTTAAGGGACAATTAAGATAAACCACAAGCCTTCCTGAATTCAGGAAGAGATGCTTCACGATTCCTCAAATTAGTTATCTGCTGAAATACTCCAGCAAGAATATCCTCCTGCCTGATAATCCAAGTCTTACCTCTCAATCAATTCTGATCACTTAGTATACCTTGAGAGAGGTGAGTCCATTCTCTACAATATTCTTTCTTTAAGACATTTATATATAGGTAGGTAGTCCTCGACTCACAAGTTTCATTGAGTGGCTGTTCAAAGTTAGAATGGCACTGGAAAAAGTGACTTGTGATCTTTTTTCACACTTACGACCATTTGTAGCATCCCCATGGTCACGTGACTTGCATTCGGATGCTTGACAACTGGCTCATATTTATGACGGATGCAGTGTCCCAGAGTTATATTATCCCCTTTTGTGACCTTCTGGCAAGCAGAGTCAATGAAGAAGCCAGATTTACTTAACCGTCGGATTACTAACCTAACAACTGCAGTGATCCACTTAACAACGGAGGCAAGAATGGGCATAAAATTCACGTAACCATCGTCTTGCTTGGCAATGGAAAATTTAGGCTAAATTGTGGTCGTTAAGTCAAGGACTATCTGTCTCTGCTTATCTTGTATTGAGCCCAATCAGCAATTAAAATAATCTCAATACGAAGTACGAAGGTTACAAGCACTGGCCTGAATGTTCTTAAGCCAGCCTATTGCTGTTTACTTGATCAGATTTTCTGGGCCACCTTCCTTGGAAATTAACTCTTGTTACTAAAGTGGACGACTCCCATAACGATAAGAATCTGGTGCAGATCCCTAAGTAGTAATTAAGATATTACTCTCTCTTCTCCTTAACATGTAATCTGAAACAGAACAATGCAGTCTGGATTATGATAGGTAGCTGAAGCTGCAACATGGACAATACCTTTTACAGGACTGAGATGTCTGTTTTGTTCTTATGGAGAACTTTCTTCCCATTGATTTCCTACGCCCAAGAGAAATGTTAGGGAAGGGTCAAAAGTAGAAGTTTACGGTCCAAATTATGTAATGGTTCTAGAAAAAACAATCTATTGCAGGGGTCCCCAATCCTCAGACCGTGGACCACTATCGGGCCATGGCCTGTTTGAAATTGGGCCACGGAGAAGATGGACAAGCGTGCCCATATGAAGTTTGACTTGTGTGAGTGGAGGGCCCCATTCTCAAAAGTAGAGGGCGTGCATCCACCACTCACATACATGGAGCTGTGTGTGCATGTGTGCACCTGCCTCTCTCTCTCGCTCTCCCACACACATACTCTGTGGCAGGCCGGGTCACCAATCTGGAAAGGTTGGGGACCGCTGATCTATAGGATGTTCCAATCTGGGGTGGGATTCTACTGGTTTGCACCTATTCGCTAGAACCAGTTGTTAACATTCTAAGCAGTTCGGAGAACCGGTTGTTAGAAGAAATTACTGGCCTAATCCTGTAAGATAGGCAGGAAGGAAACATTCTGGTGTTGCTTACAGAAACTGCCTCTCCGTAAACCCTTCTTACGTTCTTGGCAGGACTAGACTTCCTGTCTCAGGAACTTCAATTTTTGGAGTTTTGTTCCCTCCTTTGTTGGTACTTTGCTTGTGTGGAGTGACTATTCAAAGTTACAATGGCACTGAAAAAAGTGACTTATGACCATTTTTCATGCTTATAACTGTTGCAGCATCCCCACAGTCATGAGAGGCCAGGCGAGGAGATGCGTGCCTCGATGTGAGTGATGTTGAGTAAGCCACGCTCAGCCAGTCACATGACCACCAAGCCATGTCCACCAACTAAGTCACGCCCACAGAACCGGTTGTTAAAAAAATTGAATCCCACTCCTGGTTCCAGTGGTGCTTTTTCAAAAGGCAACTGGACTTCAGTTGTTCTTTGAAGACATTTTGCTTCTCATCCAAGAAGCTTCTTCAGTTCTGACTGACTCCATAGGATGGCTATGAAGGAAGAACTTTCTAAGACCATCCTTTCTGACCTTGAGTTTCTCTGAATCTGCCGCAGGGAGACCTAATCGTGGGAAACTGCTACAGAAAACAGGGAACGGACCACATGGCCGGGATGAAACGTAGAGAATGAAACCATTTCAACTAAATCATAAGATTGGATCTCTTCAGCGGTTGGACTGAAGAACGTTTTCAGATTGTTCATAGGACGTCTTTTACTTCATTGAGATGGGATGCAATTGAAAGAAATATTGGAGGGTTTTATGTCCGTGGTCAAAGTCCTACAATTTCACGGTTGGTTCTGGGGATCTGTCACTGAAGTCTTTGAGGGCAACTTCAGCATCCCTCCAACAATGAACTCAGAACAACCATCTCAACAGAACCCAAGTGGGACAATATAGAAGCGGTAGATTTTAGTATGCTCGGCACCACTGCAATTTGTTATTTCATTTCTCTCTCTCTCTCTCTAATGTGAATTTTAAGATCTCTCAGACTAACAACTGATTTAAGTCTTTAAGGGCTCTGAGATACTAACCTTCTAGATCAGATGGTTCCTTCAAGATGCTTTGGAGTCTTATAGCAAGCAACACCCCTGGCCTACAGGGGTCTTCTGGATGAATGTGGAGATGGTTTCTACTTTTGGAACTATTAAAATAACGAGCAATTTGGGAAGCTGGAACCTGATGTGCTCCTAAAACATTAATGTACAGCTGTTATGAAGTTTTATTCATTTAAGAACTTACACTTAGCCATGGTTCAAGAGGTTAGGAATGGTCTCCCAGAAGGGGCTCTTACACAATTCTGTGAACAATTTAAGATGCAGTCCCCTTGGATTCTGTGCTATCTATCATGGGAGTGGACAAGAGATGCCAAATCAAAAGTCACTGCAGATGATTGTATGTTCTTCATTGTAGCCACCCAAAGAAACCTTCTTCTTAGTTTTGGTACCTTTGTGCCTTTTTCAGGCAGAAGGTGGGGAATGAATATTTACTAGCTTGTGCTTTGTGCTGGGTCTTGGCTAAGTTCCTCTCTGCTTCCAATAGAACGTCTACATGAGTTTCTGCAAAGTCCCCTGTTCTGTAGGAGACCGAGCTGAGCTAGAAGGTGGGGTTAAAAGTGTCATCAGCTTGGAGTCGCTGCATTGCCACAAAAGAACGTAAGAGCACTCTCCCTTGAACTCTGTTGACCCTTATCTAGCATCTATTTAGTTCCGACCACCATAGGTGCAATGATAAACTCTTCTGTGATTTGAACTCAAGAAACGCTCCTGGTTATTTGCACTTGACCTGTTCAATGCTACTCATATTTAGAGGAAAGATGAAAACTTAGTTGGGCCTGGCAGTGGTTTCCTATTTTCCGCTTGGAGATAGAAAAGGATGGCTTTTGCTTCCCAGCACTGAATCAAGTTTATCATAGAAGGTAGAGTGAAGTCATTCCTCATCCAAGCAACCTTACAGTTGACTCCCAATCATTGTTTATCTGTGTACCTTCCAAAATCCATGGAGAAGTTGAAAGAAGGAGAAGATAGATCGGGGAAAGGGATCACAAGGTCTTACAGTAAAGCATGGCTTTTAAACAAACGTCAGGAAACCAACCAATCCTGCTGATCCCCCAACTTGGATCCTTCTAAGAATGAAATGCTAATGAAATGAAAGGTTGATTCAGTCTTCCTACCAAGAAGAGTTTTTTTTTTTATCCCAAAGATAAAATCTAATCTCTTGAAACTTTGGAGAGAGAAAGGACTTGAGCTTCCAACAGATTTTGAACATCCACAGTATTCCATGTCACAAAATAGCCAGGATGGAATTAAGAAAAAAGAGGAGAAATTTTAAAGTGGTTAGTCCCCTTTAAACAATTTGAACAAAGCAGTTAAAAAATGAGCATCTAGAGCCGTTCGCCTTTTTAACTGCTTTGTTCAAAAAGAGGAGAATTTGTTCAAAGAATTAAGGGCAATTTCCGACTGTCTCCAGGTAACAATGAAACAGAAACAGATAACAGGACGTCAATTTGTGAGCTTGCCCTGGGACTTTCTCTCTCCTGGAGAAACCTCTGGTGTAGCCCCACCATTTCTTTTCAAAGACGCTCCCCTCCTTTTCTCTCTCTTCTACACTGTTCTGACTGAATATATATATATATATATATAATTACATGTTGCTTCTTTATCCCTAACAGCTTTTTTCCTCGGCTGATCAAAAATTGAATTTCATCTCCTCCCCTCCCCAAAAGGCTCCTGGGTTTCGCCCTCGCTTACTGAGGTCATAACGATCAGGTCTTGTTGTCTCTTTGGTAAAATAAAACACACACGCATACACACACGCATACACATACGCACACACGCGCACACACAAACGTACAAAAGCAATACACTGCCCAATACGCTTCTGGCCCACAACGTCTGGCACGAAATTGTCTGTTCAGAAGGAAGCATTGGTGATGAGCTTTCCGCTCGTTGGAAGTTGGGTGCTCCTTGTCTTCTCTGTAGATCTCCTCCTGGTGCCCTTCCCCTCATACTGTTGTGGCTGGGCCATACCGAAACAAGAGAGGGGAGGTGTCTTTGATTCGGACACAGAATCTCCCGTTGGGCCAGGTCTTTTGGAGCGAGAGGGGAAAAAAATTGTTTGGGAGCCACTGTTCCACATCCTCCGATACAAACACTAATGCAAAGTGGCTCAACTGTTCTTCGCTGTAGCAGAGAGCGTTGGCATTTCCCAGGAGTTTGCGTGAGGCCTCGTTCGTCTCCTGGACCACCAGCTTCACCATGTCTTCTGCTGACATCTTGTTAGTGAGAGGCAGCTGTGCAAAAAAGAGAGAGAGAGAGAGAGAAGGGAGGTGAGACAAAGAGGAAGGACGTGCGAGAATGAGGGCATTTCCCAAGAAGCTGAGTAAGAGTGCATAGAAGAACAACAAAAAGGATTAGGGGACCGTAGTTGCAGGAATTGGGTCTGTCTAGTCCAGGGGTCACCAACCTTTTGGACCTCAGGCACCACCAAACTCACAATTTTAAATCCCAGGGACCACTAACCGGTTCTGTGGGCATGGCCTAATTTGTGGGTGTGGCTTGGTGGTCATGTGACTGGCTGGGCATGGCTTGTATGTAAATATTATACATATTTATATAAATATTGATTTTTTTTTTATTTAAAAAAGAGCAACTTTTACCCAAAATCAGGCAAAGCAGGCAGGCAGATTGAGTTGCTCACAGAATCAGTCAGTGATCTATCTATTTGCCATCGGCTAGCTCAGACTGTCACATAAAAATTGCTTGCCGTGAGTCTTGCACTGAATAATAGAACCTTCAGTCCTAAGGGAGGTTCGGCTGTGCTTAAAAGCAGAGCCGAAGATCTAAAGACTAGCTAGAAAGCAACAAACTTCTTGCTTCGTAGCTCATCTAAACCTCCCAGTTTGGAGAGGGGGCAACACCAGAGGTGGTGTTCAGCAGGTTCTAACCAGTTCTGGAGAACCGGTAGCGGAAATTTTGAGTAGTTCAGAGAACCAGCCAATCCCACCTCTGACTGGCCCCAAGCTGATTGGCTGGGTCTTCTTTGGTTGCCCTGCAGAGGAGAATGGAGCTGGAAAGCAGGTTAGTGGGAGTGGGGAAGTAATGGGGATTTTGTTGTAACTTTCCCCCAGGAGTGGGAGGGAATGGAGATTTTGCAGTAACTTTACCCTGCCATCCCCACAAGCCATGCCCACAGAACTGGTAGTAAAAATTTTTGAATCCCACCACTGATCTAGATGTATGCTCAAACTGTGGCATGAAGCTACGAGACTTTTGCTCCTTCTGGCTTACTGGGGAGAAGACCCAAAAGTAAAAAAAGGGGCCAGGGCTGCTTAAACTTGGGAAAAGCCATTAGTTCCCCCACAAGCATCCCTTCATTCTCAACGTTGCAATGTGATGCTGGTCAGGAGCAACCAGGAACGTAAGGGTACCTTGACGCTGGTTTCTTTGGAGAGCCCCGTTTCATACTGAGCGCATACCCGTACGATGAAGGAACCTGGCAACCTGCCCCAGTTTGCTACACGTCCTGGCTCAGGCGTCTCCTGGAAGGTCTGAGTCCACTCTACCGAACGTGTCCGAAATACAGCCGAGCTCTCCATGTGCCAATCGTGGCTGGAGCCGAAAGCGGGCCTCGTTCCAGGTGGCACGGAGCCACAGTGGCCAGCAGTCCTGCTCTCGGTTGGGGAGCTGTCCACCGAACCAGGGCAAGACTTCCTGGCCCCGTGGCAGAAGGGCTTGGGGAAATCCAGACTGCTGGTCCGGACGCAGTAGGCCTGCCTTTTCTCTGTGATGCGCAGCAGCTCAATTTGTCGGCTGGGAAGCACGAAGTCACTGTCGTATTGCTCTGAGAGAGGCGGAGGCTCCTTAGGAGGAGGCATGGTGGGCATCTTGAGCTCGTGGCTCTGGAGGACGTCGGGGGCGCTATCCCTCAAAAGGCGGGTGGCTCTTCTCCTGCAGCATTCCAGTCCCGAAGAAGAAGAGTACACCAGGTCGAGTTCCCGAGGGCTCTGGGCACTGCTGGAGTCATAGTCGCTGTCAGTAGCTAAGAACACTTCCGAGGAGCCCTCCTCATCTGACATCCCATGTAAATCTGCAAGGAAAAGAAACAAAGGTCCCTTCAGCCTCCATTTCTACTATGTGCAGGTATGTCTTCCATGTTCCGGAGTCTCGGTGGCGCAATGGTTAGAGTGCAGTACTGCAAGCTACTCCTACTGCAATTTGGCAGATCGAATCCCACTAGGCTCAAGGTTGACTCAGCCTTCCATCGTCCGAAAAGATAGATAGATAGATAGATAGATAGATAGATAGATAGATAGACAGACAGACAGACAGACAGGCAGACAGACAGACAGACATATAGATGATAGATAGACGATAGATAGATAGATAGATAGATAGATAGATAGATAGATAGATAGATAGATAGATATAGATGAACGAGATGGATGGATAGACAGACAGACATAGATGAATTGGATAGATGGATAGACGGATAGATGGATGGATGGATGGATGGATAGATAGAGATAGATAGATAGATAGATAGATAGATAGATAGATATAGATGAACGAGATGGATGGATAGACAGACAGACATAGATGAATTGGATAGATGGATAGACGGATAGATGGATGGATGGATGGATAGATAGATATAGATAGATAGATAGATAGAGGATTTTTCCTATTTTTTTCTGGAAAGTTTCAATAGCCAATTTTAAGGCATAAGACACCTACCAGAAAAGGGATCCAACTGGTAGCCATACAAGATCCCTTGTAAAAACATAATAAAACACTCACCAGAGTTGAGCTTACGGCTCATTTCAGGAGATGGGGTTGGTGATGGTAGGAAGTCTAAATGAGAAGAGGTTGACTGAGTTTTCTCATTTTGTGCTGTGCTCGATTCTTTGACAAACCACACAAGTGAGAGGCCACAAGAGGGTTGCTTGTATCGGGCATGTTGCAAGGCGTCCATCATCCAACGCATTTCTCGCCAAATCTCTTCCATTTGCTGTCCAAGAAAAGAGAGACACCCAAAGAATCAGACATGAAGTTCAGAGATCTGCAGGAACACACAACTACCGTATCTTGCCTGTCATAGGTTTCTAGTAGAAACCACAAGGACGTCAAAAGGCAGCAGCAGCCAAAAGCCAAAGCCAAAGCTGTTAAGGTGTCAGGCATGCTATAAAAATGGAATTGGTGGCATTGGTAAAAAGCCAGCTGGTAACAAGTAACTCCTGTGATTTGTCCCAGTTCCTGCCAACCTAGCAAGTTCAAAAGCATTATAAAAATACAAGTAGAAAAATAGGGACCACTTTGGTGGGAAGGTAACAGTGTTCTGTAATCCCTTACATTGGGGTGCTGAATGGAGCAGAGTATTTACTGGCCAGATGCCCTTCCTGTCACCAAGGCGGAAGAGTTTGCAGCACACAATTACTCATTGTGCCCAGAGAGAGAAAATATCTACCATTATCTAGGATCAAACTCACAGCCTCCTGATTGCGAGGGGAGAATTCCACCTCTAGGCCACCGCACCACTCTTCCCTGCTTCACAATACCTGTATATAATCCTGAACTTGCTGATGCCGCTGTTTGGCAGTAGTTAGTTCTGAATCTGAAAAGGCTTCCCGGAGGCTTTGTTGGGAAAGGAGCGATTCCAACTCCAGGAATGCAGAAACTTGGCAATACTGGCTAATGAACTCATGGTCGTAAATGAAGAAATGAACTAGAAAAGAAAGAGAAGGAAGGACATCGGATGTCATGAAAAGAAAAAATAGCATCATAGAAGCTGAAGCTGATTCTTGCATTGGTTACCTCGAAATATTTTTGATTTCTACTTTAAGCGGCCTTTGATGATAGGAGAAGTTATTTATTGGTAACCTCAAAACTTCAGCATCTACAGATTTGTAGGTTAGTTATTTGTTCTTTCCAGATCATTTCTTTTTCTTGATTCAATAAACAACACCTCTTTATATGGTATATATCACGAAGGGCATGTTTCAAAGAGGGGGAAAAAAAAAATCAATCTTCATCAATTGTAAAAAATGTGATTGCAGCGTACTAATTTGAGCTTTGTACTTAGCATGAGATGGCATGGAAAAATGCATTCTTATCTACAGAAGAGAGAAAGCACATTGATCCCACATAGGAAAAAAAGACAGCAAAGAATAACATGGTGCAATTTGGCCTTCAAGAAAAAGGATCAAGGGATCTAGGACAACTCGCTGAGGCCAATTTACCATGGCCATCTTGCCACAGAATAACTCAACACGGACAATTCCACGCAGGATAACTCAGTGCAATCAATGTTATCCCCCATTGTTTCTTTGACATTGTTTCCATGTTTGTCGGTGCAAGGAAACAGCGATGGATAACATTGATTGTGTTGAGTTATCCTGCATGGAACTGTCCCTGTGGTAAATTGTCCTGCGGTGCATTGGCCGTGACAAGCTGTCTTGCAGTGAGAAGGTTTCAGTGAGATGGCCACAGCAAAACGACTGTGCGAGTGTCAACTGGTAAAGGATACCTGTTTCCGAGTTGCCATAAGTGTGGGGGGGAACCAGAAGTATATTCCATGCTTATCTTACAAAGATTGTACCTAGGCTACTGTCATGCCCTTGTTAGAATCTGATTCTGAGGGAGAGGAGGAACACCAACAGGGAGTGGGAGTATGGCTTTGGAGGTTGTGGAGGAAACTGGGGAAGGGCACAGGCAGAGGCCTATCCCCTCTTCATCCTAGAGCACGCAGGGAGGAGTGAATAAGGGAGAAATGTGAATGGCGTGGTTTACAGGGGAGGAAAGGGCCTTGATCCCCTTCATGGGCTGCAGCTGTGAAGACTGTTTGAAATGACAAACTGAGCATGGGCCAGTGCTGGAAGCAAAGCGTGAAAATATTTGTAGTCTGTCAGTTCTTATATGAGTTCTGGCGTCCCTCCCAGTGTGTGTATTTAGATGTCTGCGGATGTCTTCAAGCCCTTTTCCTGCCTTATCTCATTAATTGCTTCAGTGTGGTTTGTGTTTTTTTTTTTTTCTATTTATAATTTATATGTATTTTGAGTTTGAATGGAAGTTCTTCCTTTTCACAACTGTTTGTGGGGGAGTTTTTTCTCCAGTCAATGATAATTGGACCTTTAAAGCCAAATTGAAGGAATTAAAGGGACTTCACCTCTTTTTGTGACTTTTTGCTTTTGTATCCTACCCTGGGTCATCACAGCTACCGGATCTTCTGCCCGTGAAAATCCTTCATTGGAAAGTGTGATTGATAACACCCAGCCCATGAACATGCTTTATTGGAGAATCTCATGTATGACACACCCAAGGGGGAAGGAGGAAACAGGGTCACAGGTGACTGTGAATTACGGTCAGTGTCAGAGTTGGCTTCAACTGGGATAATGCCAACATGTCGCTCCTAATAAATCTTTTGGATTCTTTTGAAGCTTGGTTCAAAGCTCATGATTTAATTTGGGCAATCGCCGGAACCCTGACAGAAAGTTCTCCCATTCCAAGGATAAGTAATGAAGTTCTCTGTGCACTGTTGCTCACCTAGCTCGAAGATCTGAAGAGGAAGGGTGAGGAAGCCGGACCGAGGGGTGTAAGGATTATTCTGGCCAGGAGCAGTACACACATCATCTGAAGGGGGAAGAAGTAACAGAAAGGAGACCTGCCGTCCAAAGTCCAGAACTTCCTGACTGTACAGGCGGAAATCTTTGGCCTGCAGAATTCAAACACAGAAAAATGTTTTATTGGTGTGAAGTCTTTCATTGTAATTGACTTTCTTCAAGCTCCTAGCTGAAGAGGTATGGACTCTGCAAAGAAACGGAGAGGGGACTTCTCATTCGCAATGGCCATATTTGTTTTTTATTGCACTCATATTCTCCCTCTTCTTTGAATGTTTAAAAAGATGCACATGAGGGGATCTCCCATCACACAACCATTCTATGACATGATAATTTTGGCCCAAAGTTACTTGATAACATACGGTCAAGTGCAGGCCTGAATCTGAGCCTCCTGCACCCCTGTTTAATCTGTTAACCAGTGGGGGTGGAGGAAAGAGGATCCATAAAGATCTTTTTACATTTAAAAAAAAAAAAAAAAACTAGCTTGCAAAATGAAGACTTGTAAACTGAATCAGATGGCTTTACCCCATTTAATTCCCATCCATTCAAGCAACTGCCAAAATCACCACTGTCCACTCTTTTGGGCGACTTATTATTGAGATGGCTTATAATGACCAGAATGTCTTAGAAAGATGTTTTGTTTCCCCTTGTCACACAGACTTCTCATTGGATTCTGATGAATAATATGAATAATATAATATACGAATATGAATAATAATATGAATAATTATAGAATACAAATCCATTTTGCTTGAGGTAGGAAGCAGAGGAATTTGAGCGTTGACCTACAAGCAGGAGCTAATATTTTGATGGCCAGTTCCAAGGATTATTCAAATTCCACCTGAATTAATTGGATTGAAGAAGACTCAAGTATTATGACAGTTTAGGGCCATTTAATATTTTTTTTTAAATCAAATCAAATCCCCCCCAACAATGCGTCTTGTGGATTTTGAGCCTGACAAATAGTCAAAGGATATGGATCTGGATTAGTTAATATTGGAAAGCTGGTGGAACTTTATCCTTATTCAGCCTATAGATGTGAGTGTCAGAAGAAGCTGCCAATGCTCCAGCCGCCCTCCGCACCGATGTAATGTTTTTGGTCATATACGTGGCTCTCAAGTTTGTGGTGAATTGAATAGTAAGATCTGGAGAGAAGCTGGGAGAGGATGTGGCTGAATTAATAATTTAATTTTCCCAAAAATTGAGAACGCGCCTTATTGGCATTTCCAACCATAAGAGATATATATAGATGCGTGCTGTTGTGGTTTGCCGGCAGCCTGCAGAGACAGAACCAGAGTCGGACAGTGGGGAGGAACAGGGACCAGTCTGGGAGTCTGTAGAGGACTCAGACAAGGGTCCTGTGTCCAATACAGAGATGGGGCCAGGGCCATCTGGGAGTTATATGCTGACTCTGGAGCCTCCAGAATCTGACAGCAGTGAGGAAGAGGAACAAGGGAGCCTGTTCCCAGTACGCGCTTGCGCAGAGCCGCCAGAAGGCAATAACAGTTAAGACGAAAGGGGCGACTTGGGAGTAAGGCTGGGAGGTGATTGACCCCTCCCATAAGACATAAAGGAGGAGCAAAGGGACAGGAACCTTTGCAGGAAGCAACTTTGTTCATACTGGTCGGTTTGAAACCTGTGTTGAATTTGTGCTCCGGTTGGACTTGAATTACTAATTGGAAATTTAGTAGCATTTCAAGGCAGATAAAGGTGGGTGCTTATCAGACTTATCCTGAAGGACTTTGGCAGACTTCCATGGGACTATTTACAAACTGTTTGAGACTCATTACAGGCTGTGAATGACTAAAATTCACAGCCATTGAAATAAAGAAAAAAGGGTTTGGGGACTAACGTGTGTTTGTTAGTGTCTCCATAAGCCTTGGTCAGAACACATACTTATTAATTTATTTGATTCACCTCTCTCATGTGAAGATCTCAAGGAGAGAGTTACAAGTGGGTTATTATTCCCATGACAACAATTTACACCCTTTTTATATATGAGTTAATTGGATTATTGTTAAGTGCCCCCAAATCGGGCCATTTCTATCAACGAGGCATCAACAAAATTGACTTGTGCGAGAATGGTCGCACTGTGGCTTTGAAAAGAATCTGCATCCAAACTGCAAAGATATCCATTTGGGTTCAACCTTGGTTTCCTGGCTGCGACTTCAGAAGAATCTTTGCCTAAACTTCATGGATTGTCAGAATAAGGCGGGAGCAGGTCAGGCATGCTATAAAATCCCACACTCTTTCTTTCTCCCTCCCACCCCCGTCACGTGGTTCCCATCTAGGATCTACCTCGTGAAGTGGGATGTTAACCAGTTGCATCAACTCTCGGATGGCCCCTTGGAGCTCCTGAAGAAAAAGCTGCTGGGAAGTTTCCAGTTCTTGCTTGGAGGGAATGGGCTCTTCCATGCTAGCCAGGTTCTGCAGCCATTCCCATTCCTCTCTTGAATGTGGGAGAATGGATAAATGCACAGGAGAAATCAGCAAAGTAAATATCTCCATATCCAATTTGATACAAACCATGGACTTTCTTAGTGTTGGTACTTTCATACGTCAGACCGTAACCTTTTGATTAACTAGTGCAATTGATATTCTATTGCATTTGTTTTATACAGGTCATCCTTGACTTACAACCTTTCACTTAAATGCTTAAGATCCAAATTCAAAGTTCTGACAGTTGCCATACACACACACCCCGCCAATATAGGGGAGGAGCAGGTTAAACTGGAAGGTGGGATTAAGCATGCCATCAGTTTGGAATTATTGCATTGCCACAAGAACCCCAAGTCCAGCCCCCTATGAATTCCATTGACCTTTATCTAGTGCCAGTTTAGATTTGACCTTTAGCTGACCAGATTCTTGTGTAGAGTAATAGCACTTAGATTTATATACCACTTCACAGTGCTTTATAGCCCTCTCTAAGCAGTTTACAAAGTCAGTCTATTGCTCCCTATCTGGATCCTCATTTTACCGACCTCAGAAGGGTGGAAGGCTGAGTCAACCTAGGAAGAGTGGAAGGCTGAGTTCAATTGATGAAAATTGAACTGCTGAACTGATGGCAACCGGCAGTCAGCAAAAGTAATCTGCAGTACTACATTCTAACCACTGCGCTTTGAACTCAGTGAAGGCTCCTGGTTATTAGCATCGGACACCCGTGGTCACATGACCAAACTTTAGGCACTTGGCAACTTGACTGCATTTATGGTTGCTGGCAGCATCCTGATTTCATGTGACTGTGTTTTACAGTGGTTGTGTGGAAGCCCATAACAAATCACTGGTTTTGGTTTACGACTGCTCCGTTCGTTTAACAACCACCTCCAAAAATGTTGTAAAATCAAATTTAGTCATGTGAATAAGACTGATTTACGACACTCATGACTTACAACCCTGATGGCCAGGCTCCATCACGGTCGTAAATAAAAGACTATGTTTTGCATTGCATAATACACTTCACAACCTGGCTATATCTGTTTTTAACCTTTCCAGTCAAATCTGCAGGCAAACTGTCAGCCCAGTTTCCATAACTTTGTCTTAGGTCTCTCTCCTCCGTTTACAATTTTTTTTAATCAGAAGATGAACCTGCAAAAAAACACAAACTCATCTGACCCTAATCTGACTACAGTTGTAGAACCGTAGGTTGCAAAAGTTGCCAGGAAAGATCAGTTCTCATTGGAAAATCCTACCTAGATACGTTGGAATTGCTCCGTATTTTCACATGACACAAGATGTTCGGCAATTGTTCAGGCACCAACACTCGGATCTGGTCAACTGCGCTGCAGAGCTTCAGGTATCCCAGATAAAGTCCAGGGGGAAGTGCTTGGCTGCTGTTCTGGTGGTAAGCTAACTTCTCCTGAAAAATATATATATTAAGAAATGGCCATTGAGGTGGTTGACTGTTCTCTCCCCAGTAAGTCTTGCTGGGAAAAAAAAATATCACAAAATCCAAGAAATAGGAAAAACATAACTATCAGGTACTAGACTAGAAACCAGGTGTTGGTGAGTTCTAGTCCTGAGTTAGGCATGAAAGTTTGCTGGGTGACTTTGGACCAATCACCAGGAGATGGTAAGTTCTAGTCCTGTATTAGGCATGAAAGTTTGCTGGGTGACTTTGGACCAATCACCAGGAGATAGTGAGTTTTAGTCTCTCCTTAGACATGAAAGCCAGCTGGGTGACTGGCTTTCAAGAGCCGGGAAACAGTGAGTTCTATTTCTGTCTATTTCTACCTTACGCATAAAACTGGCTGACTTTGGGCTGATCACTAGGAGACAGTGACTTCTAGTCCCATCTTAGGCATAAAAAGCCAGCTGGGTGACTTTGGGCCAATCACTCTCTCTCAGGCCAGCCGACCTCACAGTGTTGTCGTGGGGAAAATAGGAGGCAGGAGGAGTTATGGGCATGCTTGCCACCTTGAGAGTTGTTTATAAAAATAATAATGGTTGAACAAAAACTATCTAACTAAATAAGAACCAGTCTAGGGCAAGGGTCTTAAAGTCCACAAATGTTAAACTTTGTACCTTTAAGACTTGTGGACTTCAACTCCCAGAATTCCTAAGCTAACATGACTGGAGGAGGAATTCTGGGAGTTGAGGTCCACAAGTCTTAAAGCTGTCAAGTTTGAAGACCCCTGGTCGAGGGTTGAAAGACAGGTAATTTAATAAGAAGCAGATCAAACTGCAGCCAAACAGCTTAACCACCTGGATTTGCCTAACAACTATGTGATTTGAATTAAAGGTTCAACTGAATTAGTTTGTCTACCATTTCCTGGTTCCAACCGGCATCCTAGAAGTCCCAGAGAGATAGACTGGTAAGGCTTGGCGTCACTAGCCTCATCATGGAGGAGAAGATTTGGAGGGACAAGCAGACCAAGGCTGTGATCTCAAGAAACAAGAGGCAGCATTGAAGTGGCCTTTTAGCCGCTTGGCCTTGGCTAATCCTTAGCAACCCCTTCCAATAAATGCTTGCATCGGCCCCCTTGTACAGGTGCTCCAAGGGCCTTTTGTTGTCACAGCCAAAGGAAGTAGAAGGACCGAGAAACCTCCAGAGGATCAGGAAGAGGAAGAAGACAGAGGCATTCACATAGAAAGGATTCTTTGGCTCTGAAAGACCTGCTCAAAAGGTCAAGAAAACAACTGTGACCGGAAGCAAAGAAAAGCAAATGCCTCCCACAATAATTAACGGAATCCCTGGCGGAAACCTCACCCACTTGGGAGACCCCTTCTTTCGTTTCTGCTGAGCGCCACATACCACCACGGGGAGAAAGGGAAGAACCTGTGGCTGGCTTTGCTCAGGCATGCTCTGTCCCGCCTCAGGAGAGCTTAGTGGGATCCGAATTTCAATTAAAAAAGAAAAAAAAGGTGATGGGGCCCTTAGCTCCTTAATATATGGCAGGATTTTGTCCTGAATGATGAAATAATATCTAAATATAAGATGGATGAATTCTGTCAGGCCACTGGTATTTTATCTATTTATTTAGTTATCTATTTATTGAATTTATTTATTCATTGCAGTTATTAACCATTGAATTCTGTCCGGCCACTTGTATTTATCCTTCCTTCCTTCCTTCCTTCCTTCCTTCCTTCCTTCCTTCCTTCCTTCCTTCCTTCCTTCCTTCCTTCCTTCCTTCCTTCCTTCCTTCCTTCCATCCATCTATCCATCCATCCATGGTGTGCAGTGGATAAAATTTAGCACTGCAGAAAAAACTTCCGGTTTGCGTGGCTTCGGGGCAGCAGGAATTCGCGACAGCTCGCGATTCCTGCTGTGCTAGCCGTCGAGGTACCCCCGATCCAGATGGGTCAGGGGGATATGGCTGCCCTGTAGGGACAGCTGAAGACAGAGGGGAGTCGGAAAGGGAGGTGGGGGCATCGCAGACCCCCCCTTTCTCCGAGAAAACCCCTTTTTCCCAAGGCGGTGGAGCGGCGGTCAGCAATGGCCGCCACGAAGAAGCCAGCAACCAGGTAAGAACTGTGCTGGAGGAAGTGTGAAGAGTGAAAGTTCTGTCTGAGCCGGGTCAAGTAACAACTTTCAAATTGCCTGGAATTGAGCTGCTTGTTGCTGGAGGATACATTGTATCCCTAAGAAGAGCGAAAAGCGGCGGAGAAGCTGTTAAAGGGAACTTTTTTTTATTTTTTTTTATTCTCCCACCCCATGGAAAAAGCAGAAATATTTGGATATTAGACATTGAAAGTGGATTGCTTTGAAAGCTAAGCTAAGAGACAAAGGGATTTTTGGACATTGAAAAATTTAAGAAATTGGAAAATCTCTGCTGGAGGTATGGATTTTTGATTATTTAAAATTGTTATTGCAAGTGGGAAGGGAGAAAAAAAAAATTGGAGCAGAAACTGAAAAAGGAGGAGACTGTCTAGAACGTCTTTGTGGATCCCAAAAGAAGATGTATGGTAATTGGACCTCTTTGATTAAAAATTAATTCAGAAAGAGAAAGAGAAGAAGGAAGAAAAGTATTAACTTTTGGAACTTTTTTTTTCTCTTTTTTTAATTGCTTTTGATTGTCTTTGATTAAAAATACTTGTGGTTGTTTTGGAAAAAGTTTCCCTTTTCATAATGGCATCGTCTGTGGATGAACTAGAGATTGAATATCAAAAATATAAAAAAGAAGATACTTTGGGCGCTTTGTTTCAATTCTTAGAAATGGCGTTATGTTCCTTTGAAAAGTTGATTACGCAGCAGAAGGACTGGGACAAGGAAGAAGAGGAAGAAGAAGCCATCTTTGATGAACAATGGGTCCCTTCCGGAGAGGAGGAGAAAAAGGATAAGAAAAAGGGGTTTTTAAGAATTATAAAAACAACCAAAAGAGAGAAAAATGAGCGAAAAGATGGAGGCAAGGTTAGAAAGCAAAGGAAAAGGAGCAAGAAAAGCGAAGAGAAAAAGCAAAGGGGTAGAAAGGGCAAGGAGAAGAATAAGCAAGAGAGAAAGAGGGGGAGGAGAAGCCTTAATGGGGGGAAGCAAGACTTAAAGAAAAAAAGTTTATTTAGAGACAATGGGTGAATTTAATTTAGATTAAAAGAGGGATTCTGGAGGGTATATAAGAGTGTGTTTTTATATGTATATTTAGAACATAAAACTTATTATGTAATCTTAGAATCTTTTAAACAGAATCCCAAGAAAGATTGCTATATGTAGTATTTTTAAGTTAGGTAATGAGTTATAGATGTTACTCCAATTGGTGTACAGGAGAAGTATAGTAAAAGAAAAAAGATGAATGGATGATTGGAAATAGAACAGACAAAGAATGTTGTTGAAAATGGTAATAAGATATGGAAGGATATATATGCTTTTTTTTTTTATTTTGTATATTGATAAAAGGCAATAAAATGTTAATTGATAAATAATTTGGATGGAAAAGAGAAGTAGGGACAAGATATGAAGTTAATATTATATGAAATATTGATATTATAATCTGGAAATGTTATGCCTTATTGGTTTATCATTATTATTATTTTTTTCAGAAAAGAATTTATAAGCTGTTATGCCTTGATTTTTTGTGCATTGTTTTTAGAAAACTGATAAAAATGGTTTTTATATATATATATATAAAAGAAAATGATAATAAGATATGGAAGGAGATATGGGTTGAATATGATGTTTGAATTTGTGTCTGTGTAAAGAGTTTTAACACGGGAACAGACAACCTTCAGAAAAGATCTTTTAGTTTTGTCTATGTTTTGTGTTTGTATGTCTTGTGTATTGTGCTTATGATAAAACTAACAAAATTTGTTTTTTATAAAAAAAAAAAAGGGAAAAAGAATCAATAAAACCTTGGAGGAATGTTAGATGAGAATAATTTAAACAAGCCAGAAAGAAAAGAATATGATGACTATAAAATGGATAAATATGGAAGAGAAATGAAATTGAATAGGAGTAAAGAGAAATAATGAGAAATTTGCTGAAAGATATTTGCGTGTCCATATGGGGATGGGATAAATTGGAATTATGCTGTATAAAAATAATGTTTTGTTTGACTTGTAAGGACTTACAATGTTAAGAGGTTTTATGTGTTTATGATATTCAATGGTTAATGATGTGTTGTTTTATCTTTAAAACTAATAAAAATTTGTTTCAAAAAAAAAAATTTTAGCACTGCAGACTAAGTCTGCCCCACTGCCAGGAGTTTGATCCTTCCTTTCTTTCATTCATTCTCTCTCTCTCTCTCTTTCTACCGACCTATCTACCGACCTACCTATCTATCCAATTTATTTATTCATTAAATTTATTAGCTGTTGAATTCTGTCCAGCCACTGGCATTTTATCTATCTATAATCTATCTATCTATCTATCTGCCTGCTTGCCTACCTATCCAATTTATTTATTCGTTACATTTATTAGCCATTTCATTATGTCCAGCTACTGGTATTTTGTCTGTCTGTCTATATGTCCATCCGTCCATCCATCATCTATCTATCTATCTATCTATCTATCTATCTATCTATCTATCTATCCAATTTATTTATTCATTAAATTTATTAGCCATTGAATTCTGTCCAACCACTGGTACTTTTACTTATATACTAACTGACTTAATTATATATTGGCCGCCCATCTTAGCACAGGGTAACTGTGGGCAGCTTAGCAATGTTCAATGTATTTTCTAATTAGATTGCAAGCATCTTACCCAAAATCCAAGCTCTAGTCCACCCTAGCAGAGATAACTTACCTGGAGATACTCAGGATCTGTGACAGCCTCTGTGTAAATCATGTCTCCTGACGTTAAAGCAGTATTTTTCAATCTTGGCAGCTTTAAGATGGGTGGAACTTCAACTCCAAGAATTCTCCAGCCTTGCTGGGAGATGAAGTCCACCTACCTTAAACCTGCCAAGGTTGAGAAAATGCCACATTAAAAGTAATTTTCTTTCCCTCAATAACCAAAGGAGAACTTTGTCTTCTCTGCTAAGAAGGCATAATGGGTTACCTGCGTAGTCATGAGAAGGACGTCCAGAGCGGTAGGTTCTTCGGGGGAAGAGATTGACTTGCGACTCGTCTGCAGTTTTGAGACAGGGAGCCAGCGAACGCTCTCAAAGGTTTGGTTGGACTTCACTTCTTTGAGGGTGACCACCAAAATGTTCCCTTGCTTGTCTTTGATGGGTTCAAAAAACACCTGACCCAGGTCTTGAATCCCTAGCAGACCCTACAACAGCAAGGGAGAGGGGAAATGGCCTCAGAGGGTATATCTACTACAGGTACACAGGCACGTGGGTGGTTGGGTGTGTCATTATCTAGGTCAGGGTTGTCAAACTCAAGGCCCCGGGGACCGGATCTCACCCAGGGTGGTAGTGTTTGCCTCAGTTGTTAAGTGGATCATTGTAGTTGATAAGTTAGGACCCTGCTTGTTCAGTTAATCTGGCTTCCCTGTTGACTTTGCTTGTCAGGAGGTCTCAAAAGGGGAATCACGGGACACATCAATGGACAAAATCCGAGCGTCTGGATTTTGATCACAGATTTCACGTAACCATCATGTTACTAACTCGGTCTCAAAGACCTCTGAGCATGTCAGGTAGTTAAGGTGAAAGAACCAATACAGACCAGGTATCTGGGTCAACGTAGCCCTTTTATTGGCATTTGTTCCTTCCAGCAAGACTCAGGTCCTGGGTAGGATAACCAAAGGGTGGCCCACATAAAGTCAGCGCTGGGTGTCAAGATTCCAGAAATTGCCCTAATTAAGTCATGATTCTCGAGCCAACCTTCAATAAACTTCAAAGGATTCATTAGAAGCGACATAGTGGCCCTGCCCTATATGAAGCCAACTCTGGCATACATAATTTACAGTCCAACTGGGATTTTGCAGTATCCTTCCCTTTCCATGCCCACCAAGCCACACCCAGAGGACTGGTAGTAAAAAAACATGAAACCCACCACTGGTCACGTGATCAAAATTTGAATGCTGGGGCAACTGGCTCGTATTTATGACGGTTGCAACGCCCTGGGGGTCACATGATCCCCTTTTGTGGCCTTCAGACGAGCAAAGTCCAAGCGGAAGCCAGATTCATTTAACAACCGTGTTACTAATTTAACAGCTGCACTTAACAACGGTGGCACGAATGGTCGTAAGATGGGGCAATGCTTGCTTTGCAAATGTTTCTGCTTTAGCAACAGAACAATTGGGTTCGGTTGTGGTTGTAAGTCGGGCTACCTGTAAAATGGCATTGAAAAAAGTGACCTATGTCCGTTTTTCACACTTACGTTGTTGCAGCCAAATAGCTTAACCTTGGATTCTCTTAACAACTGTGTTTTGCTTAACGACCGTAGCCAAAAGTGTCATAAAAATCAGGCACGACTGACTTCACCATCGCCTTGTTTAGCAATGAAAATTCTGATCTCAATGATGCTCATCGGTCAAGGACAACCTGTTGTATTGGAAAGACGCTGCTTTTATACCTGCATTTGTGAAATGGCCAGCAGCATTTTGAAGCGTGTTTGGAGTACACAGGAACAGGAAGACTGGGAGACGGTAACGCACTGTTGCAGCCACAAGATTTCATCCCACATGCACGACACCTGCAGCAAACACAGCAAAAGGGTTTGCAGAAACCAGGCTAACCTTCTCGGGCTCTACCCCAAGGTTGATGTCTGTCACAAACTGAGATCGACTCTTTCAGACATCTCCTCTCCCCATTTTTTCTGCAAAGAAGATGCTTTATAAACAAAAAACAAAAAACGCATATCAATAGGAACTTAAAAGAGGCAATTTCGGCAGGTGACACTTCACTGTCCTTCTTCAGCTTAAGAGGAAACACTTCCACTCTTAACAGAATAACACAATGACAGAGTTGGAAGGGACCTTGGAGGTCATCTAGCTCAGTGGTCGCCAACTGGTGGGCCGGGAACCACTGGTGGTCCATGAGAAAAATTTGGTAGTCCGCAGAGAAATGTCCCCCTCCCCAAAGCAATTAATCCAGGCTGCGCGGGAATACAAGGCTGCACTGCTCACATGGCCCGCCCACCCTTTGGCCAAGCGCAAACCTTACCTTGAGTAGAGCCATGCAAGCTGGAACTGAAGGTAAGACCAATGGCAGGGGAGGGAAATCCGCCCTGGGAATGGCTTGCTGACATTGGTGAGAAAGTCAGTCTCATATTCCAGAGCTGCAGGAGTCACAGGACCGGCCCTTTGGTCATCCTGGAGCAGCTCCTCCAGTCCATGGCAGGCCGGTGCACCCGGGTGGAGAAGCAGCTGCTCCAGGATGACTGAAGGGCCGGTCCTATGACTCCTGCAGCTCTGGAATAGGGGACCAACTTTCCCACCAACGTCAGCAAGCCACCGTCAGTCAAAATTTATATTGGTGGTCCACGGGATTTCAAATTATGAGTTTGGTGGTCCCTGAGGTCCAAAAGGTTGGCGACCCCTGTTCTAGTCCAACCCCTGCTCAAACAGGAGAACCTATGCCATCTCAGACAAATGGTGGTCCAATCTCTTTTTAAAAAAACCTCCAGTGTTGGACCACACATTACTTCTGAAGTCAAGTTATTCCACTGATTAATGGTTCTATCAGGAAATTTCTCCTCAGTTCTAGGTTGCTTCTCTCCTGGATTAGTTTCCACCCATTGCTTCTTGTCCTGCCCTCAGAGGCTTTGGAGAATAGCTTGACTCCCTCTTCTTTGGGGCAGCCCCTGAGATATTGGAACACTGCTTTCACATCACCCCTGGTCCTTCTCTTCATTAGAGTAGAATATCCAATTTCGCAACCGTTCTTCCTATGTTTTAACCTCCAATCCCCTTATCAGCTTTGTTGCTCTTCTTTGCACGCTTCCCAGAATCTCAACATCTTTTGTTTTTTTACATTCGAGGCAACCAAAACTGGATGCAGAATTCCAAGGGTGGTCTTACCAAGGCCTTATAAAGTGGCATTAACACTTCATGTGATCTTGATTCTATCCTTCTTCAAGAAAAGCAAATTAAAACCTCCGAAAACAGTCATTATATCAAGCGGGGCACTATATCAAGTCAATAGCCTGAATTAATGCATGGAGTTACTTTAGGTCAGGGGTCTCCAACCTTGGCTCCTGGAAGCCTGGCGGACTTCAACTCCCAGAGTTCCACAGCCAGCAAAGCTGGCTGTGGAATTCTGGGAGTTGAAGTCCACCAGGCTTCCAGGAGCCAAGGTTGGAGACCCCTGCTTTAGGTGAAGAGTGCCTAAGGCCAAGATGGGTGGATGGGGGGAAACGATACTTCATGTCTCCAGATATTAATTGAAGCAGGAACTGGGAAGCTGTGCCGTAAAGGATTAAGTGATCATGGCATGCATTTCTAAGATTGTTCAAAATTAAAAAGGGGTCACCTTAGTGAACCAAAGGAAATCCTGCATAAGCAAGCAGGAATAGGTGTCATCGATCTCCACCACAGGGATCTGGTCTTCAGGGGTCACCAGAATATTGTCATCCTTGTAGAATATGGAGGCGAGATAGAGACCCCTGGGAAGAGAGAAAATATTTGGGGTTTGGAGGGTTTTTTGGGTCATGAATTTTTATTGAAAAAGACAATATAGAAAAATGAAAATAATAGGAAAGCAGAGAAGAGGAAGAGAAAGAAGAAGAAGAGGAGGAGGAGGAAGAAGAAGGAGAAGGAGAAAAAGAGGAAGGAGGAAGAGGAGGAGGAGGAGGAGGAGGAGGAGGAGGAGGAGGAGGAGGAGGAGGAGGAGGAGGAGGAGAGTGTAAAAGTGAAAATGTTTATGGAGGTTCTCAGTCATCCAGGTTGTCCCAAAGATGCTTTTTTTTTAATTCCAAGAGATAACTGGACTCTCTTTGTTTTTCCTTGGAGACGTTTCCCTTCTCATTCATGAAGCTTCCTTGATTCTGACTCAATGGTGGAGAATGGAAAGATTTATATTCCTTTCTATCTGGTTAATGACCAGGGGACTGCAAGGAATATAAATCCTTCCATTCTCCACCGTTCAGTCAGAGCTGAAGAAGCTTCTTGGATGAGAAGGGAAATATCTTCAAGGAAAAACAAAGGAAATCCAACTGCCTCTTGAAAAAATCACCTTTGGGTAAAAGGGAAAAAGAAAAAGACTTAAGGTCATAATATACAACCTCAGCTTTTTACTTTTGCATAATAATACATACAAGCCATTTCTATAACGACCAACCTATCTAATCAGCAAAACCCAAAAACCAACATTTGCACCCCCCCCCACAAAGTCCAGAAATGGTTTCCAAGTAGAAACAAAATGAATTCTAGTCTTTTCTTTAATCAAAGCAGTTGATTTAGTTATCTCTGCTAACTCCATCAACTCTGACCACCATTCATCTCTTATGGGAATCAAACTATCTTTCAGGATGAGAGGAAACATCTATGAAGGATTCTCTCACCATGGATGATGGAGAGAGACCTTCTCCCAGCCTTTCCTCTTCTTCCTGGCATTTCTGGGAAAATAACTAAAGCAAAAGACTCAATAGAAAGTTTAACGGCCATGGGAGCAGATACAAAATCCTATATTCTGGGGAGTCCCACTTCCCAAATCTTCTTACTGTCAGCATTCCAACCAACCAACTCCAAAGCAATTAACTCCGAGACAAACATTTCCTCAAAGTCCCATTTTAATAGAGATGTCATATTGGCCCATCTAGGAAAACCCAAATCTGAGAGTTCCAGGTTTCCCTTTCCCAAGAGAAATCTTGGGAAAAAGAGAAATCCAAGATCCATCTGCTGCATCCTCCAGTCCATCACATGGTCCAATCAAATCTTGGTCCCAACTGGAGATATGCACCCAGTCACTCCCCTCCAGGTGCAGGGCATCATGTCCTTGACTTTCTGAGAAAGAATGTTGTTGTGTCTAATCATCCATTTCTCTATGAAATCCCCCCTTCAAAATTCCCAGGCATTAAATATGGTGGGCTTGAAGCTTCCAAGTAAAATATGGCTTCCAAGGCTGACACTTACCTTTTTAATGTCTTTAAAAATTTGCTACCAGGATGGAAGAGATACTTTAGACTTTTGGAGACGGAATGTTTTCTACTCTGAGGTTGATTCTTACAGGGCTCTGAAAATCAAGGACAACGTGTAGAAATGATTAAATATCCAACTTCTATTGCTGTTTCTTTTTTTCCTTTCCTTCTTAATTGTAGCTACATTAAATGTGCAAGGCCCGAAGAAACCTGGAGAGGCTTAAATTGAATCAGTGAAAGACAAGAAAGTGTCCTGCCCCTGTCAGAGTCTGAATCCAAGGAGGAAGATGAACAGCTGACAGGGAGTGGAAGTGTGGCTCTGTTGGCTGTGGAGGAGGCTGGGGAAGGGCAAAATCCAGACAGGCAGAGCAGGGGAATGGTAGAGCAAGCCAGAGGGAATTCAAAGGAAGATCCAGGTCCACCCCCTCTTCATCCTAGGGCATTCAGGGAAGAACAGAGCAGGGAGCAACATGGGTTGCATGGCTTATGGGGGATGAAAGGGCCCTGATTTCCTTCACTAGTCACACCTGGGAATGAGAGTTTAAAAGAGATGCAAGCTGAGTGCAGCGTCTTCTGGGAACAAACGTGAGTTTATCTTGTGTTGACTTTGGTTATCTGTGTTCCTGGCATCTTCCCAAGCGTGTTGAGTTATTGCCATGCCTTCACGCCTGGAATTCTTGTTCCTGTCTTGCCGGACTAATTACCTCATCTTGCCTTGATTGGACTTATAGTTACAATTTTTGATTACCATGTTTTAGACTTGATTCTCTGCAGCCAAAGGCTGTTCCTGGGAGAGTTTTTCTCCAGCCAGAAGAAGGTAACCAGGACATTGGGGATAAAGTTGGAACTAATAAAGGGACTCCTACTGATGTTGCCTTTGTGCCACGCCCCTTTGGGTCATCACAGAAAGATATTAATGATGTATATCAAGGGACCCCCCAATAAAGACCTTTTTAGTCCAGTGATGGCAAACATTTTGGGCTTGGCCAGTCAAAAATTTGGAAAATGCTTAACTTGATTCTGCTGATCTGCCAGTCCCAACCCTTCAAACAGAAAAGGAACAATTCTTCATATATTCATTTGTTTGGGAAAAAAACATATAGTCCCATGTGTGTAAAGTCTGAGGGATAAAAAAATATTGGAGGAACTGAATATGTACAGCCTGGAAGACAGAAGAAAAAGGGGAAGGGGTCATGATTGAAACCTTTAAATATACTAAGGGTGTGAATAAGGTTCCAGAAGGCAGTATTTTTATTATTAAACAAAAATCAAGACTACGGGGGCATAAGTAGGAAAGTTTGAAAGTATTACTTCACAGAAAGAGTAGTGGAAGCTTGGAGCCAACTTCCAGTAAAGACAGTGAGTCAATCATCAGTAAATGAGTTTAAACATGCTTGGGATAAACATATGTGTATCATCTGACAAAAATTAAAAAATTAAATTAATTTTTAAAAAAACCTCAAAGGGCAAACTCAATGGAGCAGTGTGATGACCCAAAGGGGTGTGGCACAAAGACAACACAGTCAAATAAGCAAGAAGTGTCCCTTGGTACCTCCAACTTTGCCCCCAATGTCCAGGTTACCTTCAGCTGGAGAAAAAACTCTCCCCAAGAACAGTCTTTAAGGGGAGGAAATTCAGTCCGAAAACAAAATACATACAAACTGTAACTAAAAGTCCACACAAACCACACTGCAGTAATTAACTTGATAAGGCAGGAGAAGGAATTGCACACTTGAAAGGCCAGCAAAACACACAGAGTTGGGAAGTCGGCAGGAACCTAGGTAAGACTCGACAATACAAAATAATTCATGATTTGCTCTCAACAGTTTGCTGCACGCAGCTTCCCTTTTTAAACACTGTGTTCCCAGCTGCAGCTAATGAAGAGAATCAGGGCCCTTTCCATCCCCATAAGCCAAGCAACTCATGTTGCTCCCTTCTCCGTTTCTCCCTGCATGACCTAGGATGAAGAGGGGGTGGGCCTGGATCTTCATCCGAACTCCCTCTGCCTTGCTCTACCTCTCCCCTGCTCTGCCCAGACGGACTGTGGCCTTCCCCAGTTTCCCCCACAGCCAACGGAGCCATACTCCCACTCCCTTGTCAGTTGCTCGGCCTCCTCCTCCAAATCAGATTCTGACGGGGGCATGACAAGCATGAGGTCTTTTTTTGCCAACAGTTTTCTGTGTTTCTATGTGTAATGCTATGTATTATATAAAGAAATGCCAAATAATTACAAAAATGAAATATGACAAAAACAACCTCGTTTTTGGAGAGTCCAGAAGTTGAATGAGAACATACTGTACCTCATTCTTCCAAAAATCACATAATAGATCAAGAACAGCTGTTGTTGGATGTTGCTGAACACTGCCGTGACCCAAAGCTTTGTGATGTGTCATCTTTGACATGCATGTTGTAGGTTCATTACCACTGTTTTCATGCATTCAAAGTAGCCGACTACTTATTTTTAGCTACCAAAAAGGCTACAGCATCTTCTCACTTTAACCTTTCTTTTTGGTTACTTTCCTTTTGACCTCTTCTAAAAATCTGTATTTCGTCCATGCCTTTCTTCTGCAGAAGTCTTGTGGTTTTCCAGCTTAATCTCTTTGTCCCTCTCTGCTATTTATGGATCTCTTTCTACAGAATAGGATAGGATAGGATAGGATAGGATAGGATAGGATAGGATAGAAGAGTTGGAAGGGACCTTGGAGGTCTTCTAGTCCAACCCCCTGCCTAGGCAGGAAATCCTACACCACTTCAGACAAGTGGTTATCCAACATCTTTTTGTTCTAACATTATTTCTACAGCTAACTTTTGCCCTTTAAACATTTGTGGGCTAACAGGCAAGTGACAACCAGTTTTTAGTGCATGACTTATGGGTGTAAGATAAGAATGGCAAAGAACAATTTAAAATGACGATATTACGTTAATTACCTTATGTTTTCTGATTGTCTTCATCTTAATAACCCTGTAAGGGATGTCATAATTATTCTAATTTAAGGCAGCAGCAAATTAAAAGATAGGGAAACCTGGTCCCACTTGTTCCAAATGAAATTCAGAGGAAAGAGGGGGGGAAAAAATAATTGGATCTGCCTTTCTTAGATCTAATCTAATCCTATTCCATCAAACTGTTCTGGATGTGGTGAGCCATTAAGATTTGATCCTATGCTTCTCAAGAAGACACCCTGTCAGCTGTGACAATTACTTTTCCACTATTCTTGTATTTTAGTCTTCTCCTTTTTTTCCCATGTGGTCCTTTTACCACTGTCAGAGCTGGGACTGTGTCAAATGTTAAATATCTGGAAAATGCCATAAGCTGTCAGGATGGTTCATCCATAAAAGAGCTTTTTCATGCCCACTGCTACCTGAACACTTTGGAAAAAAATGACCCACAATAGATTGAAATGTTTTTTATGTCATCTCAACAGTCTGGACGTGATTAACTAGATAGTAACCCATTAAAAACATAGAATAAACCATCAAAATGCTCTTGGCCTGGTTGTATCTGAAGTAGTTTGTCAGCCCCACAAGGTAGAACCAACCAAAATGTCAACACTGCAGGAATTCTAGAATTATTTTGATTGAGATGGCTATGATAACAGAATCTTGTAAGTCTTGATTGTGCTTTACCTCCATGCAATCAGAGAGGTCCTTAACGTGAACAGCTTTTGAATATTATCAATGTTTTGTAGGGATTAAAGACAGTTTCAACCCTCTTTGCCAAAGTAACACTTCCTGCATATTTCCATCAAGGTCATCTCCTTTATTCTCCACCGTGGGTGGCATATTAAATTTAAAACAATGTTTTCCAACTGGATCAATGTCTAAAAGTTTGGACTTCAACTTCCAGAATTCTCAGCAATGGCCACAATGGCTGGGGAATTTGGGGAGTAAGAAGTCCACACAGCTAGACATGACCAACCAGGGGCAAACTTCTGGAAACAACCAAGCTCATAGAGCACCAAAGACCTACAGTCTTCCTCCTCTTCCTTTCTCCTCCTCCCTTTCTCCTCCATTCTGCAAACCCCATTCCCTTCTAGCACTGATGATGTTCCTTAGATAGGTCATGAAACATCTGCAAGAAACCAGCTCGGTTCAGAGAACACCAAGGACCCCATTTCTCCTTAAACTGAGTTCCTGTTTTCCCCCGCTTAATGTCTTTGCTCTGATCAAAATGTATGTATTGCCGACTCAGGTATAGACTGCTAAAAGATGAAAAGGGTTCTTCTGTGTAAGAAACCAGAGCTTCTCAGTTTCTAAACTCAATTGAGTTTTTGCCTCCAATGGGTTTGATGGTTGTTTTCATTCTCCGTCTATCAACGCATTTCCTTCCCCATCTTTTTCCTCCCTTTGCTACCTCTTGCATGGGTCTCCCTAGGCACCCCTGATGTTTGCAAGCAGCCCAGGGAGAATAATAATAGAACCTTTAAGAGCTGAATTCAATTGCATTAAAAGTCATTTGTTTGGACTGGCATCGACTAGCCATGTACGGCATCCGCATACCGAAGCTGGTTGCAACGTCAAACATTGGCCTTCATTCAGAATGCTTGAAATACTTTCCTCTGCCGCATCCCCAAACTGTCTTTAGACACGCGACAGGACTCACCGTGACACACACAGTGTTGGTGCACCATCTTCACCTGGTTAAGTAAGTGGTCCAGAGCTTCGGCCTGTCCTCTCTGACGTGGAGCCCTCCCGTCGTATTCTCTCCAATCTGGAGTGGGTGTAGGATGAAACAGGTTAGTGGCAAGAGTGCATTATCTGTGCTTCCACTGATGATATTACCTAGTTTGGAAATGAAATGTCTGCAGGAAAACCAACAAGCTCAGAGAGCACTAAGGACCTCACAGTTCTCCCCCCCGCTCCTTCCTCCACTTTGCAAATCTGACATCCTTCTAGCATTGAAGATGCTACCTAGTTGGCTATTTAAACATTTGCAAAAAAACCCCCCATCAAGTTTCAGCAAGTATCAAGGACCCCACAGTTCTTCCTCCTCTCCTTTCCTCTACTCTGCAAATCCAACACCCTTCTAACTCTGATGATGTTACCTAGTTGGGTCATGAAACATCTTCAGAAAAAACCACCAAGCTCAGAGAGCACCAAGGACCCCATAGTTCTCCTCCACTTTGACCTCCTCCTCCTCCTCTCCTTCCTCCACTCTACAAACCCGATACCCTTCTAGCACTGATGATGATATCTAGTTGGATCATGGAACATTTTCCAGATAACCACCAAGCTCAGAGAACACCAAAGACCCCCACTGTTCTCCTCCTCCTCCTCTCCTTACTTCGTTTTGCAAATCCAACATCCTTCTAGCATTGATGATGTTACCTAGTTGGGTTGTGAAACATCTGTGAGAAAAACCACTAAGCTCAGAGTACATCACAGACCTCACAATTCAACCCCGAGCTACAAATATTCTCCTTTATTTCTACCGGGCTTCACTCTAGTTCATAGATAATGCAGTTCAACTTGGTCAATACAGACAGGTAGTAACCACTGATGGAAATTATTTGCACGATGCCACCATCAGGACATGACCACAGATTACTGCAAAGCAAGCAAGCAAACAAACAAACCAGGAAGGAAGGAACAGACTTTGCAGTTTGTTTCACTATTTCTAGAGCTCATTCCTTCTTCCATCCTTCCCTGGACCGAAGGTTCTTCAGACTCAATGGAGAGAGGTAAAATTCACCTATGCAAGTACATCTATAGGACCTCTTCCTTGTGCTTCTTAGTGATGAGCTGGCCCAACTACTGAACAGCACGGGTAAATGTGTGAGTTAGACTGGCTTTATATTATTTGGTTTACATTCTCTCCTGTGACATAGTTTTCCACTGAAAGTTCAGCTCCATTAATTTTGGCTGAAGACGAGTGCTATTTTTAGGTATTTTAAAAACACCCAAGGAGATGCCTTGAGTTTTTAATGGAGCAGACATTGAATTCTTCTGGGTTTTTTTCTTTAATTTAGAGGAGTGTTTAAAAAAAAAAAAACATGAAAGCCAACAATAATTCATTTGCTAATCTTGGCTGTGCTCAACAGTTGCCTACAACAATTAGGGAGCTAAATCTGGACGGCCCAATCCATTAGGTGCATTTACTGCAAATTCAAAATGTGGCTTTGTTGGGAGTTTTCTTAAAACCTTTGCCCTTTGACTCTGGAAGCAGTCGAGATACTGCAGATAGCAAACCCAGGTTTGAAGAGCACGGATGGCAAAAGGGCTTAAACCTCAATGTCCACCACACAAACATACCAAGCAATCTGGTTAACTAAGCATCCAAACTTTGCTCTGAATTGTTATTTCATGGTTTGGATCATATCATTGAAAACAGCCATTGATATAAGTCTGTGGAGATTCTCTGTCATCCAGGTCATAGTTGTCCCAAAAGTGCTTTTTTCAAGAAGCAACTGGACTTACATGTTTTTCTTTGAAGATGTTTCTCTTGAGGACACAGATAAACCTCCAAGTGGCCTCAACGACCCTCAAAAAGGATGCAACTGACCAGCTGTCTGCAAGGAATATAAATCCTTCCCCACCACCATCCAGTCAGAGCTGAAGAAGCATCTTGGATGAGAAGCGAAGCGTCTTCGAAGAAAAACCAGAAAGCCCAGTTGCACACTTGAAAAAAGCACTCTGGGGACAATGTTTCTGTTCTTCACACTTACTTGAGGGGATGGCATAGGGCGGTATTGATGCTTGTGGGGCTCCCCAGCCCTTCATGTTGTAGGCAGATATCTGGACATAGTAAGCCGTACCCTGTGAAGAAACAGCAAAGAATAAAGATACCTAAACCCAGAGGAGAGCTTAAAGCTCAACAACTACACAATATATAATACAGGTAGTCCTTGACTTACAACAGTTCATTTAGTGACTGTTCAAAGTTACAACGGCAGTGAAAAATGTGACTTATGACCATTTTTTCCAGAGTTACGATCTTTGCAGCATCCCCCTGGTCACATGATCAAAATTCAGCCGCTTGGCAACTGGGTTCGCATTTATGACGGTCGCAGGGTCCCAAGGTCACGTGATGACCTTTTGTGACCTTCTGACGAGCAAACTCACTTCATAAGTAACTTATCAACCAGATTGGGATGGCTTGATAGCAGGGAAGAACAGGGGCAGGGTGGCCGAGAGAGAGCAAGCAGTGGACACGAGGAGCAACGGAACCCAGGCAATGAGCAAGGCCCCCTCCTGATCCCTGAGGACGGAGAGTGGAGAGAAGGTGGGAACAGTGCAGGGTTGATCCAACAATTCGGGAGGAGAGAGCTCCACCCCTCTTCACAAGGCACACCTGAGGACTGAGATTTAAGGGAACACTACGGGGAGGGGCGTTTGTTGGGAACAAATGCTGAATTGGTAGAGTTTGGTGTGGCGGTACAACGTACGGAGTTTGCAGGAATGCTTGCTTCTTCCTGACCTCACAGACTCAGTACCTTGTTCCCTACTTCGTGGACTCATTGTTTGTTCCTTGGTTCAGGGACTCATTTACCTGTTCCCTTGTTTTGTTGGACTGGGCACAGTCCAAGGTTGCTGTGTCTCTCTCTCTGTGTGTGAGAGCTTTGCTCTGGCACTTGCCAAGAATGTAGGAGCGTTTGGGGGGGGGGGGGAATTTGGAGCATTAAAAAGGAGTTTGAACTCTCAGCTGGCTGTGTGACCTTTGGGCCTTGTCCCGAGTCATCACAAGAAGCTTCGGATGGCTCACAAAAGCAGGATCAGCAACAATTCCCAGTTTTCAATCCCAGAGCTCATTTTCCCACCGGCAGAGCAATCACCTCTGGTTTGGTTGTCAAATCCATCTATCCAAGTGGATCGCTCCTTGCCAGAGCAGAAAGGCAGGGTGCAAATCAAATAAACTTTGCTTTGGGATTGAACTGCCCTCCGACAGAAAAAAGCCAACGAATCGATTGTTGTTCCATGGAGCCCAGTTTTTTTTCCAGTAGAGAGCATGTGCCAAATTGGCTGTTGCACTCTCTTGAAATCATGTCTGCCTTCCCTGGCCTCATCCTTCCTTTTGCTGTCATGCTGTGCACTCAGCAGCCTGGCTGGCTCCTGTTTTGCTCTTGGAATCCATCCACCACAACAATGAGAGGGGGCAACTGTGCTAGTCCCGCCATTCCCAGAGAGATAAAAACGGAGGTGGAGGGGAGGGAAACGGGGTGCGAAGAGCTCAGCCGGTCTATGATTTCATTGCCCCAAAGATTAGACTGGAGTCAGAGATTCTGGCTTCCAATTAGCTATGGAGCTGGTGGACAAGGCTGTACGGTAGTGGAAGTACATGGAGTGGAGAAAGAAAGGGCCACTTATTTATTTAGCGTACGGCAAACATGTTAAAAAGCACATCGCAACTGCATTCCCAATGAACAAACAGGAAAATCAAAATCAAATCAACCTTTGTTGTCAGGGGTGGGATTCTACCAGTTTGCACCTATTCTCTCGAACTGAAGAAATCACTGGCCTAATCCTGTAAAGAAGGCAGGAAGGAAACATTCTGGTGTTGCTTACAAAAACTGCCTCTCCGTTAACCCTTATTACGTTCTTGGCAGGACTGGACTTCCTGTCTCAGGAACTTCTCTGGAGTTTTTCCCCCTCCTTTGCTGGTACTTTGCTTGTGTGGAGCGACCATTCAAAGTGACAATGGCCCTGAAAAAAGTGACTTATGACCATTTTTCACACTTACGACTGTTGCAGCATCCCCACAGACATAAGAGGCCAGGTGAGGAGATGCGCTCCTTGATGTGAGTGATGTTGAGTTGGCCACACCCAGCCAATTACATGACCACCAAGCCACGCCCACCAACTAAGCCACACCCACGGAACTGGTTGTTAAAAAATTTGAATCCCACCCCTGACTACAACATGCATACGGGGAGAATGGATGAGTCTCCCTTCATGCACTGTCATGGCAAACTATGGATTACGGCACAAACAAAAGTCGTTTCAGTTCCGCTCTAGGTTTATCCTCTTTTTCCTCCCCTCCCTCTCTCCCGCTCACCCAAACTGAACCCGAAAAAGCATTGAGGTTTCTGGAAGGCTGATGAAATGCAGGTAATCCTTGACTTATGACTATGGTTGAGCCCAACATTTTTGTTGCTAAGCGAGACAATTGTTAAGGGATTCCACCTTCATTTGCCACACATCAGCAGGTGGCAATATAATTTTTTAAATAAATAAATGAGTTTTGCCCCCCATTTTATGACCTTCCTCGCTTCAGTTGTTAAAGTGAATCACCACGTTTGCTAGGTTAGTCACATGACTGGGAAGGAAATCTGGTTTCCTCATGGATTTTACTTGTTGGAAGGTTGCAAAAGTGTGTCCGTCATTATTATGAGCCTGTTGCCCAGCACCTGAATTTTGATCATGGAGACATTAAAAACAACAGTTGTTTCAAGTATCACAGTTCACATTTTTCTTCAGTGTCATAAGCCACTTTTTTTCAGTTTTGGTGTAACTTCCGTCACTAAATGAACCATTGTAAGTTGAGGACCACCTGTATGCAGGACAGTTCCCCTGAAACCGAAGGAACTTTGGGAGATCTGCACATTTACTGCAGTGAGGAAAATGTCTACGATCATTTACACCTCTCTCATAAGCTGCAACCTCAATGCACTTACCTGACTTGGCAAGGTAACACAACCTGTTATTTGAAGTCTCTTAAATTAAGTATAGAATGTAACAAAGAGGATAATTCTCCTTGCAGCCTTGCAAATTATATATACCAGGTCCTGAAGCCACCGCAATTTTGTCTCAGATCTTAAAATGCCAGTAACTACAACTCCCATTGTGTCTGTGTGAAAATATACTTGTTGTTCAAATATGTGAGGTTTCTTTTTGTACCCAAAGCAGACTGAAAACATTTAGGAAACCTTCAGCCTCCTGCTGTGGAGTGGGCAGAAGGCCACAGTGGAAAGGTCCTATATCTTTGGAGTGAGAAAAGGTTGCGTTCAGTTGGGGGTCAAGCCAGGGACAGGATTCAAATTTCTTGACAACTGGTTCTTTCTGTGGGCGTGGCCTAATCTGTGGGTGTGGCTTGGTGGTCACGTGACTGACTGGGCGTAGCTTGCTGACTGGGCATGACTTAGTGGTCATGTGAGCGTGGTTTGTATGTAAATATTGTAAATATCTATGTAAATATTGAATTTTTTTTATTAAAAAAAGAGCAACTTTTACCCAAAATCAGGCAAAGCAGGCAGGCAGATTGAGTTGCTCACAGAATCACAGATTCACTCACAGATCTATCTTTCTGCAATCTGTTGCCTGAGTCTGTGATATAAAATTTGCCTGCAAGCAAACTCACAAAATTAACTCACAACACACCATGTATATAAATAATGATTTTTTTTAATTAAAAAAGAGCAACTTTTACCCAAAATCAGGAAAAGCAGGCAGGCAGATTGAGTTGCTGACAGAATCACAGATTCACTCAGAGATCTACCATTCTGCAATCTGCTACCTGAGTCTGCACTGAAAAATAGAAGTTTCAGTCCTAAGGAAGGCTTAGCTCTACTTTTAGATTAGCTAGAAAGCAAGAAATCCAATTATTTCCTGCTTTGTAGCTAATCTAAATCTCCCAGCACAGTAGAACAGCTGATGGTTGGGGGGGGAAAAAAGGAAAAATAGCAACTTACCAAAGGCAGGCAAGTTAGATGGCATGCATGCCGGTAAGGAGTGAGTAGGCAGAGCCAGCCAATTGAGCGGTTCTCCAAATTGCACAGAATCATAACAACCAGTTCTATAGAACCGGACCGACCAGGTAGAATCCCACCCCTGGGTCAAGCCCTGAAGTATCCTCTGGGTTCCATACCCCCACAAGGGATACACACTCACCGAGACAAGGCCATGGATGGTGATCTGGAGTTTTTTCAGCTTGTCAATCACCATTTCGCCCAGCGGTGGGGAAAAAGTGGGAGAGCAGCTCCACTCAACTGCAAAGACAAGAAGAGAACCAACTCTTACTTTGGTTAGTAATTAGAGCACCAGTTTGGTCTAGCGGTTATAGCACTGGGTTAGAAACTGGGAGACGGGGAGTGTTAATCCTATCTTAGACATGAAAGCTGGCTAGGTGAGCTTCCACCAATCATTAGGAGACTGTGACTTCTAGTCCTGCCCTAAGCATGAATGCCAGTTGGGTTAGTTTGAGCCAATCACCAGGAGACGGTGAGTTGTAGTCCCGCCTTAAGCATGAAAGCTAATAGGGTGACTTTGAGCCAATCACTAGGAGACAATAAGTTCTAGGCACGAAAGCCAGCTGGGTAAGTTTGGGCCAATCATTAGGAGATAATGAGTTCTAACCTGCTTTTGGCATGAAAAGCAGGCTGGATGACTTTGGGTCAATCACCAGGAGATGATAAGTTCTAGTCCCACCCTAGGCATGAAAGCCAGCTGGATGAGTTTGGGCCAATCACCAGGAGATGGTGAGTTCTAGTCCTGCCCTAGCCATGAAAGCTAGCTGGATGAGTTTGGGACAATCACCAGGAGACGGTGAGTTGTAGTGCTGTATTAGGCATGAAAGCCAGCTGGATGACTTTGAGCCAACCACCAGGAGATGGTAAGTTCTAGTCCCACCCTAGGCATGAAAGCCAGCTGGATGAGTTTGGGCCAATCACCAGGAGATGGTGAGTTGTAGTGCTGCATTCGGCATGACACACCATCAGAAGATTTCAAGTTTCCTTCTCGGAACATTTTTTTCACTGCTATTGATGAAATACCCAAAGGTTTACCTTTGTATTTGGTGACAATCGCTGAATTGACACTTAAAGGCTCCTGAAATGACACTTCGACAGAGGTGCTGCTGGCCACTGAAAGGTGGACATTTGTAGGTGGATCCGGCACTCCTGCGGTGGGGCAGAAGAATACAGCACAGATATCAGGAAAAGTGACCCAGATATACCAAAGAAATATGGCCTTAATCCCAGGCAAACTAAAGAGTCTAATTGTTACTCACAGAGAAAAGGAAACAATAATTTTGGAAAGGAAACTGTGGAGAACAAGATAACCTTGTTAGAGATACAAGTGGTCCTTGACTTACAACCATTCCGTTTAGTGACCATTTGGAGTTACAAAGGCCCTGAAAATAGCGAATTACAACAAGTTCTTGCACTTCTCATAACATCCCCCTGGTCATGTGATCAACATTTTTGTGCTTGGCAATGGCGTTTTGTTTATGAGGACTGGAGTGTCCCTGGGGGGTCATGGGATCACCATTTGCAACCTTCACAGCTTACTTCCAACAAGCAAAGCCAATGGACCAAGCCAGATTTGCTTAACAACCATGTGATTCATTGAACAACTGCAGCGATTCACTCTTTCAACTTTTATATATAGAGATTAAATTTGCTCGCCTTCCATCTTGCAGCAAAGGGGCTCTTTATGAGGAACCGTGGTGCCAAAATGGAATCGGTTGGCCATGCAAGCAATATCCCACCCGTGACAACTATGTTAGCTAGGAATGGAAGTTATATTTTCCTTTGCAACAGAAAGGAGCTGGGGGAGTGGAGCTGGGTGGCTTGGTCAAGCTGTCTTGCTGCTTGCTTGACTCATCTTAAGGCATTTCACAAGACGAGTTGATTACAAGCCTCCCAATAGCCGTGATGAAATTTAATCTCCTTACGTGTAGTATCCTGGGAGAAATGTGTGGTTTCAAACATCTGTCCAACAAAAGGGTTCTTGGAACCTCCTAAATAGTGACTTGCTACAAGAACAGGAGACGTAAATATTCTGACTCACTTACTACGTTTACAGTGGGTGACATCAACAAGAAGAACAGAGGACATCCTGCTGGTGATGGTCAACGAGGGATTCTCATTCAATACAGACGGTCCTCAATCTATGACCGTTTGCTTAGGAGCCACTTGAAGTTACAGTGGCACTGAAAAAAATGTGATTTTTTTTTTCACACTTACAACCGTCAATGGGGAAACCAAATTCTCTTAATAACTGTGTTACTAATTTAACAACTGCAGGGATTCACTTAACAATGGTATCAAGAAAGGTCATAAAACAGGGCAAAACTCGCTTAATAGCTATCTGGCTTAGCAATGGAAATTTTGAGTTCCATTAATGGTCGTAAGTTGAGGGTAGGTGGGTGCTGGTTTGCATGGCCTGACTGTTTCTGACTGTTAGTTTGGAAGCTATCTATCTCTCTAGCTCTCTCTCTCTCTCTCTCTCTCTCTCTCTCTCTCTCTCTCTCTCTCTCTCTCTCTCTCTCTCTCTCTCTCTCTCTCTCTCTCTCTCTCTCTCTATCATCTATCTATCTATCATCTATCTATCAATCTATCAATCTATCATCTATCTATCTATCATCTATCATGTATCTATCAATCTATCTATCAATCTATCAATCTATCTATCTATCTATCTATCTATCTATCTATCTATCTATCTATCATCTATCTATCTCTATACCTATCATCTTTCTTTCTTTCTTTCTTTCTTTCTTTCTTTCTTTCTTTCTTTCTTTCTTTCTTTCTTTCTTTCTTTCTTTCTTTCTTTCTTTCTTTCTTTCTTTCCCTCCATCGATTGATCGATCTATCGATCGATCGATCGATAGATAGATAGTATCCAATATGGACACAGTGGCTCAGTGGCTAAGACGCTGAGCTTGTTGATTAGAAAGGTTGGCAGGTCAGTGGTTCGAATCCCTAGCGCCACGTAACGGAGTGAGCTCCTGTTCCTTGTCCCAGCTTCTGCCAACCTAGCAGTTCAAAAGCATGTAAAAATGTAAGTAGAAAAATAAGGAGCACTTTGTTTGGAAGGTAAGAACGTTCAGTGTGCCTTCAGCGTTTAGTCCTGCCGGCCACATGACTACGGAGACGTCTTCGGACAGCGCTGGCTCTTCTTCGGCTTTGTAATGGAGATGAGCACCGCCCCCTAGAGCCGGAAACAACTAGCATGGATGTGCAAGGAGAACCTTTACCTTTATGTATAGCAAAAGCACTTACTTATATACCACTTTATAGTGCTTGTACAGCCCTCTCTAAGTGGTTTACAAAGTCAGCCTCTTGCCTCCAATAATCTGGGTCCTCATTTTACCAACCTCAGAAGGATGGAAGGCTGAGTTAATCTTGAGCCAGTGAGAATCAAACTGCTGGTAGTCAGCAGAATTAGTCTGCAATACTGTATTCTAACCACTGTGCCACCAGGGATCTTTTGTGTCACCATGGCTGTATGTATGTATGTATGTACCATGTTTCTCATATAATAAGGCCGGGTCTTATTTTTTTTTGAACCCCGAAAAAATGGCTAGGCTGCCTTTTCGGGCATGACATAGTTCTCCCCCCTTGCATCTTTGGGTGGGTGGGTGGCGATGGCTTGGATGTTGACCTTGGCGTTGGTGGGGCACTTTGTATCGGGGTCAACGCAGGCAGCACCATATTCGGGTGTGCAAGAAAAGTATTTCCTAACGGCAAGCCCCCCCCCCAACATTCCCCCCCATTTCGCATGTTTTCATATAGGCCTTAATTTGGGCAGAGGGGCTTAATTTCATTTCATGCCTATAAAACATGCTGGGACTTCCTCTTGGGGGAGGCTGTATTGTTGGAGAAACAGGGTATGTATGTATGTATGTATATCAAATGTCTTAACCTCCCATCTTCCTCAAAGTGGGATTGCATGTTTCTTTCAATATTCCAAATAGATCAAAATTCCTGATGTTTCTGAATGGTGGTGCAGAGGTTCCTATTTTTCCCGCAGACTCACGTGCATGCTCAAATCCAGCATTCATGCGCTTGTAAAGCCGGTATCGCCATTCCCAGGCCTTCAGCTGTTTCTCTTTTTCTGAACTTTCTGTGTTGGGCACCTCATTCACCACCTGAGCGGTGAGATCGTTCACCCGCTGTTCCGCTTCCCGAACCAGGGTTGCCAGATGTAAAGACCGGCTCTCTAGGCTTACAACTTAAGAGAAAAAAAAGAAGACGAAAAAGTTAAAGGGGGAAAAAAGGAAGAAGAGAGAAGGAACAATCCTCCTGTGGATGACCCGGAGCGTAACACAAATGTCACAAAATCCAAAATGTAAATAAATGTCCTTTAATGCCTCCAATTTGGCCCCATTGTTCAATAATACTCAACTGGAGATAAAACTTATTCAAAAATAGTCTTCAAAAGAAGCAATACAGTGTGAACTTAATGAGCAGATAGAGGTAAAATAAAAAACTAAAACAAATTACAGTGAAGGAATTTCCAAAACGGACCAGAATAAGTAATTACCACCTTCAAGGAGATAACAAGGCACAGTCTTTTGGAAGGATACCAACCAAGATAACTTCAGCCCAAAATAACACACGCTTTGCTTCTGGCAACGCTGTGTTTTAATCATCTCTCTTGTATGCTAGTCTTCTCAGCTGAAGCCAAAGAGGGGGATCATGGCCACTTCCTCTCTTGTAAGCCAAATTGTTTCCTTCTTCGTTCCTCCCTGCATGTCCCAGGATGAAGAGGGTATGGGCCTGGTTCTTCCTCTGACTGCCCAGCCATCCTCTGCCCTTCCCCAGCCTCCTCCACAACCTCTGGAGCCACACCTCCACTCCCTGTTGGCTGTTCCTCCTCTCCATCAGAGTCTGATTCTAACAAGGGCATGACACTTCTCTACATACTGGAAATGATTCTCTGTGGCAAGGGCCTTCAAACTTGGCAAGTTTAAGACTTGTAGACTTCAACTCCTAGAATTCCTGAGCTAACATGATTGAAGGAGGAATTCTGGGAGTTGAAGTCCACAAGTGTTAAAGCTGTCAAGTTTGAAGACTCCCTGTGCTATGGCTTTAGACCAGAGTTTCTCAACCTTGGCTAACACAACTGGCTGGGGAATTCTGAGAACTGAAGTTCACACATCTTAAAGTGGCCAAAGTTGGGAAATTCTGCTTTAGACCTTGAGAATGGCCCGTTCTAGCAATTCTACAAATCCAAGTCATTTTCCTCAATCCTTATTTCATAAGCAATACTGGGGAGATCATCTAAGATTCAAATTTTTAGATAAAACCAGAGCTGCTTCTCCTGGTTTCTTTTTCTTGCAGATTTAGAGACAAAGTTTGTGGGCAGAATCTTTGGTCCATCTCTGGTCAGTCCAAACCACAAGAACTGCTTTCTAATTCAAAACAAGTTCTTGAATAAGAAGCTGTAAATGGACTCTAAACATTACTATGCATTCATGATGATAGGAAGAAGAAGAAATGGAGAAGGTGGAGAAAGAAAAGGAGAAGGGATTCCTGATCAGAAAAGAGTTGCTACGATTTATTTATTGAGCAGAAGAATAAAACTTGTAACTGGAACATATAGCAGTTGTGATACGCTTCTTGTTCTGTTCTATTTCTACTCTATTCTACACTCTGTTCTGTTTTCTATTCTATTCTGTTCTGCTCTATTTTTATTCTAGTCTCTATTCCATTCTTTATTCTATTTTCTCTTTCTTCCCTTCTCCGAAATACAGCATTGAAAAATGAACCTTTCTTCCTACCAGAATTAGCACTAAGCAACATGAAAGCTTTTGCACTCCTCTACTAAATTACAATAACAAAAAAAAAAAATCCCTAATGGATTTTGATTTTTAATCTTTTAAAACCTGCATCATCATCATTTGCATTTGCATGCAACTATCACAACGAATCCTCCTCCATTAACCTATTCCAGTAGGTTTCATGTTTTGTTTCTGTGTCATCACCTTCTACTCCTAGAGTTTGTTCTGCAAAATTCCTTTCTATAGCTGCATGCAGGGTCCACATTCCAACCTACTCCAACTGATGCGGCCTTTATTAAGCCTCCAAAGACACCCCTGAAGTGAGGAAAAGATCGCTGAAAGGGGTATTGAAGGTTCAAAAGAGTGAAGAAACGATAGAGGTAGAAGAAATACTTAAACATGAATGAGATAAGAAGATACAAATTCCCATGGGGGGAGTATGGGAGACGTGCCAAGAAGTCAACAAGAGTTGAGATACAAAAACAGACAAGAGATGAGGGATAAATGCAGAATACTGTTTAACACAGGAGCTATACCATCAAGAATTAATATAAAGATAGAAATTAGAAATGGGGAAAAGATCACCTTTTTGATTTGGGAACTGTTCTATTAGCGGGTAGAAAATAGCAGAAATTAGAAATCTGGATATGTAAACATAGATGTCTAATGGAATAATGAACATGGAATAATTAAGATAAGCAAACCTTAGGATTATTTGGAGATTAATTGGATATAAATGTGATGATGTTTATAGATGTTTGATATTGTTAATTGATTACAGATAAAATTGAACAGAAGGTCTAATCAAATAATGCAAAATTCATAACAAGGATAAGTGAAGATGAACAGATATTGAGAATAATAGTTATAACTATTGTGTGTATAAGAATTATCGGTATTCAATAAAGAATGTACCCAGACGGTATACTGTTACTGTGAATATAGAAATCCTAAACATAACCAGGAAAATTGTACAATAAAGTAATTTTTTAAAAAAGTAAGCCTCTGTGTATTGAGATTTGCCAACATCAGAACTGTGATGACCCGGGACGTGGCACAAAGACAACACAGTCAGATAATCAGTAAGAGTCTCTTTATTAGTTCCAACTTTCCCCGCAATGGGCTGGAGAAAAACTTGCCTTTGGCTTCAGAGAATCAAGTCCAAAACGTGGTCAACAAAAACTGTAACTATAAATCCAATCAAGGCAAGATGAGGTAATTAGTCTGGCAGAGCAAGAGAAGGAATTCCAGATGTGAAGGAATGGCAGGAATTCAACCCAGTTGGGAGGATGCCAGGAACGCAGATAACCAAAGTCAACACAAGATAAACTCACGTTTGTTCCCAGAAGACGCTGCACTCAGCTTGCATCTCTTTTAAACTCTCATTCCCAGGTGTGACTAGTGAAGGGAATCAGGGCCCTTGCATCCCCCATAAGCCATGCAACCCATGTTGCTCTCTTCTCTGTTCCTCCCTGCATGCCCTAGGATGAAGAGGGGGTGGGCCTGGTTCTTCCTCTGAACTCCCTCTCCCTTGCTCTACCTCTCCCCTGCTCTGCCCAGCTGGACTTTGCTTTTCCCCAGTTTCTTCCACAGCCAACAGAGCCATACTCCCACTCCCTATCAGCTGTTCCTCTTCCTCCTTGGATTCAGACTCTGACAGGGGCATGACAAGAATGTAGAACCTCAACTGGGCATTGGGCGAAGCGTATCCAGGTAGGAGCATATGACTCACCACGCAAGAGATCACCAGATTTGGTTTTATTGCCTCTTTTTTGAGCAGTCGCGTATAGGAAAGGTGCTAAAGGGCTCACCGCTAAAGTCTTTGCAAGCAGTCTGTGTGAGGTACCTGCCCCTTGCTCAACCTGCATGAAGAGGAGGAGACCCCCACTGAGGTTTTGAAAACAGAGGTTTTATTCCATGGAATCTCTTCGTTTGCCTGACAGGCAAGAACAGAAAAGAAAAGTCACACCTCTTTCAGAGCCCCCTACATCCTTTCGCTGAGCTGCCATTATTACCTACGCTGACAGCTAGGCCCCTGCCTACTCTCTCCGTGGGCCACCCAGCAAGAAGACAAGTCGAGCGTTGCTTCCAGCACAACCTCTTTAGAGAGTGTGTACAAGAACCTGAGGCACAATGTCACACTGCCAGGACAGGAAGGCTACAGAGTGCTTATTCAAAGTCACACCTCCTTGTGTTCCCATTCAGTTGGAGGCTTTAACAGAACAAAAAAGGCATTCTGCTCCTGACCCTAATTGTGAGACGCCAGTTTCCTCACTCACAAACAACCAGAGCTAAAAATTTTGGAAGACAAACAGCCAGAATGCAGAATGACACAGTAACCGAGTTGGAAGGAACATTCTAATCAGTTTTCTAATCAACTTTCTACTCAAACAGGAGACCTTCTAACTATTCTGGAAAATTGTCTCTCCAATCTCTTCTTCAACACCTCCAGTGTTGGAGCATCCACGGGAGTAAGCCATCCCACTGATTAATTGTTCTCACTGTCAGGAAATTTCTTCTTAGTTCTAGGTTGGATCTCCTTTGATAAGTTTCCATCTCTTACTTCTTGCCCTGCTTTGAGGTGCTTTGGAGAAGAGGTGGACTCCTTCCTCTTCTTTGTGGCAGCCCCTCAAATATTGGAAGACTGCTATCTTGTCATCCCTATTCCTTCTCTTTGTTAGAGTAGACCTATGCAGTTCCTGAAACCATTTACCGTATGTTTAAGCCTCTAAAAACTTCATCATCTGTTGCTTTTCTCTGAGTTCCTCATTAATTAAGTCAATAATGACTCCGCTTCATTGTTCTCTTCTTCCACCTGAAATCAGTTCTATTTGGGATCCAATCTGGTCCCCAAAACCAGAGATTTGGTCTTCCAAGTTTTGGGGCTATCAGGGAACGTCTCTCTCACCTGATTCTGATGAGAGAAAAGTTTCCATAGGATGACTTCAAGCACAAGTTCAAAAGCTCAGAAGACTAAATCTCTGGTTCCAGTGACTGACCCAGATATTATCCTGGGATGCATATATTTGCCTTCATTCATCAGTTCTATTCATGATGAGCCCTTGAGATCCAATGAGGGCATTCATCAAGTGCTGGATTTCAGAACTAGAAGCAACAAAGCTGGAATTTTGCTGGATGAATTTGCTCACGATAATTTGCTCACCAAACACAGATGCAGACCGTTGAACACACCAAATTTGCTCACCAAACACAGATGCAGACCGTTGAGTTTCCTTCAATGTTTGCTCAAAGCAGCATCTCAAACACCCCATCAGACTCAGAATCAAAATTTTCAGGTTATGTATTCCTCATGCACTAACTTGCAGTTGGAACGGCAGGATTTAAATTGATTGAATCACATCTCATCCAAGAAAGCATCTCTATATCTTTCACAATTGCATGGTTCGAATGAATTCTCCTCCGAACACCTTGCAACTATGAAAAATATGGGAGAATGTACTTTGGGCTGCATCTGTAATAATTCACAGGGGCATCTAAATGATGATATGGGGGCATTTAAATGCTATCGTGATAGCTTTGGCTGCTTAGATCTTCTCCCACAGAATTACAGTTGTAAATGTTGGCTATTCTCAGAGTTCAAAGAACAGAATTTCCACAGCTCAAGTTATTGAATAGTTAGAAGAAGATAATTTCTAGAATAGTTATAACAACGAGAGATCCTTGGTTGGTTCTGAACTTGGTTGGCTTCTTGCAGATCTTTCATTACCCAAACTAGGTAACATCATCAGTGCTAGAAGAGAATGGGGCTTACATATTTGTGGCTTACCCTGTGCTCCTACCAACACTGACAGAGAAAACCACTAGTATATAAAATAAGAGCAAACCCAACTCCCTTCTAGCTCTGATGATTCTACTTAGCTGGGTCATGAAATGCCTGCGTAAGTACAACCAAGCTCAGAGAGCACCAAGGAGCCCATAGTCTCTTCCTCCTCTCTTCCTCCTCCACTCTGCAACCTTCTAGTACCGAGGATGTACTAGATGATGTTGGGGTAATGAAACATCTGCAAGAAAACAACCAAGTTCAGCACCAAGGACCCCCTCATTTCAACCCCAAGCGACAGATATTCTCCATTATTGTTACTCTGAGAAAGAGCTTGGAAGAGAGCGAAGGATCGTAAGAGTTTCTGACTTACAGTGAGGACTTTCCTTGGCTCCAGCCAGCAAGAGGGTCTTGGCAATGGGCGAGTTGTTGGTCATGATGGCGATATCTAGCGGCAGGAGACCTTCACTATTAGGAGTATTAAGATCCAACTCCTCCAGACTGTATTGCCTGAGTAGCTCTTGCACCTTGTCCAGATCTTGCAACTCGACAGCCTCAAAGAGAGCAGCATTGCCTTGAAACTGCAGAGAGGAACACAGTCACTGCTAGATTTGAGCATCACCTGGAATTCTGCAGACCTTACTTTGTTTTTAGCATATACATCTACACCTTCACAGGGACGGGGAAAAGGAAGGTGGAACCGTTCACTTCCAAAGCTAGCTCTGGCAGTTTACCGTATGGTTACTTCCTCACTTGCAACCCACACTACATTGACTGTACAGGTAATCCTTGATTTACAACAATTCATTTAGTGACCATTCAAAGTTACAATGCCACTGGGAAAAGGGACATTTTTCACATAAACCATTGCAATATCCCCGTGCTCAGGTGATCAACATTCAGACGTGTGACAAGTGGTTCATATTTATGGCGGTTGCAGTGTCCCAGGGTCACAGGATCCCTTTTGCGACTATCTGATGAGCAAACTCAATGGGGAATCTGGATTTACTTAACAACTGTGTTACTAGCTGAACACCAGCAGGGATTCACTTAACAACAGTGGCAAGAAAGGTCGTGAAATGGGACACAAAGCTCACTTCACAACTGTTCTGCTTAGCAACTGGAGTTTTGGGCTCAGTTGTAGTCATAAGTCGAGGACTGGCTTGTATCCACCACATCATTTGGAGCATTCATTCATATCGTCACTTGCAATTCGCAATACGTTGCCCGCAGTCATCACCTCATGTGGAGCATTGAGCAACCATGAACTGAACTGCAAGCCACGAATGTGGCGAAGCATGAAAACCTCACTCAAGGGTTGAGCAGCTCCATCAGCTTACTAAGTGTTTCTAAACCTTGGCAATATTCAAATATGTGGACTTCAACTCCCAGAATACCCCGTCAAACAAGGGAATTCTTTGGCTGGGAAATTCTTTTTCCTAGCCAGTAAGGGAAAGATTGACCGCAATGGAATTTGCCTCTCTCATTCTCATGAAACAAACTCTTTCTCATGGCATTTGATAAAAGTTTGGCTGCTCCCCTCTTCTCATGGCCACCACTGGGTACCATGAACCAGGAAACAGGGAGCTAAGTTTGATTCCAAGAGGAACATTCCATGAACGAAACACTGAGATGGGGGTCAGATGTAAGCAACCAGAATCCATCATGAGCAGCTTCAAGCTTTTCCCACTGCACCATAACTTACTGCACCTGTGTACGGTTTGCCAATTGCACCGTGGCAGATAGGACACTGCTACAGAGAGTTAATGTCATGGCCCAAAGGATCACTGATTTCCCTCTCCCCTCTTTGGAAGAGCTTTATAGCTCCCGCTGCCTTAAGAAAGTTCAAAACATTCTCAAAGATCCATCTCATCCTGGGCACCTTTTTTTTTTTTTTTTTTTGAACTATTACCATTTAACAGACGGTATAGGATAATAAAAACAAGGACAAACAGGCTGAAAAACAGCTTCTATCCCAGGGCAGTAGCTCCATTGAATTTCTACTGTGTAGTGCAATATTAATGCAACATCAGCGGTTTTCAATTCAATGTATAGAATGTGAAGGATGTGTGTTTGTGTTTATTTTCATAGTCATAATGTACACTGAAGATGCTATTTAATTTTGTTGTACGAGGTGCAATGACAATAAACTAAACTAAACTAACTAACTGAAGCTTGTTCCAGAATTGTTCATTTGTCTCTGTTACAAGAATCTCATCAGACTATCTGCCTTCCCTTCAGAACGACCAGATGAAGCTTCATGGATTTCGGGGGGAGGCCATGTTATGCCATTTGTAACTATGCAAGGATTCAAAGCTAGAACCTCGCTTGACCCCTCCCTCCAGCCTAGCTGGCAATTCTCCAATATCTGGAATGTTGTGTTTCTTTCACCCCCTTTTTATTTTGGAATAAGAAGCCATGAACCTTCTAAAAATCCACTGAGCTACTCACTCAGACCAGATAGGAAAATCTATTTACCAGGTAGGATTTTCGCTGCTTCTCCTTTTCAGTTTTCCCGGCTAAGTTTCCTTCATCAAATGACATGTAGTTAACTCTGAATTTTCCAGAGAGATTCCGATAAAGCCTCTTGGCGGCATTTGGGGATGATGGTCCCGCCTGTTTTCGAGCGTGGGCCAACTGCAAATCTCTTAGTTGCTGGGTCATTTTTAGTGTGGAAGACCTAAGAAACAACAACAACAACAAAGGGAGAATGCTAAATTAAATATCTGACACACAAAAAAATGACAATCACAAGTTGCAGGTGAAAGTTGCTAAAGTTTGTTAACAAAAAATAGGTTTGTTAGCAGAGTGGTGAATAAATGCTTTCTCAACTCAAAAGTTTGCTACAGCATTAGATGAAAATTGGTTACCCCAATATAGCATTTTAAGATTGCTGACTATTTTCAGGTATTGCTTATATCCAGCAGTGCAAAAGACATGCAGTTTATTATTAAAGCTTTCATACAATGGACAAAATACCTAGTATGGAATTTTAAAACACATGTATCTCATGAAATGTCTTTTATTTTTATTTTACTTTTAATGCTGTTTTACAAGTGTAAAATTTATCTCCATATTTACAGTCAAGATTGTATTCCTTAAGTCCCTTAACTAGTTAAAACACATATTGAAAATAGCTTCTAAACGAACAGATAAAAATTATTTATTTAGAAATTAGAACAGATAACAAAACAAATTTGGTAATAAGGTTAACAGAGAGCTTCATATCAGAAGTAGGTCTTAAGACTCTTGCCTTTGCTAAATCTTCCTTCCTCTCCTCCCTCCCTTCCTCTATTCATCTCCTTCCTTCTATCCATGTGCCTTCCTTCCTTCCTTCCTTCCTTCCTTCCTTCCTTCCTTCCTTCCTTCCTTCCTTCCTTCCTTCCTTCCTTCCTTCCTTCCTTCCTTCCTTCCTTCCTTCCTTCCTTCCTTCCCTCCTCAAGCATACTGTATGTATGGTGTACTAGTTAGACTAGAAAGCATAAAGACAACTGGATGATCCTGAGCCAGTCACTCTCTGCTAGCCCTAGAAAGAAGGCAAGGACACTAAATATTTGTTTTAATTCTTTATTTGAGTTCTTACCCTGCAAAACGTTAACGCTACAAGGACCACAGAGTCATGTGTAAGTCGGGTGGCAATATAAATTTGTTTAATACATAAATAAATGAATGTATCTTGTCTAGAAAATAAGGACCTATCCAGTCAAAGTCAATATAGAATTGAAGGATGTAGATAGATAGATACAGATATAGATATAGATATGGAGATAGAGATATATAGATATAGATATAGATAGCCAGCCAGCCAGCCAGAAAGACGGAAAGAAAGAAAGAAAGAAAGAAAGAAAGAAAGAAAGAAAGAAAGAAAGAAAGAAAGAAAGAAAGAAAGAAAGAAAGAAAGAAAGATTATACTTGGATCAAATGTAGCCAGACACCCAACTTTATGGAAACAAGACAAGATTTATAACCTGAATACTGCACCAGGGCTTATAACATGAATACAGTAAACAATAAAAATAAAATGTCCTACTGCCTTATATTTTTCTGGGAAGGCCTGCAAAATGGCAGCAGATTTAAAAATCTCCCCATGTTGCATCATGCTAAAGAAATATCTCTCTTTCAAGAAAAACAACACACATACACCAAAGTCCTGACGTTTAGAGACAGCCCTGCAGAAGGTATTAAGGGAATCCCAACTGCAATTGTTCATGATTGCCGTGATTTTATCTGAGGCAACGTGCAATGAATTACATCATTTCGCTTGGGTTTTTTTTTGTTTTTGTTTTAAAGAGCGTTGAAATACAGTAGTCTCTTTAAGTCTCCTTCTGGGCATTTCTCTAGATGGGAATGGAAGGGGGAAGATTAACCTGTCTCTGTTAAAAATGAAAAAAAAAAAAAAGTATCTGTGTCTCAGGAAGGAATTAATTTTTTTGTACCCTTGCCAAGGGGTGGAACTGGGGCAAAACTTGGCCTTTTCAGCCACGGCGTAGCTTTAGGATTATGAAAACTGGATGGCTCCAGACTTAACCACCATCTGGAAGGCTGTGAATGATTTGATCTGGCACCAAACTTAATCGGAGAAGCGATGCATCTTGGTGTGGTCTCTGGTCCTTTGGCTGTGCGAACACAGCCAAGACAGACGATGGATATCGTTGGCAGTGAGGTTATCTGTGCACTTATCAAAATGAAAATGGATGGCAATAACTCCTCGGTGTGGGTTGGACAAAGTCCCAAAGGAAGAGCTCCGAGGGAACATTTGCAGACATCAGATAAAGAGGTTAACAGAGTTTACAGCTTGGGAATCAGCTCAGGAATGAAGAATGGGAAAGAACGGGTGATTTTTCACTACAAGCAGTCCTTGACTTATGACCGCAACGAGGAACCAGAATTTCTACTGGCCCTGGGAATCGCCAAATTGTTGAAGGAAGGACAGTTAAATACTGTTGGTGAGACACTATTGATTTCAGAATGGAGAGGAGAGGAGAGGAGAGGAGAGGAAGGAAGGAGAGGAGAGGAGGAGAGGAGAGGAGAGGAAGAAAGGAGAGGAGAGGAGAGGAGAGAAGAGGAGAGAAGAAGAAAGGATAGTAGAGGGATAGAATGGATCAGACAGGACCCCGAGCAGACCACAACCCAACACAACAGAACAAAACATGAGTTGGAAGGGACCTTGGTGATCTTTTAGTCCAACCCCCCACTCAGGCAGGAAGCCCTATACAGACAAATGGTTATCCTACCTCTTCTTTAAAACTTCCAATGTTGGGGCATTGGAGCAACGGTTCTGTCTCCAGCTGCAAGCCCGCCAAAGGACTTTCTAACCAAGGTGCCTTAGAATGGAGGGAGGGGAGCAGCATCTGCCTTGATCTAGGCAATTTTTGACTTATGACCCCAGTGGGGACCAGGATTTCTGCCGCTAAGCAAGGCAAGGTGTGTTCAGGGAGCCGCGCCCACTTTTCGGTTGTTTGCCACCACCATCAAACAAACCGCTGCAGCTTTGAGGTGAACCACGTGGTCGGGCTTCCCCGTTGACTTGGAAGTCAGCTGAGAGAGGTTGCAAATGGCAACCGCATGACCCCAGGACACCACAACTGTCCTAAATTTAAGTAGTCCTCACCTTAACGACCACAACTGACCCCCCAAATTTCTGTTGCTAAGCGAGACATATTTATGAGGGTCGCATTGTCCCAGGGTCACCTGATCCCCTTTTGCGACCTTCAGACAAGCCAAATCAATGGGGATGGGCAGCCAGATTCACTTAACCGGGTGACTAATTTCAACTTGCCATGATTCACTGAACCATGGTTGGCAAAGAAGGTCATGAAACTGTAGAAAAAACAATTACTACCAACCTGCCTTCCATCGAGGACCTGTATCCTGCAGGAGTCAAAAAAAGGGATGGGAAAATATTTACAGACCCCTCACATTCTGGACATAAACTGTTTCAACTCCTTCCCTCAAAACGATGCTATAGAGCATTGCACATCAGAACAACTAGACATAAGAACAGTTTTTCCCCAAACGCCTCTCACCTCACCTCACCTATCCCGTGACCTCTTTTGAGGTCGTTGGGGCGCCTGCGAAGATTTAACCACCACGCTTCTCCATCCGTCTCTGTCCTCCACTGCTCTCTGGGATGCTGCCAGGTTCAAGCCTGTCCAATCATGGATATCATCCTCCCATCTCCTTCGTTGTCTTCCCCGTTTGCGGCTTCCTCTTACCGTCCCTTGCATGATGGTCTTTGCGAGGCCAGTAGAGCGAGACACGTGTCCGTACCATCTCAATTTCCGTTTCCTCTGCTAAACAAATAACTCCCTCAACACTGTTCAACTATTTACAAAGTGTACACTACTATTACTGTTAATCTTCTCATCACTCCTTCTCACCCATCCCCTCCCACTTGTGACTGTATGACTGTAACTTTGTCTCTTGTATCCTTACGATTTATATTGACTGTTTCATAGTATGATTCGATTGCTTATTGTACCCTATGACTTTTATTAAGTGTTGTACTTTATGATTCTTGACTCTTGATGAATGTATCTTTCCTTTTATGTACACTGAGAGCATTTGCACCAAGACAAATTCCTTATGTACCCAGTCATATTTGGCCAATAAAGAATGCTCTTCTCTTCTCTTCTCTTCTCTTCTCATTGTACCCTATGACTATCATTAAGTGTTGTGCCTGATGATTCTGGACTCTTGACAAATGTATCTTTTCTTTTAGGTACCCTGAGAGTATTTGCACCAAGACAAATTCCTTATGTGTCCAATCACACATGGCCAATAAAGAATTCTATTCTGTTCCGTTCCGTTCCATTCTATTCCTTATTCTATTCTATTGACTGTTTCCTAGTATGAATTGATTGCTTATTGTCCCCTATGACTATTATTAAGGGTTGTACCTGATGATTCTTGACTCTTGATGAATGTATCTTTTCTTTTATGTGCACTGAGAGCATTTGCACCAAGACAAATTCCTTGTGTGTCCAATCATGCTTGGCCAATAAATTATTCCAATTCTAAAAATGGGACTGAACTCACTTAACCAATGTCTCACTTAGCAGCAGAAATTTGGGTCTCAATTGTGGTCGTAACCTGAAGACTGGTGAAGCCCTCATGTCACTTTACAAAGCCTTAGTAAGACGGACATGATAGCAGTGTTCCAGTATTTGACGGGTTGCTACAAAGAAGAGGGGGGGTGTCAATTTATTCTCCCCTGAAGGCAAGACAAGAAACAATGGATGAAAACTCATCAAGGAGAGAAGCAACCTGGAATTAAGGAATAAACTTCCTAACCGTGAGGGAAATTAACCAGCGGAATAGCTGGCCTCCAGAAATCGTGGGTGCTGCATCATTGGAGTTTTTAAAGAAGAGATTAGACAACTATTTATCTGGAATGGCATAGGGTCTTCCTGCTTGAGCAGGGGGTTAGACTAGAAGACCTCCAAGGTCCCTTCCAACTCTTATTATTCTATGTTCTATGACTGCCTGTACGATGTGTGTGCACCCTTCCGTCTGCAGTTTCTTTAACCAACCACGGTCAGGAAACCAGAGTTTGCAGTCCCTGACAGAAGAAACTGGGTTCAGGCTTGATTTCCCCATTTTATTTTTATTTTATTTATTTTGATGTAGTACAATTGATCTGAGATGCTTTCGTCTTGTGGAAATTGCATGGTGAGCCTTTACTATGAATGAATCCTCTCTCCAGCCCCTTTGGTGGCAGTTGGTATTTGCCGTGTCAAGGAAAGACATGAGAACAAACACGCTCCCTGATGGGGTAAGTACTAGCTGTCATCGGACGCGGGCAATGCTTGCCGTGTGAAATGGGAAGGGTGCTATCATCTCATGACAAAGTCTTTATATTAAAAGTCATTGTGGGTGCCAGACCTCTGGCATAGCATTAAAAAAATAATCATCATCATCTCTTTCCGTGTTCTTGCTCCCAGATCTTCAAAACTGCTTATCAACCAGCTGAATCATGAACAATATGAAACAATCAGAAAAAAACAACACACCATCTAATTAAAAAGTGCATGCTGGAGGACAACAAACTCGTAATGTTATTTGCTAGTTTTTCTAGGTTGGGGTAGGAGAGAATGGTGGTAGCTGGTTACCGGACAGACAGAAAATACACTCCCATTGTTGAATAAATCAACAGATTAACAGAGTTGGGAGGGACCTTGTAGGTCATCTAGTCCAACTCCCTGCCCAAGCAAGAGACCTTACACCCGTGATGGCGAACCTACGGCATGTGTGCCACAGGTGGCACACAGAGCCATTTGTGCTGCAAACTTACCTCATTGCGCATGTGTGTGCCTCACAGCTGATTTTCGGCCAGTTTGAAGCCTTTTTTCGGCCTCCCAGAGGCTTGAGGAAGGCTTCTGCAGACTTTGCAGGCCAAAAACTAGTCCCTTTCATCACTTCCTGTTTTTCCGGAAATACTGGAAGTGATGAAACGGGCCTAGTTTTCGGCCTGCAGAAGCCTTCCTTAAGCCTCTGGGAGGCTGAAAAAGGCCTCAAGCAGGCCAAAAATCAGCTGTGAGGCGCAGTGCAGGTAAGGGGGCAGCAGGGTGGGTGGGTGGGGATTGCACACACATGCATAGAGAGCATGGGGGGGGATGCATTGCCTTTTGGGTGCTTGCACACGAGCCTGAGCATGCAAGTACACACACAATTTTTGGCACAGGAGCCCAAAAAGGTTAGCCGCCCCTGCCCTACACCATTTCTGACCGACGGCAGCCCGGTCTCTTCTTGAAAGCTTCTGGGGATGACACTCCCACAAACTTCTGAAGGCAACTTCTGTTCCATCACACAGTCATTAAGCGAATCTGCTTCCGCTTGTAGAAGCCAGCTGGGAAGGTCTCAAAGGGCAATCCCATAACCCTGGGATGCTGCAAAATGCTGGTTACCATGATCACGTGACTATACTTCAATGATCATTACTGCGAGGACAGGAGTGGGATCTGACTGGCATAACAACTGGTCCAGGGAGCACCAACTCCCGCAAGCATTTATCTTCTCCAGCTGCCGTGCAAAGCAGCTGAGGAGGAAAACACAGCCACTGAAGGACAGCCTAGATCCCGGGTGGGCAGGTGGGCCAAATAGCAGACCAAAACCTCATCCCAGTGAACCAGTTCAGTGTCAGCTGCTCTTCAGAGCTAGCCATTCTATAGAACCGGACCAAACCGGTAGGATCCCATCGCTGTGTGAGGACCAGTTTCAAATCTCCATGCTTTCCGTATCGTTGCAAGTCAAGGAGTACTGTTGCCTTCCTACACATGTACGCGTTGTTCCCTGTCTTTCTTCTACCCAGCAAACGATTTCATGTTCTTGTTGTTCGTCTTTGTTAAAAGTTAAAATTGTTTGGTTTTCTAACAGGCCCTGAAGCTTACAGAAATTCTGTTGGTGCCAGGAATAAGTTTTGTTTGTTCCTCTGTATCCCTAATGATACGAGCAGAGCGTCTACAAAGAAGAGGCCCCAACTTAACCACAAGGCCAGCAGGAGCCAGTGGGTTGTGTGTGTGTGTGTGTGTGTGTGTGTAAAAGAGACGGAGATTTGGGCTGTCTACTGAAACAATAACCTTAGCATTGCTTCTTGTGGTCAATTGCAACCAGCCTTCCATCTCTTTGTATCAGAGAGTGCCTGGGAAGACATGGAGACAGACAGGCAACAAGAAAGAAACCAAGTAAACCTTCTTTCGCGTTATTATCCTACTGTAGTTCTTTGCAAGTCAAGATTAAAGGTCGAAGTCAGCATTTGTCTTCTCAGCTGTTTCGTATAAGGCTGTGATTTATCTGCTTGAGAGGCTAACTTAAAGCCGAAAACCAGAGTTAAGCTATTTGTACTCACTGCGTCATTGACTGAATGTCTTTTGTCTACCCAGTGTCTACACCGGATTAGTCCAAGTGGACCCTCCAATGCAGGGGAAAATGTGTTTGGCTCCTGCTGCCATGGTAATGCCTCACTCTGTTTGTAGCTACTTCTATAAATCACTACTATCTGTGAGGATTCATGGAGAGCGCTCCCATGGAATGATGTTCTCCCTGGAGATTCGTACAGCTGCCACTTTCAAGATGTGTAAAAATAAAAAAAGATGTCTGGGAAGAGTGCAGAGAAGAGCAACAAAGATGATTTAGAGTAGGCAACTTGGCAACTTTTCAGACTGGTGGACTTCAGCTCCTAGAATTCCTCAGCCAACCCTGCTGGCTGGGAATTCTGGGAGTTGAAGTCCACAAACCCTAAAGTTGCCAAGTTTGGAGATCTCTGACTGGACTGGACTGCAGGATAAAACATATAAAGATTCCAATATTTAAGGGGCTGCTACAAAGAAGAGAAGGTCAACCTATTTTCCAAAGCAATGGCTGCCAAACTGTGGGCCTGGGGACCACTGGCAGTCCGTGAGAAAAGTTTGGTGGTCCACAGAAAAATGTCACTCCCAAAGCACCCCCCAAAGTAATTCATCCAGACTGTGCAGGAACACAAGGCTGTGCCGCCCACATGGCCCACGGGGACACAAGGCTTACGTCGCTTGCATTGCGAACAACACGAGGTCGTGAGGGGAGGGGGGAAAGGGCGGAGGGGGGGGACTTACTCCACTCACCCCACATGCCTGGCCTGGCCTTTGGGCTGCTTCTTTCCGCTTCTTTCTTCTTCTGCTTTTGGCTGCATGCAAGGAAAGCAGCAGAAGTCTTTCTTTCTCTCCTCCCCAAACTCCGCCAGAAATGAGTCTTTGGGACCCTGCAAGGCCTCCTGCTCCAAGAGGCTGTGCCACAAAGACTCATTTCTGGCAAAGTTTGGGGGGAGAGAAAGAAAGACTTCTGCGGCTTCTGCTGCTTTCCTTGCATGAAGCCCAAAGTCTCTCTCTCTCTTTCTCTCCCCCCCCCCCTGAGAACGGAGCTAGAGATGATATCCTGCGATCTCCAATAAAGAATGCTTGATTGGTAGGAAAACGGGGCGGGGAATTTTCCTGCAGACTTTTGGGGGGATTTTCCCAGGGTCTCTGCTGCTTTCTGCAGACACCCTGAGAAAATGCCAGCAAGCCACCATCAGTCAAAATTCATATTAGTGGTCCACAGTATTTAAAATTACGAGTTTGGTGGATCCTGACGTCCAAAAGGTTGGCGACCCCTGCTCCAAAGCACTTTGAAGGCAAGAAAGAAACAATGGTTGGAAACTAATCAAGGAGACTAACAACCTAGAACTAAGAAGAAACTTCCGTGAAGTTAGAACAATTAATCAGTGGAACAACTTGCCACCAGAAGTTGTGAGTGCTCTAACACTGGAAGTTTTTAAGAAGATATTGGACAGCCATTTGTCTGAAATGGTATAGAGTTTCCTGCCTAAGCAGGGGGTTGGACTAGAAGACCTCCAAGGTCCCTTCCAACTCTGTTATTCTATTCTAATTAAAAACAGCCTTATCAACTTCTTCTCACAAACCTTGGGTTAGGGTCCAGCTCGTCCTTGACTTATAACATCCGTTTAATGACCGTTCAAAGTTATAATGGCACTCAATTCTAATGCTTGGTTGAAAACTCTTTCAACGTGATACAAAACCTTCTGGAGTCAGCAGTGTTTCACAACTATTATTTGCCTGTCCTTTCTTCAACAATTTGGCAGGACACTTTCCTATAGCCAAGGTTGTCCTGAAAAGCAGGATCAATAAATACCTCCTTCGCTCTCAGCATTCCAATCATTCTTATCCTCTCATTGAAAACCCCAATGACATCATCTTCAAATCCAGGCACACCATGTGAATTTGGCTGAGTTGCCTTCCTAGCAGCAGTGTGCGCTTGCCTTCCTCTTGGCACCTTCCTCTTGCTTTGCAGGCTAGCCTGCAGCTTTATTTACCTTCAACAAAGCAGATATTTTAATTCAATATACTCTCTGCTGCTAGGACAGGAAATCACTCTGGCACTCTCTTTCTCCATCGCAAACAGTAAAGAGTCCACGCTCCAGGCCTGGTTGCTCCTTCCACAGGACGTTAAGCCGGCCCAGTTACAGGGCTAACTGAACCCTGTCTTGTGTTCACTTTTGGGATTGGAAGCCTTGATTTTATTTTTTTTTCAACAGAGTGTGCAACTCAGTCAAACGTTTGGAGCAATAATGCTCTGTTTTCGTTGAGTTGATGGATCTAGGACTCAATGGAACAAGTTGGTTTCCTGCCAATTCATTGATACATTTAGAGCAAGGGTGTCCAAGCTTGGCAACTTTAAGACCTCTGGACTTCCAACTTGTGGATCTCAACTCCCACAAGTCCCCAGGCAGCATGACTAACTGAACTGTCTTGTATTCACTCTGGGGATTGGAAGCCTAGATTTTTACAATGGGGTGTAGAACTCGATTGAACGTTTGGAGCGACAACACTCTGGTTTGGTTGAATTGATGGAACTAGGACTCAACGGAGTAGGTTGGTCTCTTGCCAATTCATTGGTACATTTAGAGCAGGGGTGTCCAACCTTGGCGACTTTAAGATCTGTGGTTTTCAATTGATGGACTTCAACTCACAGAATTCCCCAGCCAGCTGTCTGGGGAATTCTGGGAGCTGAAGTCCACAAGTTGAAGTCCACAGGTCTTAAAGTTGGCAAGAGTGGACACCCCTGATTTAGAGGTTAAGCTCCAAATTAGAAGGACTTATGAGGTTAGAACAGATCAATAAGGGATATAGAGTAGAGTAGAGTAGAACAGGAATAGAATGGAATGGGATGGGATGGCATGGGATGGGATAGGACAGGACAGGACAGGACAGGACAGGACAGGACAGGACAGAACAGAATGTGGAAGGGTCCTTGGAGGTCTTCTAGTCTCCCCCCTTCCAACTCTGATTATCTGTTATCTGTTATCCAATGCATTGCTTGCCACCAACCTTTAATTTCCACTTTGTATTTAATATCAAAGCAAAGAAACATCGGGCAAACGATGCTGCTACAGGAACACACACAGTTCCCTTTAATTACGTTGTTTTTCTTTGGCTGATTCTTCCTTGTCTTCTTCTTCTTCTTCTTCTTCTTTAATTAGTTGTGCTGTGGGTTCCCCTCGCTCTCTCCACCCCCCACCCATACCCCCATAAGGCCAGAGAAGGACATTCTAAATATGGCTGGGTTTGAAAGTCCACACTGAAACCCGAATCGCGGCACCAGACTGGCTGGAATCAGTGCAGCCCAGGGTTTACGAGGGTTAGGTATTCCAGCCTCTACTCAGAGAAACAGCAACGCAGCTCACCTCCCTGGCTGGAAACAAGAAACAGCCAGAGAGCTGAAAAAGAGAAAGAGAGAGAAGGAGGGAGAGAAGGAAGGAGGGAAGGAAGGAAAGCACATGAATAAAAGGAAGGAGATTAATAGAGGGAGGGAGGGAAGGAAGGAAGGAAGAGAACGAAGGGAGGGAGGGAAAGAAGGCACATGGATAGAAGGAGGGAGATGAATAGAGGGAGGGAGGAAGAGAGGAAAAGAAGGAAGGAGGAGGGAGGGAAAGAAGGAAGGGAGGGAGAGACGGAAGGAAGGAGGAAGGGAAGGAAGGAGGGAGGGTGGGAAGGAGGAAGGGCACATGGATAGAAGGAAGGAGATTAATAGAGGAAGGGAGGGAAGGAGGGAGGGAAGGAAGGAAGAGAACAAAGGGAGGAAGGGAAAGAAAGCACATGGATAGAAGGAAGGAGATGAATAGAGGGAGGGAGGAAGAGAGGAAAAGAAGGAAGGAGGAGGGAGGGAAAGAAGGGAGGGAGGGAGAGACGGAAGGAAGGAGGAAGGGAAGGAGGGAAGGAAGGAGGGAGGGTGGGTGGGAAGGAGGAAGGGCACATGGATAGAAGGAAGGAGATAAATGGAAGGGAGGGAGAAAGGAAAGTAAGGAAGGAAGAGAAGGGAGAGAGGGAAGGAGGGAGGGAGAAAGGAAAGGATGGAAGGGAGGGAGGGAGGGAAGGAAGGAAGGCTTGATAGAAGGAAGGAGATGAATAGTGGAAGGAAGGAAGGGAAGGAAGGAAGGGAAGGAAGGAAGGAAGGAAGGAAGGAAGGAAGGAAGGAAGGAAGGAAGGAAGGAAGGAAGGAAGGAAGGAAGGAAGGAAGGAGAGACAGGCAGACAGACAGCCAATATGTCACCTTTCCAGAGTATCCCCATCTGTTCAATGCAATGGGTTCTTAGCTCAACTGCCTTACTTATAAATTTAGCAGTTCTGCTCACAATGTACGAATTAGAACAAAGAAGGAAATAGGACAATCTGTGATTCACAGATGCATACATACATATGGACTCACAGTTGTGCATTTTGAACGTTAAAAGCATGCCAAAGGATGCTGTCACTCTTTGGATGTGGCTTGCCTGGGCTGGGTTTTTTTTTTTTTTGGTATGGGAGGTTTTATGACTGCACTGAGAATCTATCCTGATTGAAGTTGCAGTCAGAGTTGTAGGACATATTTTATTTTCTTGGAGGTGGTTCAATGGCCCTATAATTAGCTTGCAGCATCTTGGAATTTTTTGTTTGTATTTAAAAAGAATGTGGTGAAATCAGAACGGAGTAAGAAATGAAAGTGATCTAAGCCCATCAAATCACTTAATTAAATTATTTTGGCACGGAGAGCCTCTGCAAGAATGAAACGGACTGTCTGTTCAGCATCATTCAGTGGTTGCTGGGATCTCTTGAATCCGCTCAAGTTAAGTCCCAAAGATGCTTTTTCAGGAGGCAACTGGACTGAAAAAGCACCTTTGGGACAATCATGTCCTGGAGGACGGAGAATCTTTTAGCTCTACAATTAGGGATGAACACCCTCCTTTAAATGGTGTGGGAGTGGGAATGGATTTCCAGAGGAAAAATGGCAGACTGCAGGAACCAGGAGCATTAACTCAGGTGACCCTGAGGACACAGATAAACCTCCAAGTGGCCTCAATGACCCTCTCAAAGGATGCAAATGACCAGCTGTCTGCAATCCTTCCATTCCCCAGTATCCTGTCAGAGCTGAAGAAGCTTCTTGAATGAGAAGCGAAACATCTTCCAAACCAAAACCAAAAACCCGGAAACTCCAATTGCCTCCTGAAAAAAAAAGCACCTTTAGGACAACCATGATTGAGATTCTTGCTCAAGTTAAGATTAGGAGAAGTAGGCTAAAAGCTAGGTGAATGTTGGACTTGGGACCTGACCTCATTCTTAAGAGTAACCTTGGAAAGGAAGTCCGGTACAGCCATTTTCTGGAATTGCTCTTCTGCCCCGCAAAACTTAAAATTGCACTTGTTCTTCCACCTTTGATCAAATAGAACAGAACAGGACAGAATAACAGAGTTTGAAGGGACCTTGGAGGTCTTCTAGTCCAACCCCAAGCAGAAGACCCGATACTATTCCAGACAAGTTGTTGTCCGGTCTCTTCTTAAAAGCCTCCAGGGATTGAGCACCCAGAACTTCTGGTGGCAAGCTGTTCCACTGGTTATTTGTTGTTCCTGCCTTCTGGTGGTTTGGACAATAGGTTGACCCCCCATCTTCTTTGTGGTAGTCCCTCAAAACTTTATTGTGATCATAGACCAGGATTGGTGAATTCATAGGGTCAGTAAGGGTTTTACTTAGTAATCGTTATACTTAGCAGCTGAGCTGCTAGTCCCTATTGTGGCCACTAAGTGAGGACTCCTGTAAAGCAATTCTTCAGACCATTCTTGAGTTGTGATTGTAGTATACTTGTGAGTGTATTAAGGAAGGCTGGCAGATTAAGTTCTGTTTTAGTTTTTTGAAACAACACTTTTTTTAAAATAAAAAAAGCACCTTAGAAATAGGAGCATATGTGTAAGTTTGGAAATGGAACATTTGCTAGAGGCAGGGAGTATTATTACCTGTGAATTTTGTCACAGCTAGATTTTCAAATTTAAGCCTTCCTTCCTTCCTTCCTTCCTTCCTCTCTCGCTCCCTCCCTTCTCAGCTTGCTTTCTTTCCTTCCTTCCTTCCTCCCTCACTTCTCGTCTCTTTTTTTCCTCCCTCCCTCCCTTCTTAGCTCTTTCTTTCCTCCCTCCCTCTTCAGCTTTCTTTCTTTCCTTCTTTCCTCCCTACCCCCTTCTCAGCTCTTTCTTTCCTCTCTCTCCCTCAAGCTTTCTTTCCTTCCTTCCCCCTCAGCTTTCTTTCTTTCTTTCTTTCTTTCTTTCTTTCTTTCTTTCTTTCTTTCTTTCTTTCTTTCTTTCTTTCTTTCTTTCTTTCTTTCTTTCTTTCTTTCTTTCCTTCCTTCCTTCCTTCCTTCCTTCCTTCCTTCCTTCCTTCCTTCCTTAAATATTTTTGAAAGAATATTCACATGTTTGAAGATATGGGATTGAACTCCATCAGAATGAAAGTAGAGGCCCTGAAATCTGCAGGACTTCAATTTATTACTTGTTGCACTGATTTCAATAAATCCAACCTAAGCATATCTTAAGTCTGCATTTAGACTTAATGTCCTGAGATATATGGTAAACATATTACTATTGGGTCAGCAGCACAAGGGAACTCCGCCTCTCAGGGATAATGTTAAGGCTCCCTTGAGTTTAAGAGGCTCACATAATTTCCAAACATTTGGCATTAGCAATCTTTGGCTGTACTGAACTGAAAATGAGGAGAAGGAGGCGGTTATTAAAGCAGGTTGTTGTAGATGTTGCTGTGGTAACACCAGCCTGCTTGGAGCCAACAGCTTAATGTGAGAGTACCACAGCTTGAGAACAGAGCTGGGAGGGAGGAAGTGGGGGCAAGGAAGCAAGGAGAAACTATCTTCTGACAGCAGGAGGATTGCTTCAGCAGATCTCTGGAGAGAGATCTTGAGATGGAAACTCTGGAGAGATTTCGAGATGGGAATTTTGGAGAGATCTAGAGATGGAAACTTTGGAGAGATCTCGAGATGGAAACTCTGGAGAGATCTCGAGATGGGAAGTTTGGAATCTCAAGATGGAAAGTTTGAAGATATCTCGAAATGCAAACTTTGGAGAGATCTAAAGATAGAAAATCTGGAGGTATATCAAGATAAAAAACACTGGGGAGATCTTGAGTTAGCCGAAGCCGTAAATTGATCTGCCTTTCACCTCAAGCCCACTGTAACTAATTGAACATGGAGAGCAATGAGAAACCAACGTCTCTTTTTGGGACCATTTCTTCCCAGTCAAGGCAAATTGGCCACAGAACATTTCTCTTTCCGAGCCTCCTTTGTTCTTCACAGAGAAGTCCTCTGCCTATTCCAGTCTTGGACATAGGGTACTAATTTGGGTACTAATCTCCTTGCTAAGCTATTTTGTGATTTCCAGACAGATTCTCTCCTGGGTGCTCCTATCTAGCTGGGCATTTTATTGGTCAGTTGTTTCAAACACTTTCTGACCCTACTGAACAAAGATTTGGCTGATGTCATCAAAGATAGTTTCCAACTCATTTTGTCTCTTGTAGCCTGTCCTTCCTTCCTTCCTTCCTTCCTTCCTTCCTTCCTTCCTTCCTCCCTCCCTCCCTCCCTTCCCTTTCCTTCCTCAATCTCATTCCTTCCTTCCTTCCTTCCTTCCTTCCTCCCTTCCCTTTCCTTCCTCAATCTCATTCCTTCCTTCCTTCCTTCCTTCCTTCCTTCATCCCTTCCCTTCCCTTCCCTTCCTCAATCTCATTCCTTCCTTCCTTCCTTCCTTCCTTCCTTCCTTCCCTTTCCTTCCTCAATCTCATTCCTTCCTTCCTTCCTTCCTTCCTTCCTTCCTTCCTTCCTTCCTTCCTCCCTTCCCTTCCCTTCCTCAATCTCATTCCTTCCTTCCTTCCTTCCCTTTCCTTCTTCAATCTCATTCCTTCCTTCCTTCCTTCCTTCCTTCCTTCCTTCCTTCCCTTCCCTTCCCTTCCCTTCCCTTTCCTTCCTCAATCTCATTCCTTCCTTCCTTCCTTCCTCCCTCCCTCCCTCCCTCCCTCCCTCCCTCTCTCCCCTTCCCTTCCTTCTCTGCCTGCGTTCCTTCCTTCCTTTTCTCGATTTGTATTTTGGCCAGCCATGATGTTATCCAACAACTCACTCTCACCTCTGCAAAATATTCAGTCTTTAGCATTGGGAATATTTCCCGTAATTCATTTTTATTTTATTTACTGTTGGATGATTTCGTCTTTTGAGAAGGTCGAAGGTCTTCTCGGTGGCTTTATCCAGCAATACAATGCAAAAGTATTATTATTATTGTTGTTGTTGTTGTTATTTTCCTTGTTCAGCCTTTCTGATGGTCTGGCCATCTGTTATAAGTGGGAAGATCCCAGCCTTCCTGAGACACACCTTGGTTTTAGTTTCCATATTTGATTTAGCCTTTCTTCCAAGTAGCAGATGTCTATTTCACAAGCCTAAGAAAATAAATACATTCTGTTGTCTCCTCCTTTGCATTAGTTTTGAATCACCTATTAACCCAATCTGATGTCGTTCAAAGAGTTGCAATAGTAGTCCTTTTTTAAACCTTCATTCCTGAAGATTTTCTTCCTTCCAGCCACCCAAGTGACACCATCAGCCTCTTCTTACATTTCTCCCAGCAACTTTAATTCCAGTTTATTCCTCCTGGTCCAGTTTTCCTCATGTTTTCTGCATATGTTAAATAGATAAATTGGCCAGATGCAGCCTTCTTTTCCCATTCTGAATTATTTCATCACTGCACATTCTATTCTATCTGTTGCTTCCTGGCCATCATGCAAATTCTTCAAAAGGCAGATGAGATAGCCTGGTGTATTGTTTAAACTAGGACTACCCAAATGGTAAATATCAGCAAGATAAGCCTAGGCATCTCATCTCTAAACTATGTTGATTCAAACTTCTGAATCCAGATGGTTCAGTTTGGGTACCTGGCACTTTTGCTTCACGTTTTACTTAAGTGTGGATCTCCAAATCTTAACGTTGATCTTACCAGATGATGCCAACACCATCATCGTGACCCTTCAAAGTTACCATGGCACTGAAAAAAGTGACTGATGACCGTTTTTCACACATGCGACTGTTGCAACATTCCCACTGTTACGAGAGGCCAGGTGAAGAGATGCGTGCCTCGATGTGAGTGTTATTGAGTTGGCCACACCCAGCCAGTCACATGACCACCAAGCCATGTTCACCCAGTCATATGACCACCAAGCCACACCTACCACCTAAGCCACACCCACCAAACCAGTTTTTTAAAATTTTGAATCCCACCCCTGCCCAAATCCCACTCCTGGATGGAGTGTCACGTGGCAGCTGCTGGAGTGACCAGAAGAGTGCAGGCTTGCAGGAGGTACATAAAGTGTACATAAAGTGTGTTCACTTACACAAAGGGCGCCCACCAAGCCACGCCCACCGAACCAGTGGTAACACTTTTTGAATCCCAGTAGCACTGCTACTGTCCCTGTCTTACTGTCCCCACTGATCTGTATTTACTCCCTCTATTCCTGCTTATGTTCATACCTATACCTGTTATCTTGCACATGTTTGACAAACAAACAAAATAAAATAAATAAAATAAATACAGTCTTGCCAATAAAACTTACAAGGACTTGACCAAGGAGACACAAGACTGCTTTGGAAACACCCAACAAACAAATAAGTCCATAATTTAACATTTTGGAACGGGCTGTATCTTTGCTCTGTCTGGGTCATTTGATAAGGAATGAGAAGTCCTTCAGAACCCAGCCATTCCAAATGCTTAATCTTCTTTAATGTAACTAGAGGAAGAGTTGTACCTGATAACACAACTTTATGACGTACACAAATGATGATGTCTGCTTATTTTGACCCCGTTGCAGGAACAATGATTCTGCGCTTCAGTTTTACCCAGGGAAATCTCTTGCACCAAAGCAGAACATATTCTAGAACCAGCCATGGAAAATATAACATGAGGGCCGGAGGGGGGGAAATGGTTATGTGGACAGATTTTTGTCTGCCGCCATAAGACTCGATTACAACTAAGAATTTTTTAAAAAAGTTTTTGTTTTATTTATTCGTACCTTGCTTTTTAATTTTTTTTTTTTATGCAGAGCTAGAATAAAGGGGATTTGCCTGCTTAAGACTTTTGTGCAGCTCAAAACCTTGCACAATCCCTGTATTCACAAGAGGAGCTTGGTAACAAATTGCTTAATTCATTCCCCCAGTTTTGTATTTTGTTTGAATCAATCAAATTGGAAAGCCGACAGCAATCAAACCGATTGCAATACTCCCAGGGAAGACACCTAAGAATGTTTGTGAACCAACAGGTGGACCAGGACTAATCAAGGATAGCAAGAATTGTGTGTAGCTTCTAATTTTACTACCTACACTCACAACTGTTGTGTGAAGAGGGGTTGATCTCCTGGAGTTATGTCCTCACTGGAGGTTATCAAAAATAGACTGGGTTAGAATAAGGACTTCTGTCTTGAGCAGGGGGGTTGGATTAGATGACCACCAGGGTCCCTTCTCACTCTATTGTTCTATATTCTGTTGATTGTGTATTTCTGTTTTCATAATGACAAGCGAATCCCACAACGGATTCCATTTTTTCCAACCCTGAGAACCTGGAAAATATTCCCCTTGCAAAAAAAATCATTCTTATTCTGAATGTTTTCCCCAATGAGCCATCTTCTCTTGGCAGAATCGAATCACAAACAAAAGAAATTCTTTGTTTTCTTTTCGTTTAAAAAAAAAAGAGAGAGAGAGAGAGAGAGAAGGTCATTTTAAAATCCTGCCTCTGGAGACAGGCGGGATGATTTGACAGACGGAAACTGATTCTGAGCTTGTAAAAAAGAAAAGAGTTAGCGTGGGTCACAGTGGAGTGGAGAAGCTGGACCAAAATATCTGAGAGAAGATACCCTTTGGGAAACATTAGAACTTCTCGTTTCATGGACCGGGGGAAGATGCTTAGTATAGTTCCTGGATAATATTACCAGATCTCCCCCAAATGTGGGATTTCAAGCAGCACTGAATGTAGACATCAACAGGATCTTGAACGGCAACTTGAGAAATAGAATCCGTGTGTCTCATATGCACAATTATGCCCTTTGACACTGTTCATAATCCAGATTAATTTACACCCTTTCACTCTAGAGTTGCTTTGAATTCCAAATGTATGTAAAATGGGTATATTTTCTGATTGCAGGGGGAAACTACGCCACCAACAATATGACTGGACTTTTGAGGCACAAGAATGACTCTGTATGACCTGCATTTAAGCAATTGAGGGGATGAGGGGGGGGGGGGGGGCAAAGTATTTTCCAAAGGACCAGAAGGCAAGACAGCAATGGATGGAAACTAACCAAGGAGAGAAGCAACCTGGAATTAAGGAGAAATTTCTTAACAGTGACAACAATCAAGCAGTGGAACAATTTGTCTTCAGAAGTTGTGGGTGCCCCATCACTGGAGGCTTTCAAAAAGAGACTGGACATCCATTTGTCTAAAATGGTATAGACTCTCCTGCTCAAGCAGGGGGTTGGACTAGATGACCTCTAAGGTCTATTCCAACTCTGTTATCCTATGATTCAGTTGTGAAGTAATGCAAATGGACCCGGAAAAGCTTTTGCCTGATCACTAAGTAGCATTATCTACTTAGCTTTCTGCATTATAATTTCTGTTAAATATCTCTTTGCTGGGTAAACTGCTTTAAAAAATACTGAATTCTTAGGTCATTCAAATCCCCACATTCAGCCCCTCAAATGAATTTGAGGAATTCCCAAATCAAACCTAGAGAGGTAGGATAGTCCTGTGAAAATGCTTATTCTTGGGTTGTTCCTCCAAATAGATAATTCAAGACTTTTACTGCATGATGCACTATGTTCATACGAGGTACAATCTACCTGCATTGGTAAAGAGAAGTCTTAATAATTGAAGTGCTGTGAGTAAGGGAACTAAGGATCTTCTGCAAACTAAGAGAAACTATGGGACTTCTGGACCTCTTGAAATAGATTGTACCACATACTTAAATACTTCTAACAAATATTCAGGTTTCCTTCCCTCCCTCCCTCTTCTTCTTTCTTTTCCCCTTCCTTCCTTCTCTTCCTTCCTTCTGCCCTCCTTCCTTCTCAGAATAACAGAGAGGGAAGGAACCTTGGAGGTCTTCTAGTCCAAGCCCCTATACACATTGAGACAAGTGGCTCTCCAATCTCTTCTTAAAAACCTCCAGTGTTGGAGCATCCACAACTTCGGGAGGCAAGTTCTTCCACTGGTTAATTGTTCTCATTGTCAGTTCTCCTTAATACTAGTTCTTGTTTTAGCTCTAGTTATCAAATTCTAGTTCCCCTTCCTTCCTTCCTTCCTTCCTTCCTTCCTTCTTTCCTTCTTTCCTTCCTTCCTTCCTTCCTTCCTTTTCAAGCACGTCTCTACAACAGGATGGGAGAAAAGATCTCTTAACCAACATCTTGCATCTGCATTCTGCAGGCCACATCACACATCCTTCCTGAAATATAGTTCTCTCTCCAGGACAGAGGGACACAAGCAGTTGATAAATATTTAAGACTTAAATACTTAAGCGTAGTACACAACATTATCTGCTACTATGTCCTACCAGTCAATGACTACTTCAGCTTCAACCACAACAATACAAGAGCACACAGTGGATACAAACTCAAGGTAAACCGCTTCCAATTTGACTGCAGAAAGTATGACTTCAGTAACAGAGTGGTGCCTGCAATGCATTACCTGACTCTGTTGTTACATTCTCTAACCTCACTCATTTACCCTTAAACTATCCACTATTGACCTCACCCCATTCCTAAGAGGTCTGTAAGGGGCATGCATAAGTGCACCATCGTGCCTACCGTCCCGGTCCTATTGTCCCCATTTATTCGTACCTATTTTCTGTATTCTTACTCATGTTTATACTTATACCTATTATCTTGTAAGCGATTGACAAATCAAATAAATAAATAAAATAAAATATGAGTTGGGTGAAGCATTTCTTCCACAAGAATGAGCAATGCACTGCCCAACTACAGAAAAAAGGAATGATTTAGTACGCTCTTCCCAGGGGTTCCATAAATCCAGCCTTGGGAATGCATGTAATTCAAATGAGGTTCCCCTTCCACGACAGTGTTCATAATCGCTTCCTTAGCTCAAAGGATCAGAGCAGCCAAAAATACTGTCCTGCAGTCACTAAAGGGCTTCCCTAACCCTATAGTGGTTGAGGAATATATTTAATGTAGCTTGTATCGAATGAACTTTTAAAATTGCCTATTCTGTTATTTGCATGAGAACAGTAGGGAGAAGATAATCTTGCAGTACGTTTAGGAGCAATCATCTGGGTCTATTTTTTTAAAAAAATATTTTTATTATGCATTTTTCCTTAATATACACAACAGTTCCAATTATACAACATCATCGTGTACTTTTTATATCAAATCATATTATACATCCTAGTTAAAACTATCCCTACATCATGTTATAAATCCGGATTATAACTCCTATTTGCTTATTTCTACCATAATATGCTATTACAATTCTCATTTTGTGCATTTCATACTATATTCACATACAGTTCAATAATAATATTTCCCCCATTGTTTATTCTTACATAGTCTCCTATTGCTGTATATATTTGTATTTTGTTAATCTTCTTTCCTTATTTGATACTAATCTCTGCATCTCCTTATTTATCCAAGTATATAATATGTTCCATGTTAAGGAGTGCTCTGATTCCTCTTAACAACATTATTATTATTATTTTTAATAATAATATAAATAATCTGTGTCTATTTTGGGGGATCACTGTGTCTTGTGTCAGATAATATTTTTTTTAGCACAGTGGAACCTACAGGATTCTTCCCTCTGTGGACTGTTCCTTTACATAGCTAACAAGCCCAACCGGGCTACTAGCAGAAGTGAATAAATCATATAAAATACCAGAAAACCTCTGCCCCCTTGGGTTAATATTCCAGAGGTATTTTTTTTTTTATCAGAGTGCTCAATGTCCAACTATTGATTTCCATTTTGCCCAATTAAAGATTAGAAGAAAGAGAGTTTTAGTGATATATAGATACTTAAGGGCAGTAAGCATGAAACTTGCACCAAAGATTCACTTGATTATTATAACAAGTCTATATTCCCACAATGTGGCAGAATCAATGACTCATTAACTAACTAATCTGCTCTAGATGAGGTTCTCTTAGCTGATGGGAAAATGATATGAATAATTTAAAAAAACCCAGCAGAAATAGTAATGAGGATAGGAATAGAAAAAGAACAAAAAACAAAAAAAAACAGCACAAGAAAAGTTAGATAAGGAAATAGCTGCCCTATAAATAGTCGTAATAGCTGCGTTGAGACGAGTGGAGCATATAATAATATGAATTAGAAAAAGCTACCCAAAGGGAGATAATTGAAAACCACAACACGCTCCGGATTTCAACATGGCTGTCACCACAAACTCCACAAATTTCACACTTGGCCAAATAAAGTATTCGATTCCATTCAACTTGCTGCAAATTTGAAGGCGGTATGAACAGTTTGTTCCAACATACAAGAGTAGCCCACAGAAAGGACAATGGAATCAGAAGAGATGAGGTGTCAATCAACGTGAGCCTCTTCTTTTATAGGCCCCAACTCGGAATAATGGAATTGGAAGGGACCTTGGAGATCATCTAGTCCAACCCCCTGCTCAAGCAGGAAACCCTATAACATTCCAAATAAATGGTTGTACAATCTCTTCTTAAAATCTTCCAGTGTTGGAGCATTCACAATTTCTGAAGGCAAACTGTTCCACTGGTTAATTGTTTTCATTGTCAGGAAATGTCTCCTTCGTTCTAGGTTGCTTCTCTCCTTGATGAGTTTCCATCCATTGTTTCTTGTCCTGCCTTCAGGTGCTTTGGAGAATAGCTTGACTCCCTTTTCTTTGGGGCAGCCCCTGAGATATTGGAAGACTGCTCTCATGTCTTCCCCAGTCCTTCATTTCATTAGACTAGACAAACCCAATTCTTGCAACCGTTCTTCCTATGTTTTAGCCTCCAGTCCTCTAATCCTCTTTGTTGCTCTTCTTTGCACTCTTTCTAGAGTCTCAGCATCTTTTCTTATATCGTGGTGACCAGACACCACTCAACCTAGCTCAACCAAATCTCCCTGTGTTCCAACAATCCTGGTTTAGGAACCATGTTGCCAAGTGTGCAGAATCGGTCTTTGATGTTGGTTTAGCCTTTTTTGGCAAACTGCCGCAGACCTCAAGGATGGTGTCAAAACTCAGATCCACACAGTTAATTCAACAAGTACAGACACCATTACATCATAAGACAGAGAGACTCCAAGAGAATCAAGGGAGGGGGAAAATGGAGACGGGGAAAACAGAGAGAGGGTGGAGGGGCTTGAGGAACAAGGGGCATGTTTCAATGGGGGGGGAGGTGACAAGCAGAGGAAAACAAACATCCCATAAATCAGGGGTCTCCAACCTTGGCTCCTGGAAGCCTGGCGGACTTTAACTCCCAGAATTCCACAGCCAGCTTTGCTGGCTGTGGAACTCTGGGAGTTGAAGTCCGCCAGGCTTCCAGGAGCCAAGGTTGGAGACCCCTGCCATAAATCATGCAAAGCTGTTGAAATTCCAGAAGAAATGACTCCAGAGCTTGGCCATCATTTCTGAGCAATGGCTTAATGCATCCCGTTTCCCTTAGCCAAGATAATGTGCCTTTGGTTTCAGTTCAGTCTGCTCCTTCAGGAGGGGGAGGCCATGCCAAATTGGACTTCATCTTAAAATCCCACTGAGGAGACCAAAAGTTCAAGACACTTTGCACCAACAGTGCTCCAGATTGGCAAGCCCGCCCAACCGATAGGACATCCCGTTCCTATTAAGGTAAAATGGGATGGTAGCTGAGGTGCCTTTGAGGACATTCAATTCAGAATAGAGCGGGAAGGGAGTTTAGAGGTCTTCTGATCCAACCTATGCTGAAGCAGGAGACCCTATACCATTCCAGACAGGTGGCTGTATAATCTCTTCTTAGAAGTCTCCAGTGATGGAGCACCCAGAACTTCTGGTGGCCAGCTGTTCCACTGGTTAATTGTCCTCACTATTAGGAAGTTTCTCCTTAATTCCAGGTTGCTTCTCTCCTTGATTCGTTTCCATCCGTTGTTTCTCACTGATATGAGGTCCTTTCTTGGGGTTACAGGGTCCAGAGTCTCCTGTGCCAGAAGCACGGTCTGTTCTATCCTTTCTGTTTTGGCAACTCCATGCTTAGACCCGGGGCCACTCTGTGCCATCAGATGCAGTAAACCTTTCGTGCGGAGTGGACATCCTTCCCTGGAGGGTCCTCTTCTGCCGAGGATATTCTGCACTTCTTCAGAACCGGATGTCCTTTATTTTGTACGTGAGAAAATGTCCGCTTGGGTTCGTTTTTCTCTGGACCGCCTGCTGTGAGCAATCTTGATGTTGGAGCCACACGAAAGCCTCAGGCATTTACTATTGTCTGCGACGCCGTGTTTACGAGAGCTCCAATCCATGGCCTGCAGTCTGATCTACAAGGCCCTGAAGGAACTAAGACGGGGTGAGCCAAACAGCTTTCCTTGCCAGCCTCAAGCTTGATGCGTCTTCAGAAAAGCACTGCAAAGAAGTCCAAACTTTTAGTCCATTGGGGCAGGCGAGAGGGGTGGAAAGCAAGTGAAATACACTCAGTCTCGGGAGCTTAAAAATGCTTTTCTTTCTTCCCGGGTTGTAATTCAGGCAACCAAGCCGCTTTCTCTAAGCGGCTGCACCAATGCTGCAGATTGTAAGGACGGTTGCTTTCCCGTTCTCTTGGCAAGCGAGCAAGTGACCCTCGTACGTGCTCTCGTCTCGTGTTGCAAGCTGCTGAAGCAAAATCAGAAGTCAGCCTGTGTTTCAACAATCCAACAAGTCTCTTCTGTCCTCCGAAGTTGTTTGGCAGCCCAAGTCCATAAATTGTTGGGTCCCCCATCGCTGTCTACCCAATCGTTTCTTTTGTAGAAAAGAATATTTGTAGCTCAAGGCTGAACTGTGGGCTCCTTTATGCTTCTCTGAACTTGGCGGTTTTCTTGCAGATGTTTCATTATCCAACTAGGGAACATCAGCCTGACCAGAAAGGAGTGGGGCTTGGGAGGAGGAGAGGGAAAAAAAGGAGGAGGACTGTGGGATCCTTGATGCTCCTCAAGCTTGGCTGTTTTCCTGCAGACATTTCATTCCCCAACTAGGTAACATCATCATGGCTAGAAGGGAATGGGGTTACTCTCTGCTTCCATGTTTACTCGCGCATCCGTGAATACCAAGGAGCAATCAAGTTCCTTAATTGCACAACACATTGACACAGTTCACCATGGTTTAAATTAGGAGATAGTGAGCACCTAGACCAAGCTAAGTCCAAAAACTCTAGAAGTTCCTAGAAGCCTGGCAAATCAGCCATCAACAAGCACATAGAGATAAAGAACATCTACATACCATTCAAAAAAGACAACCGAAAAACTACAAGACCACAATCCTGATAGAAGAGAATATTTACAGTTCAGAGTTGAACTGCGGGGGGGGGGGGGGGGGTCTTCTAGCTTGGTGGTTTTCTTACAGATGTTTTATTAGGTAATATCATCAGTGCTGGAAGGGAGTGGGGAGTCAGACCAGAAAACCCTCCTGACCAGTAATCAATACTCAGATAAGCATTCTTTCAATCTCTTTAGGTATCTGAGGTAAATTAGCATTCTGTAAATACTGTTTAACTCTTTCCTCATCAATATTCTCTGGCATATATAGTTTCCCACAGAAGTCTCGAATGATTTCCTTCTTCTCTTTACTACCATAGCAAACTTGGCCTTGGTCATCTGCTAATTGCAACATTTTCCTTGATTCTTTCTCCTTTCTCAATTTGTATGCTAACCATCTACCTGGTTTGTTTGCGTCTTCAAAGTAGTTCTGTTCAGCATCTCTGATTTTCTGTGCTAATTCTTCTTTTTCTATTTGACCCATTTTATGTTTAACTATATCCATTTTTAACTTGATGTCCTTTTTCTCTGGCATTTTCCGTAGCTCTTTTTCAAGTCTTTTATACTCATCCTCCAAGGCCTTAGAGGCTAATCTTTTCATGGTATTTCTTTTCCTTGTATAGTCTATTATCAAGCCTCTAACATATGCCTTCATTGTATCCCATACTTCAACCAAGGAACTATAAAGGTAAAGGTGCCCCTTGCACATACGTGCTAGTCTTTTTGCAGCTCTAGGGGATGGTGCAAAGCCGAAGAAGAGCCAGCACTGTCCGAAGACGTCTCCATGGTCAGGTGGCCGGCATGACTAAATGCCGAAGGTGCACAGAACGCTGTTCCCTTCCCACCAAAGGGGTCCCTATTTTTCTACTTGTATTTTTACCTGCTTTCAAACTGCTAGGTTGGCAGAAGCTGAGACAAGGAACGGGAGCTCACTCTGTTATGCATTGCTAGGGATTCGAACTGCCAAACTGGCAACCTTCCTGATCAATAACAAGCTCAGTGTCTTAGCCCTCTAACTACCCAGAACATTCCTGGCAACATTCATCAGGCAAGCTACTTGTATATAATAAGAGAGCAAACCCATTCCCCTCTAGCATTGATGGTGTTACCTTGTTGAGTAAATAGATGTCTGCAAGAAAACAACCAAGCTCAGAGAGCACCAAGGACCCCTCCGTCTCTTTCATGGTGCAGAATGCAAGACGCTTTACCTGGCATCCTTCTTTCCAAATTAATAGAGAAGGATAACATACGTTCTTCATCTCTGTCCCACGTTCTCATTTTTATCTGTCTTTGTCCCATTTTGCCATTTAACTCTCTTGATTGCTTATGTTTAATAAATAAATAGACATCTATCAATATATATATATATTGCTAGCTGAGTTAAGTGGGCTTATGGAGTCTGATCTATATGCAAGAATTGACTGGGAATGTTGTCGGGTGCAAACGAAACTGGAAATTATTCGCAGCAATTTTCCAACCCAAGCAGCCAAAAAGCAATAAAACAATATGACCGATGAGAGCATAGTGGACAATTTGTATCCCATAACTCTTGAGGCATCTGAAAGCTTGGCCAAACCGAGGCATTATGTTTTGACATAAATTCAACATGAAAAAAAAAACCAGAAGTAAAAATCAAGGAACGACTTGGAACTTTAAAAAAAGAATTCAATTTCTTATGGCCAGACCTTCTAAATCGATGATAGAGATATCAGCCCTAGAAGGTAGACTAGATCTAGAAACAGACCCTGCGTAGGCCTAAAACTATTTTTATAAGAATGGCTATAGTAACACAATCATTCAGATCTGAACGTCCTTCCTTCTTTCTTTTCTTCCTTCTTTCATCTTCATGAAAACTGAGGAGTCTCCCACCTTTAAAGTGTTTTCAAAAATCTCTCTCTTCATGGGGCCTTAAGCCATGTTTATCTGTTTGTTGCCATGGTGACGGACTTTCCCTCCCTTTGTCGAAGCCATCTTTTCTACAAAGACAGATCTGGCCAAGTTTCCCTCTGAAGGGAATTTCTTACAATGGAGCAAAGCTCCTGGTAATAGTCCTGCTTTTGACAGATCACGGGCTACTGTCTCCCGATGATGTCACTACTAGAGATCACTTCTCAGTCTGAAGTCACGGAAAATCCATTCGGGAAGGCAATCAACGACACATCCCACATTCAAGCAATATATGGCTGCCGCTTTCTATACAGGGCAGAGAGATGCCAAATAAGAGGAAACAATGCTGGGAGGGAGGGAGGGAGGGAGGGAGGAAGGAAGGAAGGAAGGAAGGAAGGAAGGAAGGAAGGAAGGAAGGAAGGAAGGAAGGAAGGAGGTGCCAGCTGTCTCAAGTTGCCTAGGGTCTCTTGCTTGAACAGGGGGTTGGGCTAGAAGACCTACAAAGTCCCTTCTAACTCTGTTATTCTGGAAAGAAAGGAGGGAGGGAGCGAGGATGGAAGGGGAAAGGGAAAGGGAAGAAGGGAGGGAGGGAGGGAGGGAGGGAGGGAGGGAGGAAGGAAGGAAGGAAGGAAGGAAGGAAGGAAGGAAGGAAGGAAGGAAGGAAAGAAAGAAAGAAGGGGAAAGGGAAAGGAGGGGAAGGGAGGGAAAGGGAAGGAGGAAGGAAGGGGGGAAGGGAAGGAGGGAGGGAGGGAAGGAAGGAAAGAAGGGGAAAGGAAAGGAGAAAGAAAGGAGGGTGGAAGGGAAGGAAGGAAAGAAACCTGAATATTTGTTAGAAGTATTGAGTATGTGGTACAATCTATTTCAGGAGATCACGCAGGTCTTTCATTTCTCTTACTCAGAGCACTTATGATTTAAACTTCTCTTAGCAGAAGTTGACCAATGCAGGTTGATTGTACCTCATATGAACATAGTGCATCATGCAGTAATTTCTTGAATTATCTACTTGGAGGAACAACCCAAGAACAGGCACCTTCACAGCACTATTCTACCTCTCTAGGTTTGAGTTGGGAATTCCTCAGATTCATTTGAGGGGCTGAATGTGGGGATTTGAATGGCCTAAGAATTTTTCAGTGCGGTTGCAACTTCAAATGGTCATTTAAAAAACTGTTATAAGTTAAGGACTACCTGTAATACAGCAGTGATTGATCTAAAGCATGTTAACAATTTTACAGATTTAAGCCAAAATGTGGCAATAACAGGAGAAGAACAGACCCTGTCAGTAAAGGTTCCCATTTCTGAATTGTTTCTGCAGGATCAAGACAACTGCATCCAATCCTTGTTAAATGTTTTTGGAGATGCTCCCCATACACAAATCAAAGTGTTCCGTTGCATTAACCCCATTTTCAGCTCAGAAGAAATCAGTGGCACAATCTTTTTTAGCTGACCTTCCACCTGCCTACCCCAAATAGATCAACTGAAACTCAACCGCTTCAAAATTCATGTCAATAGTTCATGACAATTTTATAAACTTTGCTCAGCATGTTAATGAAGTTAGGAGACTCAACAGATGCTTGCAAAATCTTAAAAACGGTGACATGTTGGAGGCAGAATGGCATTGGAGTCAAAAGTCTTCACACAGAGGCGGGGGTTGAATAACCCAGTCTAAGAAACCTGTATATAAATCCTAATTTAACATGTGCAACAATTTTAGTAGCAGTTGCATCAGTACTGAGTCCGAAGTAATAATTGTGAAAAACCCAATTTACACAGGGGTGGGATTCTACCAGTTTGGACCAGTTCTATAGAACCAGTTGTTACGATTCTGCACAGTTCGGAGAACCGGCAAATCGCACCACCGTCCTGACAGCAGAGCTGAAACTTCCTTAGGACTGAAGCTTCTATTTTTCAGGGCAGACTCAGGCAGCAGATTGCAGAAAGGTAGATCTGCGAGTGACTCTGTGATTCTGCAAGCAACTCAATCTGCCTGCCTGCTTTGCCTCATTTGGGGTAAAAATTGCTCTTTTTTAAAATAAAAAAATCAATATTTACATCAATATTTACAATATTTATATACAAGCCACACCTACCCAGTCACATGACCACCAAGCCATGCCCACAAATTAGGGCACACCCACAGAACCGGTTGTTAAGAAATTTTAATCCCATCCCTGAATTTACACACAAAGAAATCAGTCACCCTGTATTTTAAAACTGATTTTAATCTCCTAAGGTGAGTTTTTCATAAATAAAAAGATCAAAGTTAGATCTGACTCAATTTTCCCCCCACCTCCTTTTTGTCATTTAAGTTCACGTATTGATACTGTTTTCTGAAGAAATTAGAATCCCTAAAATTGCATGCAATGCATTTTTTACCTGGATCATATATATATGATATGATCCAGGTAAATATATATCATATTTGTCTGGATCATATATTTACCTGGATTAAATTCAAAGAAGGGGGGAAGGGTGAGAGAATTCCAGTTGGTCTTATTCCAATAAATATTCAAATTTCAAAAGAACTAACCTGAAGAAATGAACCTTTAAATCCAACTTCTTCCCCCAGTAGTAACTGGAATGTATATAGTTAAACTAGCTGGGTACCTGTGCTTCGCTACGAAACTATGTGATCGAGCTTAATTTTTGGGGAGGAAAATAAGAAGAAAATTGTGCCTTTGCTTACCAGCATTCATCGGAATTCATCTAGCCCTGTCAGTGTGTGAGAGAGTTGAGGGCTGTTTGGAAAATAAAAAAGTATTTGCTGTGTAAGCAAGAAGGGGACAGCAAGGAGCCTAGGCGTGGCTTAGCTCAACTGTTCTGTACTAAAGCTGCTTGGTGCTGTGAAACTGAACCTAAAACTCCTCTCCTCTGCTTGTGTTTTGCATTTGGAACAGATTTCTTTTCAGGTGGGGGGGGGGAGTAGAACTCCTTAGCATCAGAGCGTGTTAATAATAATAATATAACGAAATACGAATGCTCTGATGGTCATTTTGAAAAGTCCTTTCTTAGTGAGCACCTAGAAGCCAAGAGGAACATACATGCCAAATGTCAAGTTTGTAGACTTTACGGTTCTGGAGATTTTGTGATGATGCGTAAGTGGTATTTCACTTTTATATATATAGATAAAACCTTGAAAGATGCCCCTGGATTCATGATTTTGCTTGCAGCAGTAGGAAGAACTGAAAATAGGAAAAACTCTCAAAATTTAAGTCTGTGTCATTCATCTTGCTGTCATTTATCTTATTCCAAACCTAGCCCTCAGCATAACAACCACAACTGAGCCCAAAATTTCTGCGGCTAAACAAGACAGATGATAAGTCAATTTCGCACCCGTTTTATGACCTTTCAGGATGAAATAGAAATTTCTTTCACATCTATTTTATAGGACAGCTGTCTAGCAACCAGCCTGAATGCTGAGTCTCTGGAAATTTGCCAACGGTGGCCTTCAAGAAAGTTGAGAGACCCAACAGTCTAAGAAGGAGCAATCCATTTAGAAGTCCCTAACAGTGGGGACTTTGTAGCATTGGTTTTTGGAAAAGCAAGAAACCTAAGAAAGGGCCAATAGTGAAAGGCTTATTTTAGTAAATATCATATGAATGGGCTAAGTCTTTCCTTAGCAGTGTCAAGTCTCTCCTGCCACTTTCCCATTTAAAAAAGAAAAAAAAACCCAAAAGAATTCAACAGACGGGTGCATGATTGGGGAAAGCTGGAGTTAAGAGTGAGAAAAAAAAAACCTTGTTTCCCTTCACTTTTAAAGATTTCTTAAATGTCTGCTAGACTGTCTCAATAAATCAAGACACTGTATCCCAGAAGGGATAAACATCATTTAATGATCCTTTTTAACTGAGCATTGGAATGGAAAGATTGTGAGGTTGAAACACTGGCCAGTTTGGAGTATATATATATGCTTGCTTTCTTTCTTTCTTTCTTTCTTTCTTTCTTTCTTTCTTTCTTTCTTTCTTTCTTTCTTTCTTTCTTTCTTTCCTTCTTTATTTATTTATTTATTTTTATTTTTTGAAAAGTGTATTTGTTTAGTTGCCTCATTTATGAAATCTCCCGTCTACCTGATGAACCTCTAAGTGGCAAACATGACATATAAAGCAAGGGTGTCCAACAGTGGCAACTTTTAAAAACTTGTGGACTTCAACTCCCAGAATTCCCCCAGCTGGACAAATACCCAGTTGGCTTTGTGCCTAAGACAGGACTAGAACTCATGGTCTCCCAGATTTTAGCCTTAACTGCTACTCTGATTGACTCTTCATTTATTATATATTATTATTATTCATTTGTTATATATTATAAAGAGCTATGGTGGCTCAGTGGTTAGAATGCAGTATTGCAGACTAACTCTGCCGACTGCCAGAAGTTCAATGCTTACTGTCTCACGGTTGACACAACTTTCCATCCTTCCAACGTCAGTAAAATGAGGATTGTTGGGGGCAATAGGCTGATTCTATAAACTGCTTAGAGAGGGCTTGTAAAGCACTATGAAGCAGTATATCAGTCTAAGTGCTGTTGCTATTGCTATACCTTATTGTTATTATTGCTGGCAGTTTTCTTGACAAGACTTTAGAAGTGAGTTTTTCTGTTATTCCCTTTTTCCTAGAGTGATCCAAGATCACCTACCTAGCCCAAGGTAGGACTAGAACTCACAAGTCTCCTGGTTTCTAGCCTGTTGTGTTAACCACTACCTCAAATTGGCTGTCATAATGTCAGTCTACCGAGTGATAAAAACTTTGCCTAAGTCACCCTACAGTCTCATTAAATAATCTCAGACGTGGATTAAAACAAGAGACTGTATGGATTTCCAAAATGAAATTGTCAGAGGAAAGATATGCAGTTAAGCAGCCGAGCTTGCTAAAAAATAAGCAGTTTATTTCTCCTCTCAAGGGCTCTTACTACCAGTTCCTAGATCCCACAGACAGATTGTAGCTATCTATCCTGGGATATTTTTTGCCCTCCCACCTTTTGGTAAAAATGAGCATCAGAATTGGGCAATCTGCGACTTCAGGGCCTTGTAAACTATGATTTGCATATCTCAAGATTTGCAAGATTACGGCTTGCTCTGAGCATTCATCAAATTAAAGTGGGAATTGCCCAAAATTCTAGAAATTAGGGGTGTGTGGGGGGAGGGAAGGTGTTTTGTATTTTTTTGCACCTTTGCAAGGATGAAATTGACTTGAGCAAAGCTTTCTCTCTGCAGTGCTAAACGGCTGCTTGGAGGGTACAATATTTTGGAAGGGTTTGGAAAGATTTGCACTGGATTTTGGAAGGGTTTGGAAAGATTTATACTCAAAAAGAGAGATCTTGAACTTTCAGGGTGCTCATAAAGAACCCATTTCATATTCAGAGCTGCAAGTTCCCACGTGAAATGGAGAGATTCACAAATATTTGGTGTTTTATAAACATTGTCAAAAACAAAACTCTACCTCTTGAAGAAACAGATGATGGGTGCTGGATCAAGGGTTTACAGGTTTACCTACAGAATTTAAAAAAATGGAGATGGGGGGGAAAGGGATTTTGTGCTAGCTATAATTACAAGAAGTCTTGCAATTACAACCATTCATTTAGTGATTGTTCAAAGATACAACAGCACTGAAAAAAGTGCCTTGTCACTCTGGTCCTCATATTTACAACCTGTTCTGATCCCCAAACACAACAAACTCAAAGATTCCTTTAATTAGGAGTGCCGGAAGTTCTGGCGAAAAGTTTCTCTTTCAATGCAGGCTAACAAATCCGTCTGTCCGGAAGATGAATAGTTGTCTGCCACATCTATTCATCTCCGCCCCCTGCCTTTTATCCCCAGTGCTAGGATGGGGCCTCACTAGCAGCAGCGGTTCTTCCTTCCCAAGGACCAGCCCATAGATCTCCACTGCTCTCCTCTCCTCTTCCTTCTGTGCATCTGTGCATCAGGCACTGGGCTCAGCTGTTCCTCCTTTTCGTCATCAGCCACGTCCAGACCTGGGGGCTATTGACTCTCATCTGAGGGCTGACGGACGGCCCAGGCTCTGCCTCTGTCTCTCTGCCTGTTCCATTCTTTCTTCCCTCTCAGAGCTCTCTGGTTGCTTTGCTGCTGGCTCACACTCCCACACCTCCTCCTCCTCCTCTGATTCGGTGTTGGAGGGGCCGGCGGCTGACAGGCCACAACAAAACCGTCCAAGCATCCCTGAAGTGACGTGATCAAAATTCAGGCCCTTGGCAACCAGCATGTATTTATGATGGCTTGAGACCTTCCCGCCGGGCTTCTAACAAGCAAAGCCAATGGGGGGTGGGGGGGATGTTGGATTCCCTTAACAACAACACGATTCACTTAACAACTGCAGTGATTCGCTTAACAAATGGTGCCCCCAAAAAGGTCGTAAAATTGGATGCGACTCACTTAACAAGCAACTTGCTTAACAATCAAAATTCTGGTTCCAACTGTGGTCATAGAAAATCCTGCACAAGGCGCCTTTATTTTTAAATTGGGGAAGCACAGAAACCAAAAACAAAACCCCAACAATTCTGGGCATCTAAATTCAGCTCCCCTAAAAGTGGTAGATTGAACAACAACATTCCCCTGTTTTATTCTGCTGTGTGGATAAACACAACCCAGCATTTTAATATGAGGAGCAAAGGTGGCATGCATACATTGTTGGGTGTTGAGTATCAACAAGCATCCACATGATGGCCAATACCCAATATCCTTTCCTTTATACTGGTGGTTCTTGACATATGACCGCAACTGAATCCAAAACCTCGGTGGCTAAGCGAGACATTTGTTAAACGAGCTTTGTCCCATTTTATGACCTTTCTTGCCACAGTTATGAAGGGACTTTTTGCTGGTCAGAAGATCACAAAAGGGGATTGCGTGACCCTGGGGACACAGCAACCATCATAAATGTGAATCCAAGGGCCTGAATTTTGATCATGTGACTGTGGGGATACTGCAGTGGTCATACGTGTGAATAATGGTCATAAGCAGGGGTGGGATTCAGCCTGGTTCTAATAGAACCGGTTGTTACGATTCTGCGCAGATCAGAGAACTGGCAGATCACGGCCCTGGCTGGCCCCGCCCCTCTCCACTCAGTCAGTCCTTATCGCGCATGCCCAACATCGCTGACTGCGTTCTCCCCCGCCCACTCACTCCCTTAATGTAGTTCTTTCTTTTTTTCCTCTCCCGACGATCAGCTGTTCCAATGATCGGCTGTGCCAGGATCCCCCCTCCCTGTCTTACTGCTTCACCCAGGAGGCTTCCCTGAGGCCCAGGAGGCCCAAAAAAATGTGCAGCGGAGTTTGCAAAAAAAGAAGAAGAAGCCACGCCGATCCAGTCACATGACCACGCCCACCTAGCCACACCCACAGAAACAGTTGTTAAAAAATTTGAATCCCATCCCTGGTCATAAGCCACTTTTTTTCAATGCTGTTATACAACTTCAAACGGTTACTAAGTGAAGAGTTGCAAGTCGAGGACTTCCTGTAATCTGGAGTGTGACTTGTTCACCTGTTCTAGTGGAGTCCCCCGGTCTGGTAAAATACAACAGGGTTACATGAATTGAGTCCTCTCTATCGAAACAAGGTGAGATCCTAAAGGATGTTCCTTCCCACCAGGTGGCATTTGCACTTAAGAGCATCCCATGGCCCAGGTGGCACCAACCTTGTTCTCCTTTACGAGAGACCTTTGAAGGGCTGGGCCAGGAAGTCGTTGTGAACCTGCACAACTTTTGAAGTTATTTGCTTTGTTTCCTTAATTGTCCTTTTTCTCTTTTTCTTTTTAACCTTTTGTAAGCTGCCGAGATTCATTTGCTGGAGGGGAGGGTGGCAAATTGAAATTACAAATGAGGGAATACAGGAATAAATCAATGGATTAAGGAAATATTTGGGCTGGCACCGTTTTATGCAGTTAGCCTTCTTCATTTCTTCCAACATGAACAAAAGAGCTTTACTGATATCCGGGCCAGGCATCTCTGCTTTGGAGGGGTCTTTCCCTTGGCTGTAAACACAGCCATCTCTATTTTATTTGCCTTCTTTTGTTCTTAAAATGGTTCTCTTCAAAAACCTTTGTTTCAAAACTTTGGAATCGTTTCAATGGTTATTTTATTTTTACGTGAATGTTTTAACTGCTTTCTTCTTATGCAAGCTGGCAAGAGTCTTACTTGGATTGTAGTGGCATAGACAGATATAAAATAAATAAGAGATGAATTCCTAGGCCAACATAATAATCTGGAAGAAGCTTGCTAGCTTGAAGATTTCCAAGCAATAGTCTCCTCTCCTACTCTTCTTTGAATTCTGAGATAATGTTTACACATTATATAGATTTGCCATCTGGCTGATGTTCAAATTACTGTCTTTTTCTTTCTTCGTATGACTATCACGATGTGCTCTTCCAATTGAATATGTACATCATGACAAACTAATCCAATTAGGGGGTGTAATCGTCCATGTTCTTCTCACTGTCAAAGATGTATTGGAACAAAGCATTCTTCCCCTTAATAAAATTCCCGGCTCATTTACAGAATTAATATTCCATAAAACAGGAGTGATCCTATACTCACTTATATGCCATCTAGGTTTTATTTTCCCCCTTCAACAAACATCCTGAATGGATTTGACCATTTTTTTTTACATAACCAAAAAATAAAATAAAAATCAAGCTAAATACAGTCATAAAAGCACAGCTGTTGCCAAATTGAGGAGACACATATTTAATTTTCTTCTTCTAATCTCTGATACCCTGTTTCTCCAACAACACGGCCTCCCCCAATAGGAAGTCCCAGTATGTTTTATAGCATGAAATGAAATTAAGCCCCTCCCCCCAAATTAAGGCCTATATTAAAACATGCGAAATGGGGGGAATGGTGGGGGGGTTTGGCGTTAGGAAGTACTTTTGTTGCACCCCGGATATGGTGCTGCCTGCACTGACCCCAATACGAAGTGCCCCACCAAAGCCGAGGTCAACATCCAAGCTGTCGCCGCCCACCCGAAGAGGCAAGGGGGGAGGGAATTAAGTCACCCCCCAAAAGACAGCTTAGCCATTTTTTCGGGGCTCAAAAAAACCCCCAAGACCTGGCCTTATTATATGAGAAACATGGTATATCTTTATACATGTCTAAATGTCATAACATTCTATGTTTCTTTGTATCTTGCCCATTTCAGCCACTGATATACAAGGGATGGAGGCAATTAAGGACTTGGCTAAAGGTTGGGAGGCTTTTATTCTTTAAGAGATTGCGTGACATGAGAAGGGGATATGAATATCAGAGGGAGGTGCGATGGCTCAGCGGTTAAAGACGTTTGAGCTTGGAGAGCTGACAGCCCAAGTTCAAGATCCGAGCTCTGCACAACAGGGTAAGCTCCCATCCTTGCTCCAGCTCCTGCCCACCTAGCAGTTGGAAAGTACGCAGGTGTAAGTAGATTAATAGGTATCACTCAACAACCGGTGCATAAAAATGGGTCTAGTCATATCGTGACCTGCTATACATCCATCATGACTTCTCACAATAATTGCCAGGCTCAGTTACAGTTGTAAGCTGAAGTCTACATACATTCCAAATTGTCAACTCATAAAACATTCCTATGCCTGTTTTAGTAGTTGCCATAAAAGTGGGGGGAAGGAAGGAAATCTGGAAGAGCAGTGCAGCAGTTTGAAAGCGAAAGTACATTCCAACTCTTATCTTTAAAAGATTGTGACTAAAATACCAGAGCTTTTGTCTGCAGATATTTTTAATTGGAGAACGTAAATGATGACACCTCAATTGTGCTCAATTGGAGAATCTGATTTATGACACACCCAGCAGCGAGGGGGGAAAAATGGGTCACAGGTGACTGTAAATGACGTGTGCCAGAGTTGGCTTCATACAGGGCAGTTCCAGTAGGTTGTCTCTAATGAATCCTTTGAAGCTTATTGAAGTTTGGCTCCAGAATCATGATTTAATTAGAGCAATTGCTGGAATCCTGACACAAATCTTATATTGATTTCAGGGCATTGGATTAAAGGGCTGACCTCAATCTTCCGATTCCAAAGTTTGATCAACCAACACCTTGATTTTGGTCTCGGGGAAAACCCAGTTTGAACCAGTATGTTAATGAAGATTCTCAGCCATCCAGGTAGAGTTGTCCGGAAAGCTAACCTTAACCCTAACCCAATTGACATGACTCAACTTCCAGAGAGTGCTAACCAGGTGTAATGATTATAAATGCACTTTCCACTCTGAACTGTGTCTGCTCTACATAAATTTTAACTCATAATTTTAACTAATGCCTGCTTTTTGGAACATCTTGTCCCTTGGGTTGAGATCTGCTTCTATCCTTCTCACCTTCCACAAAGGCTTGAAGACCTGGCTCTTCCAGTTGGCTTGGGGACCCAATAGGGAAGTATCACACTGGAGAGAGTTTGATGGACCAATAACAATGTCCCATCTCACACCCTGCACACCCTGTTCCCTCCCACACCATCTTTTTACCATAATTATTATAATTATTCTAATTATAATCCGTACGTTATTGTGTCACCTGCCTGCCTGCCTGCCTGCCTGTCTATCTATCTGGAGCACGGTGGATCACATGGTTAGGACACAAGCTTGTTTTTGAGACCTGAGCGCTGCCATGGGGCAGGATGAGTTCCTATCTTTTACTCCAGCTCCTGCCAAGGATATGAAAGGAACTCCAAACTGGGTGTCTCCCACAATCTTTTCAACCTTAAAGTGCCTCGGTGCTTCCAACACAAGTGCAATGCTATCTATCTATCTATCTATCTATCTATCTATCTATCTATCTATCTATCCATCCATCCATCTATCTATCCTCTATCTCTCATCTATCTATCTATCTATCTATCTATCTATCTATCTATCTATCCATCCATCCATCCATCCATCCATCCATCCATCTATCCTCTATCTCTCATCTATCTATCTATCTATCTATCTATCTATCTATCTATCTATCTATCTATCTATTTATCTATCTATCTATCCATCCATCCATCTATCTATCCTCTGTCTCTCATCTATCTATCTATCTATCTATCTATCTATCTATCTATCTATCTATCTATCCATCCATCCATCCATCCATCCATCCATCCATCTATCAATCATCTAGTTTTATTGCTTTTAAACTTGTAAGCTGTCCAGAGATGCTTTGTAAAGAAATGAGTGGAATGAATGAATGAGTAAATAAATAAATAACTGTCAAGATTGGTTATCTTAACTTACTGCTTTTATATTTGGGTATGGAATGAAAGTTATAGGCCCATTTTCTCAGCTTATTGGAGTTGGCAAATTCCAGAGTGCTTTAAATACAACGCTTTAAAATGTGCACATTGTCAAGAGGCACAGCCAAAATGCACAAGAGGTCCTCATTTCTCTGCCGAGAATTCTTCCAAGACAATAAGCGTGCAGTAACAGCTTCTGAATCTTGATCGTACAAAGACAAGGGTTTGGGGGGGGGGGGGGTGAGGGTTTTTTGTTTTTTGTTTGGTCCACAACCAGCTGCTTTATTTGACAGCCTGGCCCGAATCTTAAAAGACAGCAAATGCCTTCTCTGAACAATTTGTCACAAGCACAAATTGCAATTTGGCATGCCATCACAAACCTTCCGAGTTTGGACAAAGCAGAGGTGTGCCAAGCTGGCACTTGTGAGGAATGATTCAGAAGATCTACATGCTGGGATCATGATGAAGTGACAGGCTGAAGAGAGAGATCAACTTTTGGCTCCATTAATCTTGAGAATCAGTTCTTATTTTGTGTGTTTCTGATTAAGGAAGGCTGGCGGGGTCACATCTCCTGGTTTAGTGGCTGGCCTCAGGCAAGGAGAGCATTCCCTACCCTCTGGGAAAACATGTGAAGGGCAGATATGCATCTACTCCCGAACATAATCAGTTCTGGCACATACATGAAGATATCCATCTCCCCTTTGCCTGTTAGGTGACCCTCTAAAGGATCAGTGGTATAAAAATGCCCAGGGAGCCAACTGTTTTGAAAAGGTTCACCTCAGCTTCTGGCCCTCAACTCCCCAAGGTCCTGCCTTGGCTAAGATCCTGCTGACCCTCAGAATGCAAACTAGAAAGTTGGAGTAATAGAATCAAAAGGTGGAATTTGATGGAGTTACACCTCATGGAGTTCCATCAGAAAAGAAGCCCTTGAGCCTATTTAACCGAATAACAGAATTGTGAGGGACTTCAGAGGTCTTCTAATCCAACCCCCGACATGGGACGCGGTGGCTCAGTGGCTAAGGTGCTGAACTTGTTGATCAGAAAAGGTCGGCAGTTTGGCGGTTCGAATCCCTAGCGCTGTGTAATGGAGTGAGCTCCCGTTACTTCTCCCAGCTTCTGCCGACCTAGCAGTTCGAAAGCACATAGAAAATGCAAGTAGAAAAATAGGGACCATCTTGGTGGGAAGGGAACAGTGCTCCATGTTCCTTTGGCGTTGAGTCATGCTGGCTACATGACCACGGAGACGTCTTCGGACAATGCTGGCTCTTCAGCTTTGTAACAGAGAGGAGCACTGCCCCCAGAGACTGAAATGAATAGCACGACTAGCACATATGTGCCTGGGGAACCTTTACCTTTAACCCAACCCCTGGTCAAGCAGGAGTTCCTATGCCATTCTGGACAAATGGCCACCCAGTCTCTTAAGCACTCTAGTGATGAAGCACCCACAACGTCTGAAGGCAAAGCCCTTCCACGGATTAATTGTTCTAGCTTTCTAAACTAGGTTTCTCTTTTCCAAGTGAAACGTTTGCTGAGACCCTGGCAAAGCAAACAGCATCCAGTGGAGCTTCCCAATGTTCTGACCTCGGCTTCCTTAGAAGGCATAAAACACAATCTTTCATTCCAGCAAAACCTCTTTTATTTCCACGGCTGTGAATTATGTTCATTTACAGCCTGCAAGTCTTCCCAAAACAGTCTTTCAAGGGAATGTTGATAAACACCCAACCTTATCACACTTGGAATGCTGCCAGAGATCTAATTGCCCAAACGAAGGGCAAGGCCAAATTTGACACAGAACTTTTCAAAGCTTGAATCGACTGGATGAACGAATTGCTTCCTGCAAAAGCCCACGTCCCCTTCGCTCCTCTTTTATGTCCCACGGGAGGGGCCAATCATCTTCGAGGTGTGGCCTTACTCCTGAGTCAATCCTGCTTTCTCAATTGTTCTTGGGAGTGCATGGGCAGGATGGGAACCGGTTTCAGAAACGCCCCTGCCTCACTGCTGTCTGAGTCTGAAGGCAGCTGATGACTGCTAGCCTCTCCTGGCCCCATCCCTGACTCCGACGCCTAGCCCTCGTCTGTGCCCTCCCCAGCCTCCAAGACTGGGCCAGGTTCCTCCCCAACCTCTTCACTACTGTCCGACTCTGCCGCCAACTCTGTCAGCTCCAGCTGGCCACAACACCCAGCTATAATACATAGTTCTTCTCCCTGCCCTGCATCTCTTACTATTCAGTGCTCAGAGACCTGGGATGGAAGGCAGGTAGATCAACCAAGTCATTCTCAGCTGTCCTCCTCTTCTCCTGCTTCTGTTTAACTGACAACCGGTGTGTGAACTTAGAGAGGCTGCTCTCAGACCTGGGGAAGGAGAGGTGTTAACTCCATCAAAGCATCAGGAACATCAGAAGGCAGGACAAAAAGCCCAGAGGTCAAAGGACTCTGATGTTCAGGCAAAAGAAAAAAGAAAAAAAAGGAGGTAGAACAAGCGATAGAGAAATCAACCAATTGTGATAGCTTCTGTCCATCACAATATACAGGGTTAACAGGGTTGCTAGAACCGCCAACAGGGATCAGAACACACAAAGTTTTTGCTCCGGCATTGAAATGAAATAAGAGTCATAATAAATAGGGGTGTTGTTGTTTTTTTTGTAACGCTGATCAGGAGAAGTCATCCCGAAAAGTGACTGAAAGCTGTATTAATGACCAAGGAAGATTACAAGAAAACTAGAGAAGTTATGTTTATTTTGGATTAAATAATCAGGCAAGGGGAAAAAAAAAACCCAGCAAAAAAAAAGCAGCAATTGACACAAAATCAATGCCAAAGACTGGAAAAGAGAATAAGATTTTATTTGGTGTTTTTTTTTTGCTTCCTCCACCCCCTGAAATCAACGGAAACATAAGGATTTCTAAAAAGGGCATTTAGGAATGGCATGGAATTCAGACGCTAAAAAGCCGCTGGTTGTTTAGCTCGCTACTTCTTTGCAAAAACTTGCAGCTCAGCTCCTACCCATCGTGAACCTTTCAGATCTTCCACCTGTTAGGTCCCAACGATATTACAATATTAGCTGCTAATTCATCACGCAACACTACGGATGGGGAAACCGATGTTCTGACCCAAGCCTCCTTCAAAGCAAACAAACACCAAGCAGAGCTAAAAGCGAAACCTTTTTAACGCTTCTCTGTGAATTTCGTTCATTCACAGTAAAATGCTATTCAAAATGAATTGTCCCAGATAAGAACGAGCCTTGCCAGGGTTGTGCAAGGCTGCCAAGAACACTAGATTAAATTGCAAGGAAATATTCAAAACCAAAAGTCTCCGAACACAAACCAAGATCGTCTGATTTGAAGCGCAAGAACTTCTTTGCTTCCTGCAAAGAACTGGGGTTTCTCAGGCTGGTTTTTAAGGGAGGGGCCATGACCTTGCAGCCTTACTCCTGAGTCACCCGTGCTGCTGCACACTGGCCACAGGCTCCTCGGGGTCCTCTTCCTCAATGCTGCCAGCCTCCACAAACTCCGAAGGAAGCTCTCCACTCCCTGATAGTCCTGCCCCCATCTCTGTATCCCACGCAGGCCCCTCATCTGAGTCCTCGCTCTCCAAGGCCTCAGCCATCCGCACCTGCTGCCGGCGAACTACAACAACCAAGCCATCAAGCATCCTCGTTTGTTTAAAAGGAACAGTACCATTTCTAAGGTAATCTTTGAGTTCCAAGCGGTTGTGGAAGAGATGGAGAACTCACTGGAGGAATTGAAAATGTTGTCTAAGGCAGCAGCTTCCAACCTTTGGGGGACCAGGGACCACTTCCACGGAGAGAGATTTTTCCATCGACCGGAGACGGTGTGGTTTTGTTTGCTGCCTGCATCCCATAGATGGGGCTTCACTTGTTTGCATGACCAATTTTTGGCATGCTGCAGCCCGGTTACCCATCCATTGGGGATTGGGGACCTCTGCTCTAGCGGATTTGAAGGATGGTCCCCTACAAGAATAACATTAATTTATCATGGAATAAACTGATAAAGATTGAGCCAGCAGTTTGATGCAAAGGCCAGTGACTTTGTTATTGTAGCTTGCTTTTGTTAGGCTGTCCCTGTGGAGCAAGACATGCCCTGAAATTCTTGCAATGTCATCTCATGTTTATTTGCTTTTGAAAACAAGCTTCTCTTTCTCAACATTTGCACGGGGGGGGGGGGGGGGGGGGGAAACCCCTGGATGATTTAAACCTTTGACATACCGGCGGATATTGTGGATATTGTCACCTCTCTGAACCCAGCTTCTAATGCACAGAAAGGTTCTGAGATGTGGTAAGGAGGAAATTATCCACACTCTGCACCTTACTTCACTGGAACTACCTCAAGTAAGGATCATCTATCTTCCCAGAAGAATGAGGATTCAAAAAGTCATACAGAAGCCGGGCGAGGGTCTACAAGAAGCCGGCGGGACAAAGATTGAGACAGTGGGAAACTCCAGAGCTCCTCCAGAAAATTCTAGAGCATATTGTAGACCATTCCTGAGCAGGGGTTTCCAAGTTTGCCAACTTTAAGGCTTGTGGACTTAAACTCACCTCCAACAGCTTTGCTGGCTGAGGAACTCTGTGAGTTGAAGTCCACAAGTTTTAAAGTTGGCAAGGTTGGAGACCCCTGGTTTAGAGCACATCAGAAAAATAAGAATGAAATATCAACCCTGCCTTCTCGGAAAACATTTTACTTTTTCCTACCAGTCAGTTTGTGAAACTACTCAAGCGTAGAACTTCTACCATAGCTGAGAACTTCTGATCTCTTCCTGTTACTATCCATACTCCAGAAATTTACAACAGTGTGGAAGGTAATTCGCGAAGGCTGAATCCTTGAGAGACACATGTCGCAGGAATCATGGTGTTTTTGATGAGCCTGATTGTTATTATCTTGGGTAATGCCATGAATTCATCTTTATGGTCATGATAGGTCATAGATAGAAGATCTTGGAACAAGAGCATACATTTCTGTTTTTCAGTGGAAAGAATTCCATACCAAAATTGCCTTGCGGTGATCTATTTTTCAGTGGTCTACAGGTCTTTAGGGCATCAAATTTTAACTTATTGTGTGGTGATAGCTTAGTTTCCTAGTGATGTCTTCTCTCCACAGTGATGGAGAGAAATTTGCTTGGTTCATATCTTCATATAAATAGCCTACAACGTGCCCTCTAACTGCATTTCATGCTTGAATGATTATGCCAAGAGAAACAGAGATACCCTTCTATATTACTTCTCCGAATTTGGCGATGAAAATGTATAAAAATAATATATTGCGGTGGGGAAAGCACAGAACACACACCAAGAATGCAAAAGTTGGACACCACTTTAAAAGATATGTCACCTTATGAAACATGGCTTGCACAAATGATAATAATTTAAACTGAACACAACTTGGTAACTTAAATTGCCCTGACGCTGATTTTTTTTTTTTTTACTGCTATGTTCACCCCCAGATTATTAAGTTTTATCCTCCAAAGGTGAAGGAGAAAGTGGAGAAAACAACTTTGGAAAAATGGAGTGACCAGGGACATCTCCAGAAAAAAAAAAGAAAGAAAAAAAGATCTAGCATTTGCTAGATCTCTCCCGTTTTCATTCGACTCAACTGGTCCTATTCCTAATTCCGATATCTTTATAGCAGCTCAACTGTCTGTATTTTCTCTGGTTCCTCTAAGCTCGTTAACTGATTGTCAAAATGGTCATTTCAGGGTTATAATGATGGACGATGTTTATCAAATATAGCAACCAGCAGATGAAAAAAACCCATCATGGGAAACGCATGGGGTGAGCAAGTAATTTTCCCCAAGGGGCCACCTGAAAACCTGGAATTATTGGGGAGGGACAAGCTGCAGGTGGTTCTTGACTTACAACAGTTCATTTAGTGACCATTCAAGGTTGCCACGGCACTGAAAATAGCGACATGACTATTTTCCACACTTATGACCGTTGCAGCATTCCCCGGGATCATGTGACATTCTGACAAGCACGATCAATGGGGAAGCCAGACCACTTAACAGTGGTCTGACTAAGTTAACACCTGCAATGATTCACTTAATAACTGTGGCAAGAAAGGTCGTAAAATGGGGCACAGCTCACTTAGCACCTTTCTCACTCGGCAACATAAATTCTGGGCTCAACTGTGGTCGTAAGTTGAGGACTAGCTGTCATTAGACCATCGGATTACTACGAAAGCACATAGGCACACATGCTGGCATATCACATAATTTGAAAACCATGGTTGTCTTCAAAATGAAAACAATACAGTCGTATTGCGTGCATTGAGCCGCGGTGGCACAGTGGTTAGAGTGCGGTACTGCAGGCTACCTCTGCTTACTGCCAGCTGACTGCAATTTGGCAGTTCAAATATCACCAGGCGCAAGGTTGATTCGGCCTTCCCTCCTTCCGAGGTGCGTAAAAGGAGGACCCAGATTGTTGGGGGCAAATAGGCTGACTCTGTAAACCACTTGGAGAGGGCCATAAAAGCACTGTGAAGCGGAATATAAGTCTAAGGGCTATTGCTGAGTAGCTGTGATGGGACCGTGGTTAGAGTGCAGTACTGCAGGCTACTTCTGCTGCCTGCCTGCAATTTGGCAGTTCAAACTCACCGGGCTCAGAGTTGACTCAGCCTTCCCTCCTTGTGAGGTGGGTAAAATGAGGAGCCAGATTGTTGGGGGAAAATAGGCTTCCTCTGTAAACAGCTTAGACAGGGCTGTAAAAGCCCTGTGAAGCGGTACATAAGTCTAAGGGCTAGTGATATTTTCCTTCCTTCCTTCCTTCCTTCCTTCCTTCCTTCCTTCCTTCCTTCCTTCCTTCCTTCCTTCCTTCCTTCCTTCCTTCCTTCCATCCATCCATCTATCCATCCATCCATGGTGTGCAGTGGATAGAATTTAGCACTGCAGACTAAGTCTGCCCCACTGCCAGGAGTTTGATCCTAACCGGCTCAAGGTTGACTCAGCCTTCCCTCCTTCCGAGGTGTGTCAAATAAGGACCCAGATTGTTGGGGGCAAGAGGCTGACTCTGAAAACCATTTAGAGAGGGCTGTAAAAGCACTGTGAAGTAGTATATACATCTGAGTGCTACTGCTATGACATACACTTATTGGCATTTGATATCTAATTTCTGATTGACCTCCTGCAGGTCTGACAAGAGACAGCCAAAGGACTGGATGTGGCCCATGGGCCATAAAATGTCCAGGTTTAAAGCATGCTCCCCCCCAAACGAAAAAGCACCAGAAAAGTGAAAATCCTCCTGCACGCAATTTTTTATTTGCATCTCTCTATTTGCGTAGACTTATCTAAGTCTCTGTGTTTCAACGTCTTACTTCACTAAGCTGAATGCAGTTCAGCCTCCATCTTCCTCCCTTTGCAACAGTAAAATGAACTCCAAACAACTGACCAGGTCCACATCCGGTTCAAAACACCTGCATTTTAATTCCTGTACTTTTTTTTACCAATTTATTTTTGCATGTATATTTGCAATCATACAAGGGAGATAGAGGCTGTTATTGTTGCCATTCATGCAAGAGCAGGTTTAGGTGTTTCAAAGCATTCTCTGCATTTTTTGCAAGGAGGTAATGAAATAATTCCAAAGAAAATGCGAGCAGTGGGAAGTTTTTGCTAAGCAACAATTATGCATCTCATTAAACGCAGTAAGAGACAATCCCTACCTTCTAAATCCTATTTCAGCCATTAAATTCCCCTGTTGCAATTCCTTAGTTTCCTTAGAAAGCCCTGGTATTAAATTTCTACCGGCAGTCCTCACCAAACGACCGCAATCAAGCCCCACATTTCTGTGGCTGAATGAGACATCGATTTAAGTGAGCTCTGGCCCATTTTTCTTGCTGCCGTCATTAAGTGAATCCCTGAAGCTCTTAAGTTAGTAACACATTCATTAGGGGAATCTGGCTTCCCCGTTGACGCTGCTCACCTGAAGGTTGCAAAAAGCGAACACGTGACCTCGGGAGACGGCGACTGTCGTAAATATGAATCAATTCAGTGTCTGGATTTGGACCACTCAATCATGCGGATGCTGCAAATGGCCATAAGTGTGAAAAGTGGTCAAAGGTACTTTTTTCCAGGTTTGTTGTAACTTTGAACAGTCACTAAACAAATTGTTGTTAAGTTGAGGGCTACCAGTAGTTGCAGGGCCTTAGTAAATCTAAGAGATCGCCCCTCCAACTCTCAGAGGCATTCAGATACATGGTCTCTTCTTCAAGGAAAAACAAAGTTCAGTGTGTTTTGCACCTTTGGGACAATCTGAGTTTGGCTGGTGTCTTGCAAATGTTTCACTACCCAAACTACATTACATCAGTAGCATGCATGTCTGTGGAGATTTTCAGTCCTCCAGGTCATGGTTGACCCAAAGGTGCTTTTTTGGCAAGAGGCTTCTGGACTTTCTGGTTTTTCTTTGAAGAGGTTTCGCTTCTCATCCAAGAAGCTTCTTCAGCTCTGATTCTGAAATTCCCCAGCATCCAATCAGAACTGAAGAAGCTTCTTGGATGAGAAGTGAAACCTCTTCAAAGAAAAACCAGAAAGTCCAATTGCCTCATGAAAAAAAAAGTACCTTTGGGACAATCATCAGCATGAACACTTGATGATGTTGCCTAGTTGGGTGGTGAAACATCTGCAGAAAAACAACCAAGCTCAGAGAGCACCAAGGACCCCACAGTTTTCTCCTCCTCCTCCTCCTCCTCCTCCTCCTCCTCCTCCTCCTCCTCCTCCTCCTCCTCCTCCTCCTCTCCCCCCCCCCACAAACCCCACTCCCTTCTAGCGCTGATGATGTTGCCTAGTTGGGTGATGAAACATCTGTAGAAAAACAACCAAGCTCAGAGAGCACCAAGGACCCCACAGTTTTCTCCTCCTCCTCCTCCTCCTCCTCCTCCTCCTCCTCTCCCCCCCCACAAACCCCACTCCCTTCTAGCACTGATGATGTTGCCTAGTTGGGTGATGAAACATCTGCAGAAAAACAACCAAGCTCAGAGAGCACCAAGGACCCCACAGTTTTCTCCTCCTCCTCCTCCTCCTCCTCCTCCTCCTCCTCCTCCTCCTCCTCCTCCTCCTCCTCCTCCTCTCCCCCCCCCCACAAACCCCACTCCCTTCTAGCGCTGATGATGTTGCCTAGTTGGGTGATGAAACATCTGCAGAAAAACAACCAAGCTCAGAGAGCACCAAGGACCCCACAGTTTTCTCCTCCTCCTCCTCCTCCCCCCCCGCCCCCACAAACCCCACTCCCTTCTAGCGCTGATGATGTTGCCTAGTTGGGTAATGAAACGTTTCAGGAAAACGACCAAGCCCCGAAAGCATCAAGGACCCCACAATTCAAACCTGAGTTACACTTATTCTCCTTTATTTGCTTATCTATTATAAACCAATATTTCCACATTATCAAAAACATTTTTTTAATCTCACTGGCTCTTCTCTTTCTTTCTAAAGTTCTCAACATCTTTTTTATAGTGTGGTGACCAAAACTGGATGTATGGGATGAGGGCAGGACAGCTCTAGGCTCAGCCTAATTCAAAGCTCACCTTAAGTTTTGCAAAGTACATATTTGCAGCGAGACGTGTTTCACTTTGATGAACGAGGTTTATTCTGTGGCACTTCCTTCTCGGTTTTGCACTGCAAAACCACCAAGATGCTACCACAGAAGGGTCTCAGGGGGAACTTCAACCATCTGGTTTAAGAGGCTTTTTTAGCAGGAAACCCATTTTCAGCAAAAGGGCCGAAGAGAAGAGAATCCAGGGTGCTAAAACATGCAGAAATGCAGTGGGCTGCCTCTTCCAAGAAGATCCTTTGATTCCCCCCCCCCCCCCCCCGTCCCACACGGGATTTTGATTAATTTATTTTACTGAATGGTGTTTGGTTTGATTTGGCTTGGTCTGGCCCTAGACTTCTGAGAATTCTTTGTCTCAGAGGAGCTGCCTCAATACGTTCCCACCGTCCTCTTGGCAAACTCCTCCTCATATGATTTTTAAGTGGCCCCAATTTGCTAGGATAGCGTGGGGCCTTCAGGATACTTCTGTTGAGTACTTCTTGGGCAAGAGAGAAGATGCTACTTCGACAATTCCCAGGAACTCATGGAGAAAGGGGGAAAAAAATAAAAATAAAAATAAAAAACCCACTCCTTTTCTGTTATTGGGTCCTTAGTGCTCTCTGAGCTTGTTAATTTTCTTGCCGACGTTTCATTACCAAGCTAGGTAACATCAGCACTGCACTGGTGATGTTATCTAGTTGGGTCGTAAAGTGTCTGTTCGAAAACCACCAAGCTCAGAAAGCGCCAAAAATCCCACAGCTCTCCTCCTCCTCCCGCTGTTCTCCTTCTACTCCTCCTCCTCCTCCTTTTCTTCCTCCTCCTCCCATTCTCTTCCCATTCTCATCACTTCCACCAATCCCATTCCCTTCTAGCACTGACGATATTACCTAGTTGGGTAATGAAACGTCTGAAAGAAAAACCCCAAACTCAGAGAGTATCAAGGATCCCGCAGTTCAACCCCGAGCTACAAATATTCTCCTCTATTGATCCTATTTTCCATGCAACTATTGTGGATGAGATGCTAATAATCGATGCTTCTGAAACTATGGTAGAGGGCCAACTCAGATTTTAAACTAACCATAATAGTTATTTTGCTGTATACAATAGAAAGTAATTTCCAGAAAATAACATCTTTTCAAGGAGGCCCTACTGATATGAAGTAATAAATTTCAAGAAGGAATCAATGCCTTTTTAGAAAATGGATTTAAATAAGCTGTGTTTCCTCAATACCCTAATCTGGAATTAAAAATGCTGAAATAAATCCCAATTTAGAGCATGCATGCTGCAAAACAATCCTTGTGCTTCGTTTACTTGTTGTGAAATAGTTGGCTACAGTGGTAATTCTCTAGAACATCCAGGAACTCTGGGTTTGTTTATTTGCTGAGCATTTCTATTTACTTCATTTGCATTTGATTGTTGTGCTATCATCATCCTGTGTCATGAAAAGACAAATGTCTTGAACTCGCCCTCCTTCCTTAAGAAACGTCCACAAGATGGTTGCAATCTGTACCGATTCTTCTGTTTCCTGTGGAATTTTCGTTCTTCTCTCTTGGCTCGATACGGGATGGATTCAGGTGGACTGAAGATGTGAAATCTAATTTGCTCAGATCAATGCTGGGTACGGAGCCCATCGAAAAACAGAAACTGGTCCAGTTTCCTTCACAAAATGCAGCAACTGCCTACTTCAACACATGATGAGAAACCATTCTTTGGTGTCCCTTTCTGGGTGACCCATGTGGCCTGTGCCACGATTGGTGGGTGTGTCCTTTCAAACAAGCCCATCAAGAAAGCTGGTCATGGGCCACATCCAATCCTTTGGCTGTCTCTTTCTGACCTACAGGAGGTCAATCGGAAATTAGAAATCAAACGCCAATAAGTGTACGCCATAGCAATAGGCCATTTTTCCTCTCCTAGAGGCCCAAAGGAAGCCTCCAGACCCTTGGGAAGGCAAAAAAACATCCCTCCCAGAAGTTTCAGTAGGCCACATCCACCATGCCCGTGCCCAACCAGCAACTGGGCAGCCAACCAGTTGCTGGGATTTATCTAGGAATGTTCTTTATTGGCCAAGTGTGATTGGACACACAAGGGATTTGTCTCCGGTGCATAAGCTCTCAATGTACATGCAAACAGTGAAGTAGGGCTGAGAAAAAGTGACTGCCCCCCAACCCAAGCTGGCTTTGTGCCCAAGGAGGGTATTAGAAGTCCCAAACTCCCAGTTTCTAGCTTGATGTCCGACCAAGTTGGCTCTCAAACTAATGGTAGTCAACATGTAATCTTAAGAAATATTGCTAATTTCATTCAAGCTGTTAACTTTGCTGAAAATGATTGTTAAAAGTCTTTTCTAGAGAGACCCCCAGTTTTATTTTAAATGGAACTCAAAAGCGATCTAGACATTGGATTTTTCAGGAATTCTCTAATGGTTTTTGGAGAAGGAGAAGGAGGAGAGGGAGGAGGAGGAGGAGAAGAAAGAGGAGGAAGAAGAGGAGGAGGAGGAGGAAGAGGAAGAGGAGGAGGAGGAGGAGGAGGAGGAGGAGGAGGAGGAGGAGGAGGAGGAGGAGGAGATGATGATGATCCTGGTCACTTTTTTGCGAGAAGGAAAAGGAGGAGAGGGAGAAGGGGGGAGAGGGAGTGGGAGAAGTGAGAATGAAGTCTCCTTTGAATTGAACTCAACTCCTTGGGATTTCATGCTTTTATTTATTTAACAAACGTTGAGGTTTTCTGACTTCTGGACAATTCTGGGTGGTTTATAAATAAAGAGACAATACAATATAAAAAGGAATACAACACAATGTAATTATCCAAGCAAGGAAACCAAAGTCTTTTGCCACTGCCTTCTTCTGGAATGTATTTGAACTTCCCTGTTTAGCTTAGATATATTTTTGTGAAAGTTCCCGTGAACTTACAATACCCTTTTGTTACAAAAAGTCAATGCTGGACTACATGGATCTATACTGGGCTCATGCAGAGGGAAGAAACTTAAATCTTTCTCATACTGATCTCCTGCACCTTCTCAAGATCCTCCTGAAATATGTTGTCTGTCTCCAGATTTCCCTGATCTGTGATCCCCCAGCCTGCTTTTTCTAAAAAGAGACACATTTCTGCCCTACGATTAATGTAAAAATATACTTTTATTGGAAGATGGAGGGCTTCCGCCCATAGCCACAAAAACAGTGGAAACTGCACCAGTGGCAAACTGTGACTGGACACTTCCATCTGACTCTGTCCACACTATGATGAGATATCCTGGTGGGAGCTACACACAGGAGGGAAGGAAAGATTGTGTACCTTGCGATGCTAATGACAAGTGGCAACACAAATATGGCTGTGACGAGGTGAAGAAATTTGGCTTTTAAAGAGATTTCTGAGCCACTCGTGGTCCATCAGCCCTATGGCCGGGATGGGATGGGATGGGATAGGATAGGATAGGAATAAGGATAGAATGGGATGGGATGAGATGAGATAGAATAGACATAAGGACAGAATAGAAGAGAATAGGAATAGGAATAGAATAGAATGAAGGATAGAATAGGAATAGGAATAGAATAGAATAGGAGTAGAGTAGAATAGAATAGAATAGAATAGAATAGAATAGGAGTAGAGTAGAATAGAATAGAATAGAACAGAATTAAGGATAGAATAGGAATAGGAATAGAATAGAATAACATTAGAACAATAGAATAGAATAACAATAGAATAGAATAACAATAGAATAGAATAACAATAGAATACAACAGAACAGAACAGAATAGAATAGAATAGAATAGAATAGAATAGAATAGAATAGATTAGAATAGAATAGAATAGAATAAAATTAAGGATAGAATAGGAATAGGAACAGAACAGAATAGAAACCTTCTTGTCACTTTAAATGTACACTAATCAGCATACATTAAAATGAAATTCCGTTGCATTCCGCTCTCAAAGGATAACCATTATGCATATACCTACACAGACACATATGACACAGACAAACATCACAGTCTCATTCGAATGTATACATGTACACGGCGAAAGAAAAGAACCCCGCGAGTTTATAAGACGGATGGCATAAGGTTCAAAGCTGTTCCAAAATCTAGCACTCCTGCTATAGATACCACAACCGGCTCCCTTTCTCTTCCTTGGCCTTAAGAAACACAGGAGAACCTCTATGCAAGCTACCTCAGTGCATCTGTTTGCTTATTTTCACAGGAAGGGCATCTTGGAGACTCGTTATTCTCTTAATTTCATTTCAAGATGAAGCCAATGACAGGATCTTTCAGCTAGCTCAGGTATCACACGCAGCAAGCAGAAATCCTATGCATGAAAAAAAAGCTGGGTTTTTTTTTTAAAAAAGCAAATGTTTAAGCCTTGCAAATTGAGTATCACTCTCTCTACTTTCGGGCTTTTTGACACAACATTCTGTTGCAATGTTTATCTCCTTTCCCCCTCACATATACACACCGTCTTCCAGGATCAGAGAGTATGCATTTCAGATACATACCCCATAAAGACCCCAATCCAATCAGTACCCTTAAAATGAAGAACTGAGAACTTTGTTCTATTGAGAGCACCACCACTCGCACAAGCCACCACGCTATAATGTGGCTGGCTGCCTTTTTTTTTCTTTTTCTTCACTAACGATTTCTCTAAGCACAGCCAATCATGGCTTCTCACTCTAGATAAGCAAACCACAGCTTAGTGCAAGGCACAAACTTCCGTGCCTCTCTCTTCCTGCCTTCCAGGCAAACGCAGCGGCATGAAAACCCACCAGGATGCCTCGTTTTATGAAACAGCTCAAGAATGGCCAAGTGCTATGCTGAACAGCCCAGGAAGCTAAGCGCTGATGTTATTTGCAAGTTGATACCAATCGTGGTCGCGAAAAGCACCATTCGCTATCCAGTTCTGCACTCAGTTGCTCTATCCAGACGACGGCAGGAGAGTTCGCAGAATCCAGGAGACGCAAAACATAATCCGAAACGTGTGATGGGTGAGCTCTTGAGTTTTGGCACGCCCGAATGAGTTTGGAGAGTTTTCCTCCTGCAGGAAAAGGGTTATTCCAAAACTTTTCCCAATTAAACCTTGAAGAAAACATGATGGTTCTTCGGCTTAGGATTTGGCCCGCTCCAGCCAAAATCCTTACCCATTTGGCCCAGAGTTAACATTCAGAGGGAAAATGTGAAAGACACAGGGCATAAAAAACAATAACAACAGGTTGCCCAAGAGGAGAAACAGGAAAAGACAGAGAAGAGTTGAAGTTGTTCCAATTTGCACAAAATGAAAGGTAGCTGGAAGCAAAGACTCTGCACCTAACCAGACAGGAGAACTCGGCAACATATACATTTCTCAGACCCAAATTCTTTTCGGGGCAACACCTGGATGGTGGTGGGAGAAGGCAAGAATGCCTGGCATTCCAAACCGATGCCAGCTGCTCCAAGTTTTGCAAAATCAAACCAGGATGGGGAAGAAGGGAAGAAGGACCAACTGATTTCCTATAGATGAAGACCTCTACTCTAGCCAGAGTGGGTGGGATTTGTGGTCCCATGTCCCAACCATCCCTGTTGCTTTCTCACTCACCTGTTCACACTCCTGTCTGCTTCTTCTCCAGACCTTCTGCTTCTCAGAAAGATGACTTCACCTCAAAAATGTAGACCTTCCTTCAAACAGGCATGGGCAACACACTCCATCCAAGCCCAGAATATCTTCAGCTAGCCCAGATCCTGGCTCAGAGGTGTCCCATTTCCTTCAACCTCTTATCCTGACCACATTTTCTCTCTTATCTCTCAAATCCTACCATTCCTTTCAGTTGCCACCCATATTTTGCTCACCCATCACCTTAATTCATTTCTTCTCTCACTCTCTGCTTGTCTTCCCCCCCCCCATCTTGTTTCTATAGAAACCAGATTAGCAGAAAGAGAGGGGGGGGGAAATCAAACCGACCCATGTGACTCAGATTCCTACACTAAAGAATCTCCCTCCCTCCGTCTCTCTTTCTCAGTCTCTCGCTGTGTTTTACATAACAAGTCATTGTACGGGGCTGTAAAAAAAAAAAAAAAAGGAAAAAGAGAAAGACAGGGGGGAAAAGGGGGAAGAAGTGGGGGGCAGAGAAAGGGAGGGGGGAAAAGCCAGAAGGCTTGGCGGAGTCAATAGCAACCCATTCCTTCATCTGCCCATTCATGGAGGATGAAACCTGCAAGCTTTTTCACTTCTCAAAAGTTTTGAGTGCAATCCAAGAGAAACAGGAATGTGGAATCCAAACTCAAACTTTCTCCTTCGTCCGATCTGAGGAGGGGAGGTTTGACATTCATCCTAGCCACTCGAACGGCTGTGCTCCCCAAGATTTGGGAAGTGCAGGAGATAATAGGGTTTATTACAAAGCAGGAAGCAGACAACGGAGCCTAGCCAGAGATAGTCAATGTGCCTTATATGGTTCCGCGGACCACTTATTCTTCAAATGTGTTGGCCTTTTGCTCTATCCTTCTTTGGACTTGTAGCTGCTGGAGATTCAGTGGACCTAGTCTATTTATGAAGGTTTCCATGGTGAGCCCAGACAGATCTAAAGTCTAGCGATTTGTCATTGGATTATGGATATGAATGGTGCTGGAGAAATTAAATTGTTCCATCGGACCTGTGCTGGTTAGACAGTATATAGTTAGTTTGGGAATGAGAGCTGTCCCCTTAAGGGAATGCTTCATTGGAAATGTAGTTAACGCCTCTTGGGAGATGTAGTTCATGTCACAGGGTCACATCTGTAATCCTGATTGGTCACTGAATTGACCTCTGGTTGGGCTGGGGGAGTTTTGGGGCATTCTTGCCTGGACCCCAGCATCGTGCTGGAGTCTTCCTTTGGTATATTGCTACCTTTGGGATGAAGATAACCATCTTTTCATACTATGGAGGCGGCTATTGGGGTAAAGATTGGACATCAGCTGAATCTCTACTTAACTGTGAGTTATACTTTGATTCATCTAATGTCCAATCTTTGCCCCAATAGTTGCGCTGGTTGGACACTATATAGTTAGTTTGGGAATGAGAGCTGTCTCCTTAAGGGAATGCTTATATACTGTCTAATCAGCTTCCTTAAGGTGGCACAAGGCAACAAACTACAGAGGGAGTGACTTGAGTTTGGACGTCAAACTTCCAACAAAGAGAGAGTCCGCTTGAGAATTGGGTTTAAATTAAATGAGGCCATCTGTCAGGCCCCTGTTGGAATCTGATCCTGAGGGAGAAGTTGAGCAGCTGACAGGGAGTGTGACTCTGGTAGCTGTGGAAGAAACTGGGGAAGGGCCCAGTCTGCTGGACCTTCAGATTTCCCTGTCTCACACAAATGGAAGAAACCACACTCCTTACTAGCACTGATGATGTTACCAAGATTGGTAATGAAACATGTACAAGAAAACAGCCTAGCTCAGAGACCACCAAGGACCTCCTCCTGCTGTCCCACAGACACCCTCCCTTCTAGCACTGATGATGTTACCAAGAATGGCAATGAAACATCTACAAGGAAACAAGCGAGTTCAGAGAGCATTAAGGACCCCATTTTCTCCCATTGTCTTTTCCTGCTCCTCTTAGGGAACAATATACAATGCAGGAAATGTCACAGAACTGAAACAGAAGAGAAACAGGGGTGGCTGGGCCTTTGATGACATGGACGCGAGCATGATCTGGACTAACTAGCCTGGGATGACCCAGGCTAGTTTAGTTCCTTAAGCAAACCGAGATGATGTTGCAATAATCACGGGCATTTTATTCCGTCAGTTTGTAGATCCCTCGGGCTTCACCCACTACTGTCAACAGCATTATGGAATGTCTTGAGGTCTGCATATTTCAGAAATGCCGTGGGCCCAAATCTAAGCTGCCTCTGTGCTCAGCCACTGGCACACAGTCCTTTGCTGGTCTTGTTTCCTCTTGGTTCTTGAGCAAAGCTTGGGGCAACCAATTTCACCAAAAAATTAACCATCTGGTCCTGATCTTGCTCACCATTTTCAACATTTCACTCAAGAAAAGATTATAGGCGGTCCTTGACTTAGAACCCAATTCATTTGGTGACCGCTTGACATTACAACAGCACTGAGGGAAAAAAAGTGACCTGTGGCCATTTTTCAGACTTATGAGCATTACAATATCCCCGTGGCCACATGACCAAACTTCAGACACTTGGCAAGGGCTCACGTTTATGACGGTTGCAGGGTCCAAGAGTCATGTGATCCCCTTTTGTGACCTCCTGACACAAGCAAAGTCAACAGGGCCTCTGAAATCCAGATAGATCCCATCCTCTTCTCTGGAGGAGCCATGAAGACCTTCACCCAGACTGTTGATGGGGTGGAGTGAGAGACCTCACAGTTCATCCCACAGACCATGTTTTATGTTTACCTTTTATGTTTTATTAGTGAGATTGTAATTTCCTTGACTGTTGTGAGCCACTCAGATCACTGGGAATTGGGTGGCATACAAGTTGTTTTTCCTTTTTCCTTCCTTTATTCCTCTCCCTTCCTTCCCCTTCCTTTCTTCCTCCCTCTCCCTCTCTCCTCCCTTCTTTTCCCTTCTCCTTCCTTCCTTCCTTCCTTCCTTCCTTCCTTCCTTCCTTCCTCCCTCCCTCCCTCCCTCCCTCCCTTTTATGTTTTATTAGTGTGATTGTAATTCACTTGACTGTTGTAAGCCACTCAGATCACTGGGAATTGAGTGGCATAGAAGTTTTTTTCCTTTTTCCTTCCTCCCTCCCTCCCTCCCTCCCTCCCTTCCTTCCTTCCTCTCCCTTCCTTGCCTCTCCCCCTTCCCTCCCTCTTCCATCCTTTCACTTCCTTCCTCCCTCTCCTTTCTTCTTTTCCCTTCTCCTTCCTTTCTTTCCTCCCTCCCTCTCTCCCTCCCTCTCCCTCCTTCTCTCTGTGGGGAAAAAAACGTCATAAAATGGGACAAAATTAATTTAGCTGTCTGCCTTAGCAGTGGAAATTTTGTGCTCCATGGGGGCCATGGAGGGCTACCTGTACAGATTGTCCGCTTCATCCCATTTCCCAACCAACAGATCTGGTTTTGGGGGAACGTAGCAAAGTACCCTGGCATCTGTTGTTGAAGGCCTTGATCGTGAATCCTGCAATGCAACTCGAGGGAAGCTACAACTTCAGAACTCTAGTAGGAAACCTGGAAGCCACGGAGGAATTGGCAGCTGCAAAGAATCCTCATGATTTAACTCCGTTCCCCTTCTCTTCGGAATGCACAATGTACGCAACTTCCATTGTGTATGCTAGAGTTCATACAAATGTGAGCCAGGAAAGACAGGGCTGCACACAATACCCTGCACTTTAGAAAAGGAAGAATCGCGGTTCAGACTGAAGGCCCTTTTTTAGGCATTTCTCTTCAAAAACGCACTTCTCCCTTCCCTGTCCCAGCATGTTAATTACATGCCTCCATAAAGCAGAGGCCCCAAACTGAGTTTTCACACATCTTCCGAGACTCCAGATCACGATGTAAGACTAGATAGTGGAGTAGATGGATGGTGGGCCTAATCTTTATTTGGGAGGGTGACAGGGGCTGCTGGTGATGAAGGGAAAGTCACAAACCCAGTGTAGAAGGGAAGGGAAAGAAAGGGAAGGGAAGGGGAAGGGGAAGGGGAAGGGGAAGGGGAAGGGGAAGGGAAGAGAAGAGAAGAGAAGAGAAGAGAAGAGAAGAGAAGAGAAGAGAAGAGAAGAGAAGAGAAGAGAAGAGAAGAGAAGAGAAAGTAGAAGTAGAATAGAAATAGAATAGAAATAGAGTAGAATAGGAATAGGAATAGAATAGGAATAGAATAGAATAGAATAGAACAGAACAGAATAGAGCAGAGTACAGTATGAAATAGAACAGAGTTGGAAGGAAGCTTGGAGGTCTTCTAGTCCAACTAGAAGGAAATAGATAACCATTTCAGACAAATGGTTGTCCAATCTTTTCTTTAAAATTTCCAGTGTTGGAGCATTTGCAACTTCTGGAGGCAAGCTGTCCCACTGATTAATTGTTCTGACTGTCAGGAAATGTCTCTGTCAGTGTTCCAACCCAGCTCTCCATCCCAATTCAGCACTCAAGAGACAAAGTCCATCCAAGTAAGAATTTATCAGAGTATCAAGGAGAGAAGCAATCTTCTAGAACTAAGGAGAATGTCAGTCCTGGATCCATCTTGAATCAGGAATGGATCCGGGGCTGACATCCTTCTTAGCTCTAGGTTGCTTCTCCCCTTGGTTAGCTTCCATCGGTTGCTTCCTGTCCTGCCCCCAGGTGCTTTGGAGAACAGCCTGAACTCCCTCTTACGAAGGGACTGCGCTCGTGTTCAAGTTATCCAGAAGTTCAACCCTGTGACATTGGAGACCCCCTCCTTAAGGGCCCCCTCCTTTAATCTTCCGACATCTCTAAGTAGCTCTCTTAGAGAGAAGAGGCGGATTAGTCCAGGGGGCAAAGTCAGCCAGGAGCTCGGAAGCATCTGGGCCAAGGAAGACATGCTATTAAAAGGCTGAGCTGCAGCTCCCTTCGTCCAATGCCTGGAGTAGCTACGCTGATGGGAGGACTTAAATTGGGGGAGTGGGGGAGCCAGGTGCATGAAGGACAAGTGCATTATCAGCTCACAAGGGGTGTGGGTTTCAAAAGCTATGGGGTGGCGGAATGAGAGTTCCGGGAAAGCTGGCCTTTAAATAAAGTAAAAGGTGTCAGTCAGGAAAGACTCTCGATTGAAGTCACTCACAGGTCCATCACTCTATTAATTACCTACTACAGGTAGTCTTCGGCTGATGACAATCACTGAGAGCAGAATTTCCGCTGTTAAGAAAGGTAGTCGTAAAGTGAGTTGTACACAATTTTGCGACCTTCCCCCACCCCAAATGGTTATTAAGTGAATCGCACAGTTGTTAAACAAGCCCACTTTCCCCCACTGACTTTGCTTCACGGAAAGGCTCCTCGCTCAAATTTCCCTTCCTTCCTTCCTCTTTCCCTCCCTCCCTTTTTCCTTTCCTTCCTTCCTTCCTTCCTTCCTTCCTTCCTTCCTTCCTTCCTTCCTTCCTCTCGCAAAATTTTCCTTCCTTCTTTCCTCACAAAATCTTCTTTCCTCCCTTCCTCCCCCTCCCTTTTCTCTTCCCTCCCTCCCTTCTTTTCTTTCCTTCTTCCTTCTTTCCTCCCTCTCTCCCCTCCATTTTCTCCTTTTCTACCTTCCTCACAAAATTTTTCCTTCCTTTTTTCCTTCCTTCCTTCCTTCCTCTATTCATTTCCTTCCTTCTATCCATGTGCCTTCCTTCCTCACAAAATCTTCCTTCCTTCCTTCCTTCCTTCCTTCCTTCCTTCCTCTATTCATTTCCTTCCTTCTATCCATGTGCCTTCCTTCCTCACGAAATCTTCCTTCCTTCCTTCCTTCCTTCCTTCCTTCCTTCCTTCCTTCCTTCCTTCCTTCCTTCCTTCCTTCCTTCCTTTTCTTTCCTTCTTCCTTCCTCCCCTTCCCCTTTCTCCTTTCCTACCTCCCTTCCTCACAAAATCTTCCTTCCTTTCTCACCTCCATTTTCTCCCTCCCTCCCTCCGCGTGGATCAGGCATTGTGAAAAACTACCCAATACTATACACTACAATACCTTTTCTAAGGATTGACCTGTCCTGCTGATAGGGATCATCCAAGAGATACAAACCTCTTGCAGAACCCAGGTTGTCATTTAGCCAGCAAATGTCCGGTTACAACACACAGCCCACAAACATCTCTATTTAATTGTCCTCTGCTCCTGTCCTGCCAAGCTGGTTCTCTTTTTTCCACATGCCTCTGAAGCGTCATTTGCATCAGGAAACGTGCCTTAAATGCTTCCCATCTCTCTTTCCCTCTCCCTCTCCCTCCCTCCCTCTCTCCTTTTTTGGAGGAGTTCTGCTATTGTTTCGTCTGAGCTCCTGCACAGGAGGCTCCTCTTGTTTTTCAAGCCCAACCATCCAAGGATCCTGTCAGAGATGGAAATTTTGTTATTTTGGGCTGCTGCTCAGCCAAAGTTTTCCAAGTTTTGGAAACCAGTGATGTGGTCGCGCTGCCTTAGCCACAGAGTTTTCGATGCTTTTCCTTTTTGGACAGGCTTCATGAGCCTTTAATTCGACCACACTGCCTGAGATAATCAGGCATTATCTGGAGTTGCAGGCAGGTGCCAGGAGAGGGAGGAGGAAAGGAGAAAGGCCTGGTAGATGGAGAAAATTTGCAATGGGGCAATGCTTCGGAGGGTGGGGTGGGATAGGATTCTTCTATGGAAGGAGTGAAGACAAAGATGAAGATGGAGGAAGAGGAGGAGGTGGAGGAGGAAGAGGAAGACGAGGAGGAAGATAAGAAGGAGAAGGAGACACTTTGCAATGGGGCAATGCTTCCCGAAGGTTCTTCCAGGGAAGGAGTGAAGGTGAAGTTGGAGGAAGAGGAGGAGGAGGAAGAGGAGGAGGAGGAGGAGGAAAAAATTTGCAATGGGGCAGTGTTGCAGGGGTTCTTCTAGGGAAGGAGTGAAGAAGATGAAGATGCAGGAGGAGAGAGGGAGGAGGAGGAGGAAGATGAGAAGGAGACAGGGAACAGAAGGAAGAAGAGGAGAAAGAAGATAGGGAGGAGGAGGAGGAGAAGCAAGACGAGAAGAAGAAGGGGAACACGAGAAGGAGGCAGAAGCGAAGGAGAACGTGAAGGCGGAGAAGGAGAAAGTCAAGGAAGAGCAGCCATTCCTACCATCCTGCAGAAGCCGAAGGACAACAAATGGCACGAAGAAGTTGCCATATGTCCTTATTCTTGATTTACCCACCCTTCCTTGACCAGAGATGCAAGGGGAAAAGGTATGTCTTGAGACTCTCATCCCATCAAATAAAGGTTCCTTTCAGAATGGCAAAACAAAAAGATGGAGGTCTCACCCCAAAGAAAGAGTCAACCAGCTACAAGTTCTGCTCTTGCCAAACTATGCCAATTTTTCTTCTGCTCCATATTTGGACAGATTGGGCAGTGAGGCTGCTGTGCATTGACCTTTATCTAGTCACTCAACACCCCACCCCCCAGCTGGGTTCACACGTGGTAGGAAGCCATCCTGTGGCCGCCTTGGTTTTGCTCTACCCACAACTCAGTGGGGGGCAGTGGTTAGGGAATTACGCGGAGGGCTGCGGATGACTTTGAGGCTTGCGATCTCAAGAGAATTACTGCCATCTTTCTGGAAAGGAAGATGGATCTCTCCTCTGCTCTTTTCCCCAGGAATCACTGGGGTGGTGATTTGGGGAGTTGAGTTTGTCTTAAAGGCAAAGAACCTGGGAACGCATGGGCGCCTGTGGAGATTGGCCATTGCTTTGGATGGGTTAACTGAATTAGGCTGGATATGGGGGGGCTTGGGATCTCCAGACAAGGATTCAACCACTTCCCATTCTTTCTTGGGTCTCCACTGCCCTGTTTCTACTCAGCTGCACAGAATTCCAGTTGGCACATATGATAAAATTTTATCTATCTCTACCTCTATATTTCCCCCCCATCCATCATCTATCTATCTATCTATCTGTCTGTCTGTCTGTCTGTCTGTTTGTCTGTCTGTCATCTCTATCATCTATCCTTCTATCTCTATCTCTCCATCCATTATCTATCTATCTATCTATCTATCTATCTATCTATCTATCTATGTCTGTCTGTCATCTCTATCATCTATCCTTCTATCTCTATCTCTCCATCCATTATCTATCTATCTATCTATCTATCTATCTATCTATCTATCTATCTATCTATCTATCTATCTATGTCTGTCTGTCATCTCTATCATCTATCCTTCTATCTCTATCTCTCCATCCATTATCTCTTTCTCTCTCTCTCTCTCTATCATCTCTATCATCTATCCTTCTATCTCTATCTCTCCATCCATTATCTATCTATCTATCTATCTATCTATCTATCTATCTATCTATCTATCTACCTATCATCTATCTATCATCTATCCCTCTATCCCTATCTTTATCTCTATCTCTCCATCCATTCTCCAAACGACTCAAAATTTCCACGACCAGTTCTCCAGAACCTGTCAGAACCTGCTGAATACCACCTCTGGATTGTAGTAAGAAAAGTGGCAAAACGGGGCCGATCTCCCTTAACAACCACCTCGCTTCGCTCAGTTGGGCTCATAGGTTGAGGACTACATGTAAAAGTTGCTTTTGGAAAAGCAAAATAATAATAATAATATTTCTCAAATGGGGTGGGATCAGAAAAAACCCTCTTTGCCCCAGAGCCAACCTCTGTCTCTGGGTGGCATTAATCCCATCCCTCCTTTATTCTGAGGTCTGGAGGCTGAACTTCAAGCCTTTTATTTCCAGCAAGGCGATGCCATAGACCTAGAGCAAGTCTAGAAAGGGGTTTGGTGATTCAGTTAAAACATTCCTGCTTCCAAAGCATAAAACCCCAAAAAAACTTTTATAGGAAACCACTGTCTTTCGGGCGTCTGCATATCTTCAGCCGTCCCGGAGTCAAAAGAGGCAGAGAAAAGGAAGGGCCCGTAATGATAGTTTCTGGATGAATGCTGTGTGACTATTGGCTCTCACATAAAAGCGGAGGATCCTGAAGGAGCCAACAAGAGAAGGGAGCTCGCTGGCGGTCTCGGTCATAAGAGACAGCAAGAGGAGCCTTCCGGCTTCTTCAAGATGAGGGTAGGCCAGAGAGAGAGAGAAAAAATCACACACCCCGTCTCTCTTTTCCTGCATTTTCTGGAAATTTTTATTCAGGCTGAAGTCATGCATTGTGAAGCCAAGGCATGCAAAAGACATAAACACAACAACCCGTTCACTGGAATATCATAGAGCTGGAAGACAGTTCAACTTCTTGGCCAAGGCAAGAGTCCTTGTACCACCCTGGACAGAGACTTGTCCATTTTTTGCCCCCACCCCACCCCGCCCCTTGCAAACTTCCAGTGATGGAGCATCCACAGCACCAGGAAGCAAAGCTGTTGCATTGAGGATTAATAGTTCTCAGTGTCAGGAATTCCTCCTTGCGTCCAGATCAGATCAACTCTCCCTCCAAGGAGCTTCCACCCAATCCACCCATTGCTTCTTGCTCTGCCGTCAGCTGCTTTGGGGGATAAATGGGCCCCTCTCTTCCCTGTGATAACCCTTCGAGTCTTGGAAGATGGCTTTTGGGTCTCCCTTAAGCTTTCTCTTCCTTAGGCTAAACAGGGGTTGGGCTGCTGAGGGTTTGCAGGGGTTCAAGAGAGCCCCTAGCTAAGATTCTGTGCAGTTTGGAGAACCCCCCCCCCAAATCCCACTCTTGGCTGGCCTTGCCGACCCCACCCCTCCCAGGAGTCCCCCCACACACCCCATTTTGGATGTAGGTAAGTACAGAGCGCAGAGCAGGGATGAGATTCAAATGTCTTAACAACCGGTTCTGTGGGCGTGGCCTAATTTGTGGGTGTGGCTTGGTGGTCATGTGACTGGCTGGGTGTGGCTTGTATGTAAATATTGTAAATATTTATGTAAATATTGCATTTTTTATTTTAAAAAAGAGCAACTTTTACCCAAAATCAGGCAAAGCAGGCAGGCAGACTGAGTTGCTCACGGAATCACAGATTCACTTAGAGATCTATGATTCTGCAATCTGCTACCTGAGTACGCACTGAAATATAGAAGCTTCGGTCCTAAGGAAAGTTCAGCTCTGCTTTTAGATTAGATAGAAAGCAAGAAATCCAACCATTTCCTGCTTCCCAGCTAATCTAAATCTCCTGGCACAGCAGAACAGCTGATGGTCGGGAAGGAAAAAAAAGGAAAAATAGCAACATAGCAGGCAAGTTTGCCAGGCAAGGAGTGAGTGGGCGGGGGAGGGGAGGACTGGGTGCGCAGCATTTGAAAATCTTCTTCTTTCCTGCTTTTTCAACCTCAGCTGTGCTGGGCAAAGCAGCTGAGATCGAACAAGCAAGAAACAAAGGACAGCCAAGAGCCCCGGTGGGTGGGCCAACCGGTTCAGTGTCAGCTGCTCTTCGGAACTACCAGTTCTATAGAACTGGGCCGAACGGGTAGCATCCCACCCCTGGTGTGGAGGCTCCGGGGAGGGCGAAAAATGGGCCTCCCGGAAGTCCAGGAAGGCCGGAAAACGGGCCCATTTCCAGATTTCAAAGAGCCACCAGAGCCTGGGGAGGCCATTTTCACCTTCCCGGAGGCTCAAAAAAAGCCTTCAGAGCCCCGGGAGGGCAAACCCCCCCCCCCATCCTGGTGCAGAAGGCCGACTAGGCCACGTCCACCCAGCAACTGGGCAGAGAACCCATTGCTAATGTTTTTGAAGCCCACCCCGATATAGTCCTCGACTTAGGACCGTAACTGAGCCCAACATCTCTGTTGCTGAGCCCGAGACAGTAGTGAACGTGTTTTGCCCCCTTTTATCACTTTTCTCAAAAGAGACGTTAAGTGTATCACTGCAGTTTAAGTTAGTAACACGTTGATTAAGTGAATCTGGCTCCCCTGTTGAATTTGCTTGTTGGAAAGGTCGCAGAAGGGGATCTTGTGACCCCGAGACCCTGCAAATATCATCAATATGAGTCAGTTGGCAAGAGTTTGAATTATGATTATGGGGAAGCTGCAACGGTCGGGGTGAAAATATTACTGCACCTTTGGTTGCTTTTGCCACAGTCGTTCTATTTCTATTTGCCGGTCTTTGTATTTTGTCATGTTCTTCAGTTCTTTCTCGTCTCTTCTGCTGTCTCCAGGTATTGGCACATCCACTTTCCAGGTATTTTTGTCTTTTTTTAAAATTGAGAATTGTAGCGATAACACTTAAGACTTGTATACCGCTTCGCTTCCCATTGCTTCCCAGCCCTCTCCAAACAGTTTACAGAGTCAGCCTATTTGCCCCCAACAATCTGGGTCCTCATTTCAACAACCTCAGAAGGATGGAAGACTGAGTCAAATTTGAGCTGGTCAAGATCAAATCAGTGACAGTTGGCAGAATTAGCCTGCAATACTGCATTCTAACCACTGGCAACTTTAACTTGGCAACTTTAAGACTTGTGGATTTCAACTCCCAGACTTCCTGATAGATAGATCCCTAATCTCTCTCTCTCTCTCTCTCTCTCTCTCTCTTTCTCTCTCTCTCTCTCTCTCTCTCGTCTTCAAACTTGGCAAGTTTAAGATTCCCAGAATCTCTGAGCTAACATGACTGGAGGAGGAATTCTGGGAGTTGAAGTCCACAAGCCTTAAACTTGCCAAGTTTGAAGACCCCTGCCTTATATTATTATTACTTTTATCAAATTTATTTGCCACTCATCTTATATTTCAAGGCAACTCTTGAGGGGCTAATTTCTAGGCTAATAGAGAAGAAGAGCAGAATGGGATGGAGAGGGGAAAAAAGAAAGGAAATATGAGAAGTCAGGAGGAGAATCAACTGAGGACAACCTACACAATTTGATCATCAATCACTGTAGTGATGGCTAACCCTGGATTCCTATTGTATAAACCATAGACTCTTTGTATAGCAACCATGTGGGTCAAAAACCACACACAGTGTGACCTCCCAGCTGTCTCTTTTCATCAAAGGCCCGCAGTTCAGTTCACATTCTGAAAACGCTCACCAGTTGGATAGGACCACAAAGACACGTCCAGCTAACCACGGGCAATAGTTGTTCACCTAAGTTAGCGTGCTAAAGACACGGGATGATAAATTGACAACATATGGCAAGGCATGAGTGTTTCGACAGGATTTTCTGTGGCCCTTTTGCACGGGCCTAACTCTTTTGAGTTGGAACAAGGCTAAACACACACACACACAGACAAGATCTTAACATTTTACTACTAATGGATAAATGGAGGAAGGAGGTTTTGGAAGAATTCAAGCTATGTCGAACAAACCCAAAAGACTTTTAGTTTCCAACTGGCAAGGTTTTTTTCCCTTACGCTTTCCAGAGTTCATATTAACAGTACAATGCCTGTGCCACTTAAGAAAATTATATCTCTCTCCAGCTTAAAAACAAACACACACACACACACACACACACACCCCGCAAGAGAAAAGAAAAATAAAGCAGAGAAAACAACGGCGTTTGGCCCTTGCTTCAGTTTGTACCGACTCAGAGTAACTTTAGGCCATCGCTGCTGGACCATGTACCTTTACACAGTGCTTCTTTCAAAATTTCATCCATCTCCCCTTAAGCTTTCAGAGGAGGGATATGGATGTTACCTTATGCTGTGCCCCACTATTATATTCCATATTCCATATTCCATTCCTCATTCCATATTCCACTCCAACAGTTCTTAAATGAATTTAGCTTGTCCACTGATTTTGCTTGTCACATTCTTCTCCTTCCCTCTTCTCTTCCTCCCCTTCTCTCCTCTCCCTTCCTCTTTCTGTTTACCTCTTTTTTTCTTTTTCTCTCTTCTTTTCCTTTCTCTGTCCCTTTTCCTTTCCCTTTCTCTTTCCTTCCCCCATCTCCATCCTTTCCCTCCCTTCCCTTCTCTCCTTTCTTTACCTTTTTTCTTTTCTTGTTTTCTTTCTCTTTTCCTCTCCGTTTCCCTCCCCTCTTTCATTGCAGTCAACCACACCCTTCTCTTGCAAAGACTAATCCAGATTAATGATTTGTGTGGCTTTTTGAATTCAACCTCCTCCCCCCCCCCTTTGGCATAACACAACCACAAGGCAAGGAATCCCTCTCCTTCCACCCCTCTTAATTTTGCCCCTAACTTTTACTAAAACATCACTATTTTCCAAGTAATTGGTCCTAAATAAAACTGTTAGCATCTTGTTCCTTTAAAACGTTTCCCCCCAGAGACTATGACAGGCATCTATGGGATGAGGAGGCGGACACTCCTCATAATGGGTGATAAAAAAACCTCCCTTCCCAAATATTTAAGTAATCACTATAGCTTTCCATAAGGTTAAATTGTGGGTTCTGTGCTTCTTTAAAGTCTGATGACGTCCCAGCTTTGGGGGGGAAAAAAACACACAGCTAGCCTTTAATCAACCCAAACAAAAGAGAAAAGGAAAATCAGCCAATCCCACTCCTCTTTAATCAATGTTTCATCCTTTTGTCGACCATCCCGTATTTTTTCTTCTTCTTTGAATGTCACTCTTTGAAGACTATTCAGCTTCCTTCTCCAGCGGGGAGAGAAGGCCCTGGGATCCAAAGGAATGCCACCATTGACACCATGGTGGGATGTGCGTGAAAGACACTTGGCCTTGCAGACCAGGGCTCCTCCATCCCTAGTCCGTGGACTGGCACTGGGCCGCGGCATGCCAAAAACCAGGCCACGCAAACAAGCAAAGCACCATCTGTGGGAGGCAGGCAGTTTGTAAAACCACATCCCTCCAATCCATGGGAAAAAAAATTTCTACAAGGAACTGGTCCCTGGCGCTGAAACGTTTGGAGGCCCTTGTTGTAGATGCCTATAAGGCCATGAAAATACCATCAATATGAGCCTTCGTCTTCAAAATAAAAACAGTATAGTTGTATGGCATGCATTGAGTTCGAATCCCACCAGGCTCAAGGTTGACTCCGACTTCCATCCTTCTGAGATGGGTAAAATGAGGGCCCAGATTGTTGGGGGCAAGAGGCTGATTCTGTAAACCACTTAGAAAGGGCTGGGAAGCACTGGGAAGCAGTATATAAGTCTAAAGGCTCTGACAATGGAGAATCCCGATTCATTTAACAACCATGTTTAACAACTGAAGTGATTCCTTTAGCAACTGCGGCCACCAGGCTCAAGTTGTAAAAATTGTAAAACAGAGGAAAACTCCCTTCCCAACTGTCTGACGAGCAACAGAAATTTTGAGCTCAATTTTAGTTGTACGTTGAGGACCAGCTGCATGTAAGCCAATGCATCGGGCACCTGCATGGCTATAGAACAGGGCTTTTCAACCTCGGCAACATGTGAATTTTAACTACAGGTAGTCCTCAACTTATGAACTCAACGGAACGCAAAACTTCTGAGACATTTGTTAAGTGAAGTTGCCTTCGGAAGTTGTGGGAGCTTCAACCCTGAAAGCTTTCAAGAAGAGACAGAAACTGTTTGCAACCTTCCCAGCAAGCTTCAGACAAACCAAGTCAACGGGGGAAGCCAGATTTGCACAACAGCTACACAATTCACTTAACAACTGCAGTAATTTGCTTAACAGTTGTCGTGAAAGAGGTCATATAATTGGGCACAACTCGATGAACAACTGCCTTGCTTACCAATGCAAATTCTGCTCCCAATTGTAGCCCTATATCAGGGACTACCTTTGTAGAAAAGTGTTCTGGTTTGCTGGCAGCCTGTACAGATAGCAGCAGAATTGGACAGTGGGGAAGAACGGGGACCAGTCAGGGAGTCTGGAGAGGACTCAGATGAGGGTCCTGCGTCTGATGCAGAGATGGGGCCAGGACTATCTGGGAGTTGTGTACTGACTCCGGAGCCTTCAGAGTCTGGCAGCAGCAAGGCAGAGGAACAAGGGGAGCCTGTTCCCAGTGCGCGTGTGTGTGCAGAGCTGCTAGAAGGCGAGAGCAGCTGAGACAAAAGGGGCGACTCAGGAGTAAGGCTGGGAGGTGATTGCCCCTCCCATAAGGTAAAAAAGGACAGGCAAAGGTAAAGAAACCTTTGTAGGAAGCAAAGTCATTCGTTCTGTTCAGAGTAATCCTTGAAGCTCCGTGTGGACTTTGTACTTCGGTTGGTTTTTTTATTGTTCATTTGCCAATCTAGTGTTGGCAGCAATTCAAAGGAAAGAAAGGTGGGTGCTTATCTCGAGGGACTGTTTGGGATTCATTACAGGCTGGGAATGAATATAATTCCCAGCGTTGAAATAAAACAAGAGTTGTTTTAACTATGTGCTTAATTGCGGTCTCAGAAACTTTGGCCAGAACAAAAGGATTCTCTTTCAATTCACTTAATGGTAACCTCAGATTTTGCAGCCCATATCTGGTAGTTCAACCAAATATATTGCAACCGCTGAGAGAAGACCAAACAAGAATTTTTCAGATGTGTCAGTGGGCCAGAGAACCTGAACCATGTGAGAGTTTCATGTCAACTTCTGAATTATATTATGAGCAACAATAGAAATAGAAAATCCATTTGTGTTGCGATGAATTACAATGTGGTTGGTTGGAACCAGGCACTGTGGTTTATAATCCACTTTCTGCCTTAATAGGATGTTTGAATTCAACCAACCATGCACTAATGAACTTTGGACATCAAGGGAACTGTATTGACTAAGCCACAGTTCTGTTGAGTTTAAACATTACATTAAGTTATAAATCTCTGTTTACAAACCACAATGACAGGGTTTCCTCCAATGCTAAATCAGAACTAAACAAACTGTATCATGGCCGGGTATGGTATATAAAGGAAGACACATGAAACTTCAGTTTGGTGTGCATTTATAAAATAAAACATGTCTGTGATTGGCATAGATTGTTTGATAGCACACATGCTTCCTCAGTTGATGTGTTTAACCAAGCAAGGGTGTCCAACCTTGGCCACTTTAAGACTTGTGGACTTCAACTCCCAGAATTTCCCAGCCAGCCATGCTGAGAATGGAAGCCTACAAATCTTAAGGTGGCCAAGATTGGACACCCCGAGACTAAAGCATGGATGGGCGCAGTTACCTGCCACACAAATTAACTCGTATCTAGAGTTTACTAAAATTCTTGTTCTTATAACCTTTAACTGTGTTGAAATTGTGCTGTCAGGATTCCAGCAATCGCTCTTTTAAATCATGATTCTCGAGCCAAGCTTCAAAAATCTTCAAAGGATCCCCCCCTCCCCCCAGGTGTCTCCTAAACCAGATTCTCCAATTGAGCACGTTCATGGGCTGGGTTCACCATTCACATTCTCCAATTAAATACTGTATATTCACGCCCAAAAACTCTGGTGTTTTAGTTACAATCTTTTAAAGATAAGAGTGGGAATATACTTTCTCTTTCCTTCCCTTTTTTTTTTTTTAATAAACCAGGCATAGGAATGTTTTATGAGTTGACAGGTGCATTGTAGGGCAACAGTTTTTGAATCAAAGTGCCTCAAATGGGCTGACTTACAAATGTAGGATCCATGACTCCTATGGAATGGAAAGTTGGCCAATTTTATAAAATGTTTTATGCCATAAAATGATCATAAAACCCTTTATGACAACATACAAGGTATTACGTAGTTCAACAGGAGCTATTTTCAAGGCAAAAAAAATATCTCTGAACATCTCCCTGAATTTGAAAGAACTTTTCACATTCATTGTTGAAAGCATTGAGGAATCTGGTACGGAAATATCTCTGGAATGATGGCCATGCGGTCACAGATTGTCTGGTTTTTCGGATAGTCAAAGATGTTCTGAGCAGCAGATCTGAACATGTAGCATAAACCCAACTATGGTGGTGAACCAGGCACAGCGACAAGTTAGCAACGAATAAGAGATCCTTAATATCCATCAAGAAAATCTTTCCCATGTATTCATCCAGGGATCCAGAAATATTCGTAATCCGAGGGAACATTATGCACTTATAGCGAACAAACGATCTGCATTTGCTGAGCTGTCACAAGGCAAGCAAACGTGAGGTTCAATTGTGTCACTCTGTGAGAAACCTGAATTAAACACCTCTTCTTAAAATATCCTCTAACTTCTGCAAAAGACTTTGTAGGTTTACAAAGCGGAGAGCTAAAAGCTATCATCATATTGCCCAACAACAAATTACATGGCTGCCAACTTCCCAAGTGGGAATTCGTAGCCGAGTAAGATGTGACATCCAGGACCGACTATTTATTTATTTTTTGTATGGTTGTGCATGACTCAAAATGTCTTTGGAAGAAGGAGAACAGAAGGAAAGAAAGAGGAATTGTTATTCTCTCTTCTAAAATCACTCCCCCTTACCTCCTTACAAAAATAACCCTCTACCTTCCTTGCTTTCTCCCTAAAATAGAAAAGGCACAGATTATCATTTTCCCCTGCTTGGAAATCTGTTTTAGGGGCATGATTTATATCAGGGAATCAGCAAGAAAGGAAAAAGGCTTAAGTCAGAAGCAGGTTCTGACCAGTTCTGGAGAACCGGTAGTGGAAATTTTGAGTAGTTTGGAGAACCGGCAAGTCCCACCTCTGACCTGCCCCAACCCATCTATTCTCTGCCTCCCAAGTCACAGATGATTGGCTGGGTCTTCTTTGGTTGCCCTGCACAGAAGGACAGAACTGGAAAGCAGGTTAGTGGGGTGGGAAGGGAAGGGAGATTTTGCAGTGTTCTTTCCCTGCCACGCCCACCAAGCCACGCCCACAGAACCAGTAGTAAAAAAATTTGAATCCCACCACTGGCTTAAGTGTATATGCTTCTGACTTTTTATTTAAAAAAAAAAAAAAATCTTCCACTTCTAATAATAGAATTTATTACTGTTAATTTTCTCATCACTCCTTATCACCCATCCCCTCCCACTTGTGATTGTAGGACTGTAACTTTGTCACTTGTATCCTTATGATTTATATTGACTCCTAGTATGATTTGATTGCTGATTGTACCCTATGACTATCATTAAGTGTTGTACCTGATGATTCTTGACTCTTGATGAATGTGTCTTTTCTTTTTTATGTACACTGAGAACATTCGCACCAAGACAAATTCCTTGTGTGTCCAATCACACTTGGCCAATAAAGAATTCTATTCTATTCTATTCTATTCTATTCTATTCTATTCTATTCTATTCTATTCTATTCTATTCTTGTTGTACCCTATGACTATTATTAAGTGTGTACCTGATGATTCTTGACTCTTGATGAATGTGTCTTTTCTTTTTTATGTACACTGAGAACATTCGCACCAAGACAAATTCCTTGTGTGTCCAATCACACTTGGCCAATAAAGAATTCTATTCTATTCTATTCTATTCTATTCTATTCTATTCTATTCTATTTTTGTTGTACCCTATGACTATTATTAAGTGTGTACCTGATGATTCTTGACTCTTGACGAATGTCTCTTTTCTTTTTTATGTACACTGAGAACATTCGCACCAAGACAAATTCCTTGTGTGTCCAATCACACTTGGCCAATAAAGAATTCTCTTCTCTTCTCTTCTCTTCTCTTCTCTTCTCTTCTCTTCTCTTCTCTTCTATTCTATTCTATTCTATTCTATTCTATTCTATTCTATTCTTGTTGTACTCTATGACTATCATTAAGTGTTGTACCTGATGATTCTTGACTCTTGATGAATGTGTCTTTTCTTTTATGTATACTGAGAGTATTTACACCAAGACAAATTCCTTGTGTGTCCAATCATACTTAGCCAATAAAGTATTCTATTCTATTTATTGTTATGATTTATTGTCATTACCTATTGTAATAGGTAGTAGTAGTAGGCCATTGTAACTTAGAATAGTCACGAAACCAAGAGTTGTAAGTTGAGAGCCAGCCATATATGAGGACTTGTACTTATTCACACCAACATCCTTTTTGTAAGCCATTTTTAAAACAAGGTGGGATTTTTAAAAAAAATAAATAATTTTTTTTTTAATCAGCCGACAGGGGGTGGAGGTGTGGCTCCGGAGGTTGTGGAGGAGCTGGGGAAGGGCAGAGGCTGGCTGAGCAGTCAGAGGAGGACCCAGGCCCATCCCCTCTCCATCCTAGGGCACACAGGGAAGAGAGGGCCTTGATCCTCTTCATGGGCTGCAGCTGTGACAACTGGATAAGAGGATGGACCTGCATACTGGTGAGTGCTGGAAACAAAGCATGAAATATCTCTAGTTTATGGTTCCTTTCTGAGTTTGGCGTCCTTTCCAGTGTGTGTTCTGTTATCTGCCGACATCCTCCGGTCCTTATCTTGCCTGGTTTGTGTTGCTTTTTTCCTCCTTCTTGTAACTGTTTGTGTGGGAGTTTTTTTGTCTTTCGTCAAGGATATTTGGAGCTTGGAAGCAAAGTGAAGGACTAAAAGAGTCTTCACCCTTTTTTTTTTTTTGTGACTGTGTTTGTTCTGTACCCCACCCTGGGTCATCACACAGCCTCTCTTAGCAAGGTGGGAATTTGACATGACGAGACCTCGAAAGGTGCAATCAAAACATTCCATCACCAGGCACCCTCAATTCAAAGTGGCCCCTTGTCGAAATCAGCCAGTGGCTGACAGCTCCACACCAGTCCAAAACACACTTGCGAGGGGGTTATTTTTCCATTACTTTTACAGACGGCTTTATAAATTGCCATTTGACCACTCTTTGACAGTACAGCCTGAGCTCTCAAATATTTTATTTCTCTCTTTTTTAAAAAGAGACAATGATTGGCAGGCACTGGGGGTGGGGGGAGTAGAGAGGTTTGGGAGAGAAAAACTTTGAACAGAAATGTCAAACTTCTTTTTTTTTTTTTTTTGGAAGGTAAAAGATGCTCTCTTCGGTCTGGGCCAATTTTTAGTGACTGCATCCATGCAATTTTTTTGGCAGGGTTGGAGAAGGAGGTTGCCATCACCACCTCCCGGGGATGCTCATTTATTTATTTATTTATTTAACTATCCTGGTCTGGTCCTCAGCTCTGGAATTCCCAAATGCCGCCCATCCAAGTCGAAACCCTTCCCAACCGTTCTTAGCTTCTCACAAAGACCAAAGTCAACAAAGTGGTGCTAAATAATGAGAAGCTGAGCTCTTTAGGAACATTAAAGACAGATGCTTGGGGCTTTGGCTTGAAGGAGACAACAGAAACAAACAAACAAAAGGAACAAAAATGTGTCTCACAGGTTAGATTCTCCTCCTCCTCCTCCTCTCATCAATTAGTTTTATAAAGCTGCCAAATCGAAAGGCATGAGATGGTGCACAGGACTGAAATCTCAGAAGAATAAGCAAGGAAATACAGAAATGTTAGCAGGTTGGGGAAATGTGCTAACAAGAGAATGCCAACCAACCTTACTAAGGGTTGTTAGCAGAGGTGGTATTCAGCCAGTTCTGACCAGTTCTGCAGAACCAGTAGTAGAAATTTTGAGTAGTTCAGAGAACTTGCAAATCCCACCTCTGATTGGCCCGGCCCCATCTGTTCTCTGTTTCCTGAGTCCCAGCTGATTGGCTGGGTCTTCTTTGGTTGCCCTATACAGGAAAACAGGGCTGAAAAGCAGGTTAGTGGGGTAGGCAGGGAATAGGATTTTGCAGTATCCTTCCCTCAGGAGTGGAGTGGGAATGGAGCAGAGATGGTATTCAGCAGGTTCTGACCAGTTCTGCAGAACCAGTAGCGGAAATTTTGAGTGGTTCGGAGAACCAGCAAATACCACCTCTGACTGGAGATGTTACAGTATTCTTCCCCTGCCACGCCCACCAAGCCATGACCACAGAACCAGTAGTAAAAAATATTGAATCCCACCACTGGTTGTTAGTTGAACAAAATAAACCATCTGTCATGGTTTACTGTCAGCAAGTAAATCGTAATAGATCATTTAGTATGTGAACCCAGCCGATTTGGTCTTACGCAACATTCCATAATAAGCATATGAAAAATGGTTGCAGCAGTTGGGTAAGTCTAGTCTAGTGAAAAGAAGGGCCAGGGGTGACATGAGAGCAGTCTTCCAATAGCTCAGGGGCTGCCACAAAGAAGAGGGAGCCAAACTATTCTCCAAGCACCTGAGGGCAGGACAAGAAGCAATGGATGGAAACTAATCCAGGAGAGAAGCAACCTAGAACTAAGGAGAAATTTTCTAAGGGTGAGAACAATCAACTAGAATAGAGTAGAGTAGAGTAGAGTAGAGTAGAGTAGAGTTGAGTAGAATAGAATAGAATAGAATAGAATAGAATAGAATAGAATAGAATAGAATTCTTTATTGGCCAAATGTGATTGGACGCACAAGGAATTTGTCTTTGGTGCTTATGCTCTCACTGTACATAAAAGAAAAGATATATTTGTCAAGAGTCAAGAATCATCAAGAGTCAAGAAACTATTGGAATGGCTTACCTTCAGAAGTGGTGGGTGCTTCCAAAGATAGCTGGATTCATTTAATGACTGCATGATTCGATTCACTTAGCTTAACAGCCATGGCTAAAAGGTCATAAAATCAAGCAGGACTCATTTAAACACCTTGCTTAGCAACCGAAACTCAACTTCCAATTCTAGTCGTTGAGTTGAGGATTACCTGTACTAGCGATGGAATGGCCCTGGGTGTCTCTATTAGTTTATTAGAGCAACAAAGATGATTAGGGGACTGGAGGCTAAAACATACGAGTAACCAGGTTGCAGGAATTGGGTGTGTCTAGTCTAATGAAAAGAAGGACTAGGGGAGACATGAGAGCTGTCTTCCAGTATCTCAGGGGCTGCCCCAAAGAAGAGGGAGTCAAGCTGTTCTCCAAAGCACCTGAGGGCAGGACAAGAAGCAACGGATGGAAACTAACCAAGGAGAGAAGCAACTTAGAACTAAGGAGACATTTCCTAGCAGTTAGAACAATTAACCAGTGGAACAACTTGCCTCCGGAAGCTGTGAATGCACCAACACTGGAAGTTTTTAAGAAGAGATTGGACAACAAATTGTCTGAAGTGGTGTAGGGTTTCCTGCCTAGGCAGGGGGTTGGACTAGAAGACCTCCAAGGTCCCTTCTAACTCTGTTATTCTAAATTCTAAAGAGGCCAAGGAGGCTCCTCGTGAAAGCCATGCAGGAATGACCAAATAAATAGACTAAAGGTACACAGAGTTAACTGAAGAGGCTTGTTTGCATCACCTTAATTCAAGACCCTCTCCTCCTCCCTGGGCACTCACACCCTGGCTGTTTAACTTGGCGCTGGGCACCTGGATAATTTGTTTCCATTGCAACGAAGTCCTAATTAACTGAAATAAACTTTTTACACTAAGTGTGTTTGTTTAATAAACCGGCCCTTTCAGAGCTTCACCGAGAGCCGACTGATGACCGGAGGGGAGTGGAAAGTCGTCGAGTACTTTGGGACATTAAAGCTACACTGTCTAAGCAGGCGAGACTTGCAAAAGCCTTCTCTGTCTTTGCAAAATCCAAGCGATGCATCAGATGTTTGGCTGATGGGGACCCGGATTTCAGCTTCTGGGCTTCACAATTTATGTCCAATGTCTTCTCCTCCCGTTCACCTCTCAAGTAACCTTAAGACCTTTGGGATTTTATCAGTAGTCCTCGACTTACAAGAGTTCCTTTAGTGACCGTTCTCAAGTTAAAGCGGCACTGGAAAAAGTGACTTATGATAATTTCAGATTTATAAACATTCATATCCATTATACATGTTCATAAACATTTGTATTTATGGACCTCCACTTCTTAAAAATAAATTCTATCGCTTCCTTCTGGATCACATTTCTTGCAACAACAAAGGAGAAGAATCAAGAGCAGCCACTCTGCTTAAGCTCATCAAATTTGATTTTATGACCTTGAGGTCTATATTTTGAAGACAAATGAAAACTACTTATGAAATTGGTTTTACTAGGAGCCAATTGGGTGTAGTGGTGAAGGTGCTGGCGGGAGTTCTAGTGCCACCTTAGATATGAAAGCCAGATGGTGACTTTGGCCCAATCACCGGGAGATGCTGAGTTCCAATTCCACCTTAGGCATGAAAGGCAACTGGGTGACTTTGGGCCAATCATCAGGAGGTGGTGAGTTCTAGCCCCTCCTTAGGCATGAAAGCTGGCTGGAGAATTTGGGGCCAATCACTCCCTCTCATCCCAACCCACCTTACTGGACTGTTGTAACGAAAATAGGAGGAGGAGGAAGTAATAGCACCTTGACCAATAAGGTAATAATGGTCAGATAAAAATAATAAGCATAGGAAAACAAGATTCTCTTTTCCCTTGTTTTACAGTACAGTAAAGCTGGTGAGAGGACCTTACCCTAAGAATCTGTTTCTCATCCACACCTGTAAGCCATAACAACTGAAGTAGGCCAACTGAAAAAAAAGGTTGTCAAATCAAATAGGAATTGTCCACCGTGTTGGTCTAACATACGGCTTCCCTGGTTGCAAAAATACGATTTAAATGGCACTTGTTGAAAGAGTCAGATTGCAAATGAACAAGAGGCAGCAAGAATGTTACTGGGAAACCAAAGACATTTAGCAATATATTAGTTCCCAGAAAGGTCAGAGAAGCCAATAAAACAGCAAACAGAACAAATGCCCCTCACAAGCTACAGGGCTGCGCAGAAAAGAGGGAAGGACATGGGGGAAAAAAAATCACACTCAGGATAAAGCATTCGGACTGCAAAAGAAGCGTTTCAAATGGATCAATAGCAAAGGGTTCAGAGACGCGGACAAGCTGCAGATAGTCCTTGACCACAATTGGAAGCAGAATTTCCATTGCTAAGCAGACAGTACTTTCTGGGACTCGTGCCCAAGGGTCTTGTGATGACCCAAAGGGGCGTGGCACAAAGACAACACAGTCAAATAAGCAAGAAGAGTCCCTTTATTATATCCAATTTTGTCCCCCAATGTCCAGGTTACCTTCTGGCTGGAGAAAAACTCCCAGGAACAGCCTTTAATTATAGAAAATTCAGTCCAAACAAGGTACATACAGACTGTAACGAAAAATTCAAACAAACAAAGCTGCAGTAATTACCTTGACAGGGCAGGAGAAAGACTTTCAGACTTGAAAGCACGGCAAAACTCACACAGTTGGGAAGACGCCAGGAACACAGATAAGCCATTACGATACCAGATAAATTCATGATTTGCTCCCAACAACTTGCTGTGCGCAGCTTCCCTTTTTAAACACTGCGTTCCCAGCTGCAGTTAATGAAGGGAATCAGGGCCCTTTCCTCCCCTGTAAGCCATGCAACCCAAGCTCCTCCCTTCTCCGTTCCTCCCTGCATGCCCTAGGATGAAGAGGGGGTGGGCCTGGGTCTTCCTTGAATTCCTTCTCCCTTGTTCTATCTCTCCCCTGCTCTGCCCAACCAGACTTTGCCCTTCCCCAGTTTCTTCCACAGCCAATGGAGCCACACTCCTACTCCCTGTCAGCTGTTCGGCCTCCCCCTCCGAATCAGATTCCAACAGGGGCATGATAGGTCTGCTGGTGTCTGGGTGGGTAAAACAAGGTCAAGGGAGAATGGAGTGGGCCCTCTGGAGTTTGGGTACTGCTATGACAGTTAGCCATAGAATAGGGTTTCTAACTTGCAAACTTTCTCCAGGGGCATCTCTGAATGGCTAGCAAAGGATCTCCAATACCACCTGCAGCGTTTGATTCCTGTCAGCTGCCTCCTTGCCCTTGCTTCCAATTCACTCTGCGGTAACAGTCTGCCCTGAACTCTGGGGCAGATGTTAGAGACGAAAAAGTGTTGGGAGGCCTGACAATTCCTGCTCCCTCCCTCCATGCCTCCAGGAGGGGAATGTTGGGGTTCGCCAGCAGCCAATGCAGACGGCAGCGGAATTGGACAGGGAAGAACAGGGACCAGTCAGTTGAGACTGCAGAGGACTCGGATGAGGGTCCTGCGTCTGATGCAGAGATGGGGCCAGGACTATCTGGGAGTTGTGTACTGACTCCGGAGCCTTCAGAGTCTGGCAGCAGCGAGGCAGAGGACCCAGGGGAGCCTGTTCCCAATGTGCATGTGTGTGCAAAGCTGCTAGAAGATGAGAGCAGCTGAAGCAGAAGGGGAGACTTGGGAGTAAGGCTGGGAGGTGATTTCCCCTCCCATAAGGTAAAAAAGGACAGGCAAAGGTAAAGAAACCTTTGCAGGAAGCAAAGTCATTCGTTCTGTTCAGAGTAATCCTTGAAGCTCCGTGTGGACTTTGTACTTCGGTTGGTTTTTTTATTGTTCATTTGCCAATCTAGTGTTGGCAGCAATTCAAAGGAAAGAAAGGTGGGTGCTTATCTCGAGGGACTATTTGGGACTCATTACAGGCTGGGAATAAACATAATTCCCAGTATTGAAATAAAACAAGAGTTGTTTTAACTAAGTATGTGCTTAATTACGGTCTCAGAAGCCTTGGCCAGAACAAAAGGATTCTCTTTCAATTCACTTAATGGCAACCTCAGATTTCGCAGCCCATATCTGGTAGTTCAACCAAATACATTGCAACTGCTGAGAGAAGACCAAACAAGAATTTTTCAGATGTGTCAGTGGGCCAAAGAACCTGAACCATGTGAGAGTTTCATGTCGACGTCTAAGGCTGGGAGGTGATTGCCCCTCACATAAGGAATAAAGGTCAGGCCAAGATGACGAAACCTTTGCAGGAAGCAAAGTAGTTCGATCGGTTCAGAGTCATTCTTGAAGCTCCTTGCACTTTGATTGGTTTCTTTTCTAGTTCATTTCATACTTCTGTTTTTGTCAGCACTTCACAGAACTTAAAGGTGGGTGCTTATCTCGGGGGACTGTTTGAGATTAATTCTGGCTGGGAATAAAAACAATTCCCAGCATTGCAATAAATAAGTCTTGTTTTTTAAAATAAGTGTGTGCGTAATTACGGTTTAGGAAGCCTGGGTCAGAACAGAGAATGATAATGACAATGAAGAAGATGGACAACAATGATAATATCCAGGATCTTTCCTTTAAAGTTCAACGTCTACGGGGTCTCTGAAATCTCAGCACGACGAGTTTTTAAACTGGGTTGAAACCAAACGTCACAGAAAAAGCCATGTCTGTTCCAAAGTGAAAGAATGACTTGCGTTTCTATAGCAACCCCAGTGGTTTTTTTTTTTAAAAAAATCCATCTCCCTAAAAGCGGTAGAAAAATAACGGGAACGGGAAACCTTTGGTGGCCTCCACTGAAGTCAGGATGGTAGTTGGGACACACCCTTTGACTACACTTGTGCCAAGAGGAGAGGGGCTTTTTGGCCAGGATTCCTTCGACATTTGGCAGCTTCTGCTGAAGCTCTCATGAAACCATAACCATGGCTTCGATAGGTAATAGATACCAGAATAACGAAGTTGGAAGGGACCTTGCAGGTCATTGAGTCCAACCCCCTGCTCAAGCAGGAGACCCAAGACCATTTCTGAGAAACCCTCCCTTCTATCTGAAATTTGTCTGAAATGCTATAGGGTTTCCTGACTAAGCAGGGGGTTAGACTAGAAGACCTTCAAGGTCCCTTCCAACTCTTCTCTTCATCCCAATCCTATTCTAGTCTATTCTATTTTCTATTCTGTTCTATTTTATTCCATTCTATTCTATTCTTCATTCCAATATTCTATTCTATTTTCTATTCTATCTTCTATTCTATTCTATTCTATTCTATTCTATTCTATTCTATTCTATTCTATTCTATTCTATTCTATTCTATTCTATTCATCCAAGGCACAGTTGCTGCCATTTTAACCCGAGGTTCCTCATTATGTTTGCAACTGACGTTTTTCTCGTTAAGACAAGCGGAGGCATTGTTCAATTCAAACACACAACCCTGCCTTCCTCAGGCCGTCACCAAATTAGCGGCGTGCAAACAAAATGAAATAAATCTCTCTCGGTTCTCCCCAACTCGGTTGCCTAGTTCAAACCCGAATGGTTGGGAGACCCTTTGCCACAAAATGCCCTTCCTCCATTAAGCAGCGGAGAGCTGAGGACCCCGAAAGGTTAAGCACTGGGTTGTCACCGCCCCCCATTTCTCCCCTGCTCTGATTGTGTCGCTTATCAGATGTAGGAGATGGGAGCCCAGAGCTTCGATCCTTTGAATTGCTGATTTGAGTGACACCCTGTTATGCGTTCCTCTAGGGGAGGGAGAGAGGGAGAGGGAGAGAGAGAGAGAGAGAAGGTGATAGAAATTGCCAGCTGTCATTCCAGAGACTTATAGCTTGGTAAGGAGGGGGGGAAAAATCAGCCTGGAAGGGAAAGCATAGCTGCTTATTTAATTGGATGCTTCCCACCTACTGAAAGATGGAAAGCGACAAACGATTTGGCTTTTACCAGAGAGAAGGTATATACGGGTGGTGCTTGGTTTATGACTGTGACGGAGCCCCAGTTTTCTGTTGCTAAGCGAGACCGCTGTGAAATGAGATTCGCTCCCATTTTATGACCTTTTGCTTAATGAACCCTAGCAGTTGGGAAGTCAGTTAACACAGTTGTCATGCCCCTGTCAGAGTCTGAATTTGAGAAGGAAGCTGGACAGCTGACAGGGAGCGGGAGTGTGGCTCCATTGGCTGTGGATGAAACTGGGGAAGGGCAAAGTCCAGCTGGGCAGAGCAGGGGAGAGGTAGAAGCAAGGGAGAGGGAGTTCAGAAGAAGAACCAGACCCACCCCCTCTTCATCCTAGGGCATGCAGGGAGGAATGGAGAAGAGAGCAACATGGGTTACTGGCTTACGGGAGAGGAAAGGGCCCTGATTCCCTTCATTAGTCACAGCTGCGAAGACAGTTGATAAGAAAGGCAGGCTGTGTGCAGCAGGCTGCTGGGAGCAAATGTGACTTTATCCTGTGTTGTCGTGGCATATCTGTATTCCTGGCATCTTCCCAACCTTGTGAGTTTTGCCATGCCTTCAAGTCTGAAATTCTTGCTCCTGCCCTGCCAAACTAATTACTTCAGTTTGGTTTGTTTGGACTTTAAGTTACAGTTTGTGTTGCTTATTTTTGGACTTAATTTTTTGCAGTCAAAGGCTGTTCCTGGGAGAGTTTTTCTCCAGCCAGAAGGTAACCTGGACATTTGGGGCAAAGTTGGAGATAATAAAGGGACTGTTATTGCTTATTTGACTGTGTTGCCTTTGTGCCACGCCCCAGGTCATCAAAGTCATCAAAATGACTCTGGCTTCCCCGCATGGATTTTGCTTTTCTGAAGGTCACTGTCAGCTGGTGCTCCATTCAAAATCCAAGAAAGAAATACTTAGACTCATTAATCAGAGAAAAGATATCTTTTACTGGAAATCAAGTGGCAGCAACAAAAGAATTCTGAATCTGAGAAAATGGGCGCGTCAATCACATATACAAAGTAATGGCAACGTTCCCACCCCCAATAGTTCAATTGGCTCATCCAATTAAAAGTTGTGGATATGATCATGTGGGCGTCTCCAGGTGGTGATGAGGCTTCTGTCTTTTGACCTTGACATAGTTGATAAAGGGCTGCAGCTGCGCATAGCATAGGATAGAAGCCTAAGCAAGAATCTACTGCCCCCCAGCTTATACAGTTCTGTTTTGTAACTCCTCCAGCTCGCTTCCCATAACCATTCCCCCCTCCTCCCCCCGTTACTTATGACAGCCGAAAGATGCAAAGCAAAGGGAGAAAAATCTTGAAGGAAAAATCTTGAAGGCTGACAGTCACAAAAGGGAAACATGCGACACCGGGGCACTGCAACCATCATAAGTAGGAGCACAAATGTGTGACCCTAGGGATGCTGCAGTGGTAGTTAAGTATGAAAAATGGTCGTAAGTTCTCTTGGTCAGTGCCATTGTAATTTGGACGGTCACTTAACAAATGGCTGTAAGTTGAGGATTATGTGTATTGTATTGTATTTTTCAGGCTAAGAGAGAATGGCAAAAAACCCTGCACTACCCTGGCATGGGATGCAAACACATTTTGCACTGTTGGAGACTCATTTAAGAATGTCAGCTGCTACTCGACTACCTTGGATATCAAGATATTTTCCTGTTCTACCTTGTCCTCATTCCACCTGTTTGTTTTTTAATCCTTTCACCCAATGAAGAATCCTCAGAAACTCCTTGATTGCAGAATACAGGAAGTCCTAAACTTACAATCATTCCTTTAGTGACCATTCAAAGTCTCAATGGCACTGAAAAAGGTGACCTACAGCTAATCCTTCCACTTGCAATTGTCAAAACATCCACACAATTGGGGCACTAGGCAACCAGCACATATTTACAAGAGTTGCAACATCCCAGGGCCATCACATGATCGCTATTTGAGCTGTGTGGGGGCACAGCGATGAATGCAATTCGATTCTCACCAGGCTCAAGGTTCACTCAGCCTTCCTTCCTTCCGAGATGGGTAAAATGAGGACCCAGATCATTGGGGGCAAAAAGGCTGACTCTGTAAACTGCTTAGAGAGAGCTGGAAAGCACTGTGAAGCGGTATATAAGTCTAAGTGCTATTGCTATTGCTCTTCCTTTTCTCCCTCCCTCCCTCCCTTCCTTGGTGTACAGTGGGTAGAATGCTAAGTCTGCTCACGGCCAGGAGTTTGATCCTAACCAGCTCAAGTTTCGCTCAACCTTCCCTCCTTCCAAAGAGGGTAAAAGGAGGACCCAGATTGTTGGGGGCAAAAGGCTGACTCTATAAGTTTAGTTTACTTTTTTTAAAATTGTCATTGCACCTCGTACAATGAAATCAAACACCATCTTCAGTGCACATCATGACCAACTGTCTTGTTTGCAACAGAATGCTGGTCTCAATTATATTTGTAAGGACTACCTATAAGAGGTTAATGTATGGTAGATCTATTTATAGTGAAGAAAGTTGGAAGTTATTCTTTCATTCCACTTTCTCTTTTTTCCTTCTTTTTCCTTCTCTTTCCACTCCCAAGTTTGCTTTTTTCTTTAACCCTCCCTTTCCCCTAACCCCTCCATTTTTGTCTCTTTTGAATTTTTACCCTCTTTGTTGAAACTTAATTTAAAAAAAAGAATTTTTGGACATTCAAAAGCTAACAGCTCTTTTGTAATAAGCCTGCAATTTTCCTGCTCCTTCCTGGCATAGTTTGAGCCTGACAAATTCTTTATACCTTCTCTTTGGCATTCTGTGCTTCAACAGGAAATCGAACCATCGGTGTATTTTTTGAAAAAAATCCATCAACTTTCAACAACCCACTGTTTAATTTGGAGAAGCCCAGAATGGGAGAAGACTGGCCAATCTGGTTTTGAACCAGATGAGTGACAATAATATTTCTAGGCGCAAATAACTGGACTTTGTACACTAAAGTTGACCACTGCTTCAGTTGGTCACTTCTAGAGACAGGATGACTACATATAGTCTTAAAAATAAAGATGACAAAGTACAGTTCATGAGTGAAATTCATATAACAAATACAGAACTGTTATTTGTATGGCCAGCAATTCCAATGAAGAAGGACAGGTCATTAGATCCAGGAGAGGAGAGCACTAGCTTGATCATATGCATCCAGGCATTTTATTTGCAAAGACAACGTAGGGCATATTCCCAAGGCAAAGACTGAACAAAATTCAAACATTTGATTAATGACCAAGTTTAACTAATGGTGTTGTTCCTCCAACAGTCCAATAAGATGGATTATGCAATTCAGATTTGTGCAATCAATCAATCCAATCCAACCCAATCCAATTCAGTTTACCCAGCCCAACCCAACCCAAGTCAGCCCAAACCAAGTGAGCCCCATCCAATATAACCCAATCCAACCCAATGCAACTCAATCCAATCCAGCCTAACCCAATCCAACCCAGCCTAACATAACACATCACAACTCAAGTCAGCAGAACCCAACCCAGCCCAATCCAATGCAGACTAACCCAACCCAACCCAATGCAACTCAATCCAATCCAGCCTAACATAACACATCACAACTCAAGTCAGCAGAACCCAACCCAGCCCAATCCAATGCAACTCAATCCAATCCAGCCTAACATAACACATCACAACTCAAGTCAGCAGAACCCAACCCAGCCCAATCCAATGCAACTCAATCCAATCCAGCCTAACATAACACATCACAACTCAAGTCAGCAGAACCCAACCCAGCCCAATCCAATGCAACTCAATCCAATCCAGCCTAACATAACACATCACAACTCAAGTCAGCAGAACCCAACCCAGCCCAATCCAATGCAGACTAACCCAACCCAATCCAATGCAACTCAATCCAATCCAGCCTAACATAACACATCACAACTCAATTCAGCAGAACCCAACCCAGCCCAATCCAATGCAGACTAACCCAACCCAACCCAATGCAACTCAATCCAATCCAGCCTAACATAACACATCACAACTCAAGTCAGCAGAACCCAACCCAGCCCAATCCAATGCAGACTAACCCAACCCAATGCAATGCAACTCAATCCAATCCAGCCTAACATAACACATCACAACTCAAGTCAGCAGAACCCAACCCAACCCAACCCAATGCAACTCAATCCAATCCAGCCTAACATAACACATCACAACTCAAGTCAGCAGAACCCAACCCAGCCCAATCCAATGCAGACTAACCCAACCCAACCCAATGCAACTCAATCCAATCCAGCCTAACATAACACATCACAACTCAAGTCAGCAGAACCCAACCCAGCCCAATCCAATGCAGACTAACCCAACCCAACCCAATGCAACTCAATCCAATCCAGCCTAACATAACACATCACAACTCAAGTCAGCAGAACCCAACCCAGCCCAATCCAATGCAGACTAACCCAACCCAACCCAATGCAACTCAATCCAATCCAGCCTAACATAACACATCACAACTCAAGTCAGCAGAACCCAACCCAGCCCAATCCAATGCAGACTAACCCAACCCAACCCAATGCAACTCAATCCAATCCAGCCTAACATAACACATCACAACTCAAGTCAGCAGAACCCAACCCAGCCCAATCCAATGCAGACTAACCCAACCCAACCCAATGCAACTCAATCCAATCCAGCCTAACATAACACATCACAACTCAAGTCAGCAGAACCCAACCCAGCCCAATCCAATGCAGACTAACCCAACCCAATCCAATGCAACTCAATCCAATCCAGCCTAACATAACACATCACAACTCAAGTCAGCAGAACCCAACCCAGCCCAATCCAATGCAACTCAATCCAATCCAGCCTAACATAACACATCACAACTCAAGTCAGCAGAACCCAACCCAGCCCAATCCAATGCAGACTAACCCAACCCAATGCAATGCAACCCAACCCAATTCAAGTCAGCTCAACTCAACTCAACCTCATCCAATCCAACCCAATGCAACGCAATCCAACAACACAACCTAATCTGCATGTCCATCATGGACCAGCAAAAGCAATTTGGATCAATTTTCACCAAAAATTGTGCTGGGTGGCGGTGTGGAGAAAAGCATAAAGGACACCAAAGAGAAAAATGTGTTTGCCACCTACCACGCTGTGAGGAGTTATTCTATAAATAGCCACCACAAGCAGAAAAGACCTTTGTTATGCAAGAGTTAAAACTGCTCCGAGAAGTGCTTCCTTAATTTATAGCAATTACATTAAACATGGGCTGCGTACCTTTGCAACTTCACATCTCTTAGGAGCCAGTCTTCGATCTGGCAAAAATGCCAGACTGACTAATCTACTCCACATTACTCAAGGGAGACTCCTGAAGGATCTCTGGCTACTAAAGGTCCTAATGGAGGGGGCAGATTTCCCATGACAGCTTTCGCTCCCTCTGCCCAACCGGCAATTACAAAATGCCCTGAAGCAAAGAGAATTTTAAATCATCTCAATTGTGATTTAGCCTCTACAACTGACGCACATAGCATTTTGGGATATACTGATGGGAGTAGTTAATAAGTCACACAGGCCCAGTTCTGTTTACATATGTTCGGTATAGGTAGCTTATCACTTTCTTTTAAGCTAATGACAAACTCGAGACATTACAGGAGTCTTAACTTGGGCTTCCTTGTCTCAATTTAAAACCTTCTGAAATCAATCTGCAATTACTTCTAGCATAGGAAGGCCCTTGGACAAAGATAGGTAGAAATGCCGTGTTTTACACAATGCTCTACCTCTGAACTACAGGTAGTCCTCAACATAAGGCCACAATTGAGCCCCATATCCTTGTCACTAAGTGGGACATTTTGTAAGGTCGCAACTGTACTGTGGGAGAGTGGGAACGTAATTTCATTCCTATATATGATTTGCTTGTCATGTATGGAGTGACAATAAAGGAACCTTGACCTTGACCTTGACCTTGAAAAGAGGAACACATGACCCCAGGACACTGCAGTGGTCATAAATATGAGTCAGTTGGCTAAGCGGCTGAATTTTGATTACAGGGCCATGGGGAATGCTGCAATAGTTGCAAGTGTGAGTGCCATTGTAACTTAGAATGGTCATTAAATAAAACTGTTTTAAGTTGAGGACTACCTGTATACAGAACCACGTGAGGATCCAAGAAATAAAACTGCATTTGAATATAAAGCCATCATCTGAATATAAAAACCCATTCAATTCTCCAAAATAAACCCCTTTGTAATTTCAGGCAGCAAGAAAACAAAAGTTTATCCCCAAGAATAAATAAAATAGATCCATCTGATTCAGATAGAATATTTTCTACATCTATTTCCTTGATAAATACACAGGGCTGTCCTTAGATCAGCATTCTAGCACTCTACTGAAATTCGAAGGAAGATAAGAATCACACCAAGGTTTTCCAGATATTCAGGAAATACTTGAAAAGGGTTCATGTATCCATTTCCCAATTTTGCCAAGCAACGCTACTAACAGAAGGATGCAATTTTCCACCTGAAAATACTGTAATGTTAGAGGGAGGCAATCCCGTAGCTTTATATAAATACCAAGAAGATCATCTTACATATCCTTTTCTGGTCAAGAAATAACCTGCATTATATAGATTATATATTTGAAGAATGGAGGTTAGCTGTGAATGAGCTACCAAAGAAGAACTTAGAAGCCATCTTGTTAACCAATCAGAACAACTGTCTTAGGACCTGGCATAGAAAAATCTCTTCGAAATTGCTTTCTGATGGCACATACACAGAAAAAGAAAGAAAGAAACTCGGTAAGTCTTTTTTTCATTGGTGTCCACCAAAACAAAGCAATAAATCTCTACTCAAGGTGGTATCTCTGTGACATCTCACATTTCCACTATCCACATTTGGGGCGTCCAATCTTGGCAACTTTAAGACTTGTGAACTTCAACTTCCAGAATTCCCCAGCCAACATGGAGAATTCTGGGAGTTGAAGTCCAGAAGTCTTAAAGTTGCCAAGGTTGTATACCTCTGATCTACAGTAGGTGACGCTTCAACTGATTGTAAAGCCAATATTGCTTTTTGCCACCACTTTCCTTGCAAGCTTTCAACAGCCAAGATCCCGTGACCTCCAAAGAGATAATACAGATGACTTAAAATCTCCTAGATGACACACATTAATGGATTCACCTTGTTGAAAATTTGCTGAGAAAAAAATGTAAGACTTACTTTGAAGAGTACAAATCCTTCTTGTCAGCTGATCCCAGGCTCTGAAAGACAGGAAATCATAACATTTAGTCCCATTTTCTCCTTAGGTACATGCAGAAGTTAAAAGAAGCATAAAAATAACAAGTATGACATCATGCACATAGGTGGCACCAATAAGACTTGAGTTCACCTTTGGTTACTTAGTTCCAACCCTTCATATGTCAGAAATAAATGGGAATGGTGGTATTCACAGCAATAGGAAGGAAATGGAACATCTAGATCAGGAGTGTTCAACTCTGACAACTTTAAGACTTGGGGACTTAAATTCCCAGAATTCCCCAGGTAGCATAGCTGGTTGGAGAATTCTGGGTGTTGAAATGCCCCAAGTCTTAAAGCTGCCAAGGTTGGAAATTTCTGATTTATATGTTTTAATTATGCATTTTTCAAGTGGCTGATGTCCCAAAACTCCTTCAACTAACCCAATCTCATGGCAAAAATTCAGAGTATATTAACTACTTGTTAGTCCACGAGAAAATAAGGGAAATTAGCATGAACTTCAGCAGGGACCTATTGCAAAAAAAAGGGAAAAAAGGAAGGGATTAAGGAATTAAATGGGGGAAAGGGAAGGGAAGGATTAAGGAAAGGGAAGGGAAGGGAAGGGAAAGGAAGGGAAGGGAAGGAGAGGGAAGGGAAGGGGAAGGGGAAAGAAAGGGGAAGAACCTAAGGAAAGAGGGCATTGCTAAATTCATGATTTGTATCTCAGAAGATTAAATCTCACCCATTTTCCAAATGAAGCAGAAAACAAGAAGGTCACCTCCCAGAGACCAGAAAATAAAATGGAACTAATGAGCTTGATAAAAAGACAATTTCACACACTTTTGTATTTAATCAAGTACAATGTAATGCCTCTTCTTGGAAGTCCGGCTTCTTATAGGTCTCCATATGTGGATCCAACCAGAAAGAAAATCTACCACTTGGAAAAATCCTTAACTTTAGATTTTCTTAGTTAGGCTCCTATAATACAGTTCTTGCTAGCTAAGCAGAATCCCGTTTTGAGTCTAGAAATTCTGCACCATCATTTCTGCTACAGCTGGATCCATCCTGTGGGAAATGGGACATCTGTCTCGCACAATGCATCATCTTTCATAAATTCCACTGCAAATATTTTTCAATGGTTTGGAAGCTGGGAGTTTTCTCCCTTACTCTTTGAAAGCAAAAGGGGATACTGGATCCTGAATCTCTACTTAAATTCATGCTTTGTTTTCCACAAGCTTTCTGATTTGTCCATGCCAATCTGCCAATGGGGTTGTGAGATTCCCATGAGCTGTCCTTCCAAAACACAACTCATCCATCATCTCTCATTTTGTTAACAGGTGTCCTTATTCCCAAGTAATTTAAGTCTTTGATGGAATCCTAAATGGCCCAGTCAAAAAAGCTAGCATTTGCAAGGCAGAAACAGAAAATCCAGGTTAAATTCTCCCCCCCCCCAAGCCACCAAAATTGTATTTGAAATACAAATTAAATACATACGTGTTTGCAAAGAACTCAAATTCACTGTGGATCTTCAGGATCAGTTGAAGCAAAGACGTATTCTGTGATCTTACATTTGGGAAGGTTGTAGGGTAATCATTGTAAATTGGCAAATCCACCAGCATATGAGTAAAAATATACACTAAGGTGTCAATTTTCAAAAAACATTGAATTCTGCATCTGGATTCCTAACTTGCTTTAAATCATCTAGCTAAAGTGATGGTTTGAAGCAAGATAGGAATCCAGATGTAGAATTCAATGTTTTAGCTAATTGAAGTTTGTTGAATACACCATCATTCAATGGATTCAAACATGCTATGGTTCACAAACCACAATGGCTGATTTAATACAATGCACCAAATTAATCCCAACATTATGGATTTTCTCTTTCCATGTCCTCATCCCTCACTTCTCATGTTGGGTCAGCCAATGCTGAAGGAAGCAACCATTATTCATATCATCATCTACAGGCCCAATGTTCACCTTGGGAGTTTTAAGACTCCCAACTCCAAGGATTCCCCAACCAGCATGCTGGAAGTTGGCATCTAGACATCTTCAAATTGCTAAGGCTGAGAAACATTACACTAAATGATTTCTACTCTCATATTAGAACCAACTCCAGAGAGAGACATTTCTTGAAGGCTACTCTCATCTGCTACGATGCCACCATAGTGCAACAGTCCAGCATGCTTTTTATTTGGCCTTTGGACAAAGAAAATCCTACAGCATGAAAGAGTCAGCAAAGCTGTTGACTATTCATGCTTTTCTAGGTGGGAGGAACAAACATGGAGATCATAGAAAGAGAGAAAGAGAGACCCAACCTTAGATCCAGATTGTTCAAGTTTTCAGAATGTTCTCAAGATCTTTCAGGGCCATTCAAGCAGAGGTTTCCTCCCCTATTTTTTTTTTCAATTGGCTGCCGTACTCCTTGCATTTGCAGAATGCGGGAGAGAGATGAAGTTGGTGCTTTCTTGCTAGCAGCATGCTTGCACTTTCAAACTAATGTTGTATTTTCACATTATGGTTGCCAGGCAGCAACTCCAAGACAATTCCAAAGGAGGGAGAAAGCCACCAGGCAGAATACTAATCAATGGTGCAAATAAACTGTTCACCGGTTGAGATTCCCCTCCTAGAAACCGTCATTCACAAACTGAAGAACAAAGTCTCACATGCAAAGTAAAAGCAGAAGGTGTCTTTCTAGACCTCAGGTTTCTCAAGCGCCAATATTATTAGACTGCAGATTAGATAAAACTTGGGTTTTAATGCTACTGTTCTCCTTCCTTTACTTTTTTTTCAAGAGATCTGAACTTTCCTGTGTACACATGCTACAAGCAGCACATGCAAGGTAAACATCATTTATAGCGAAGGTCTTCAAACTTGGCAAGTTTAAGACTTGTGGACTTCAACTCCCAGCATTCCTGAGCTAATATGAACTGGAGGAGAAATTCTGGGAGTTGAAGTCCACAAGTTTTAAAGCTCCTGATTTATAGCTATGCTCATTTTATGAATGCAATGAGCATTAGGGCAGATTCAGTAGAGAAGGATGCCATGTTGTTCACTAACAATCTTCTAAAGCAGGGGACTCCAACCTTGGCAAGTTTAAGACTTGTGGACTTCAATTCCCAGAGTTCCTCGGCCAGTTTTGGGAATTGAAGTCCACAAGTCTTAAACTTGCCAAGGTTGGAGTCCCCTGTTCTAAAGCCCTTGGAGGATGGGCCAGAGAGAACATACAACTGAACAGCAAGGCATATGAGATCTTTCACTGATCTAACAACAGGTTAACAATTATGTCTGAAGCATCACGTTGAAAACTTGAGTTGGCTGAGTTCCTTGAAAATCCTATAGGCCAGTGGTCGCCAACCAGTGGGGTGGAGACCACTGGTGGTCCGCAAGAAAATTTTGGTGGTCCACAGAGAAATGTCACCCCTAAAGCACCCCCAAAGCAATTAATCTAGGCTGTGCAGGAACACAAGGCTGCACACCCACATGGCCCATGGGAACACAAGGCTTGCATTGCTTGCATTGTGAACAACACGAGGTAGTGAAGGGAGGGGGGAAACTTGCCCCATTCATCCCACACACCTCGACTGGCCACCGGGCTGCTTCTTTCCGCTTCTTCCTTCTTCTGCTTCTGACAGCACGCAAGGAAAACAGCAAAAGTCTTTCTTTCTCTCCCCCAAACTCTGCCAGAAATGAGTCTTTGGGACCCTGCAAGGCATCCTGTTCCAAGGGGCTGTGCCAGCAAAGACTCATTTCTGGCGGAGTTTGGGGGAGAGAAAGAAAGACTTCTGCTGCTTCTGCTGCTTTCCTTGCATGAAGCCCAAAGTCTCTCTCTCTCTCTCCCCCTGAGAACGAAGCTGGAGACAGTATCCTGCGACCCCAAATAAAGAATGATCAACTGGTAGGAAAACAGGATGAGGAATTTTCCTGCAGACTTTTTTTGGGATTTTCCCAGGTCCGTGGGATTTAAAATTATGAGTTTGGTGGTCCCTGAGGTCCAAAAGGTTGGCGACCCCTGCTATAGGCAGTGTTTCTCCACATTTGGCCGTTTGAAGATGTGCGGACTTCGACTCCCAGAATTCCACAGCCAGCCATGGGAATTCTTGGAATTGAAATCCACATGTCTTAAAGAGGCTAAGGTTAAGAAACCCTTGTCTGTAGGTAGTTTCCATAATATTTTTTCTTCCCCTGGACTAAACAGTAATTTCAGGGCCAGATTTGGTGTAATTACTGTTCTCTCACACACAAGCTAAAAGGCAATTGTTTCATCTCCCAAATTAATGCATTTACTTTCATTTTTTTGGGGGGGGGGGGACCAGGGACCAGGGAATGGTTCCATGCAGAAGTTTTTCCACAGACTGGAAGGGTGTGTGTTTTTGTGCGCTCCCTGCATCCTGTGGATGGGGCTTTGCTTGTTTGTGTGGACAGGTTTCTGGCATGCCATGGCCCAGTGTTGCTCCACAGTTCCGTGGCTGGGGACACAGTTGCGTGGCAGTGCTAGAGAACAGGTAGGTATGGTCATTCTGTTGAGGTCCAAGATATTGGAATTCAATGGATTTTGATGCAATTCCATAAGACTGTTCTGTAAATTCATGCTAAGCTTTCATGTATTGCAGATTGTTTCTATATATATTTTATTAAGGTTTTTATTGTCTTCTCTTTTTCCCCCTACTCTTTCCCCTGGTCTTTTGCAGTTATTTATACAACTTTTTGAACTTTTCAAAGAAGCATCTGTTTCATTTGTGAAGAATTATACCCATCTGTATTACTGCACCAATCTTCGTTAGTGCATAAGCCAAAGCATATTTCAACAACAGATATTTCTGCCGTAAATTACCAACTCTGTCAACATTAGCTTTCTCATCTAAGGGGATTGTTATTAGCATCATCCTTGCTTTAAAAAAAAACAACTTTTGAAGGTTGACAGGCAATATGCCGATTTGTTTCAAAGCATTGACTGGGTTCATAAATACTGCTAAGCCATGGTTTAATTATTCCGTGGTTTACTGAAAAATTTAACATTAGCCAAATTGGGGTTTACAAACCCCAATAGCTGGGTCCAATACCACCTTAAGTTCAGCCTTCCCAGGAAAACTAGAATATAGCATAACAGAGTTGGAAGGGACCTTGGAAGTCTTCTAGTCCAACCCCCCAGGAGAACTTATATAATCTTGGTCAAATGATTGTCCAATCTCTTCTTGAAAAACTCCATTGATGGAGTACCCACAATTTCCAGAGGTAAACTGTTCCACATTCCGGGCATTATTTATTTCTCAGTGTCAGGAAATTTCTCCTTAGTTCTAGGTTGCATTCCTCTCTTTGATCAAAGTTTCTCTTTGATAAGTTAACCAGACAGGAAATACAACTAAATGAGTTAGATCTATTTTATGATAAGGCTACATTATTGGAAACTAGCAGGTCTGAAAATACAAACTTGCCATGCCTACTTTTAACTATCTCCTCCATTAGAGTAGATCCTTCCTAAGTCTCTTCTAACTTGAACCGTTGGGTGACTGAAGGCTCTTCCTACTTTTATCTGATTGTTTTCCAGGTATTATTTATTACTGTCATCTCCCAAGGTCATCCTTTGAGCCATCTGATCAATTAGGGCAGTTCTGTAGGAAATGAGCAGTCTTAGCCTGAGGTAAGGGTCAAACACAGTCACGAGTCCTGGCATACCTGCAAGAAATCTAAGTACAGCCCACTTTGAATGCCTTTCTTATCTCCCGCCCATTTCCCTTGACTGTTAGTTGGCCAGATTCTTGTAGAGAGCTCAAGCTTGCAATAAATCTTTCCACTCATTTGAACTGCCTGAATCTCCTGATTTCCCAGCACTTGACAAGGTCCTTAAGTTTATTTCTCTAAACCATTAAGCCATTGGGGGCATCCCTCTCTCTTCGATTGTTTCCTAGGCTGCATCTTTTCCTCTCATTTCCTCCGAGATCGTTCTCAAATAGCATTACATCAAGTAAATCACGCACACCATAATAAAACTTTAGAAGCATCACAAAAATGTTTTTTTTTTTTAAAAAAAATCTTTTTGTCAATATGTACCATATCTTAAAAAAAAAAAAAACTTAACCAAGTTGCATTTGAAAGGAAAAAAGTATATTTCTACCACATAATGACTTCTCACTTCGGAGCATAAGGCAGAGAGAATGGTTCCAGTTTATTTTTTTAAAAAAACATAATACTTTTATGAATTAACTCAACTTTAAAGTAAATTCCTGGAGAATTCCATCCACATGACTAAAAAGATCCTACATGTTGGCATCATTTCTGGACTTCGGAGAGTTCAACACACTTGTCTCACCCTCGGCTTCAAGCACCCCAGTTCCACCCCTGGAGTTTTTTGCAGCCACATATGAATCATGATCAAGGCAGACCCAACACAACATTTTTTGATTACTTACCTCACTGATGACTCAGAGTTTAGGAACCACATATTAAACCCCTTAACAAAATAATGGGAGAAAGTTAAATTTGCTAAAGTATATTTTTGGATGATGCATTTGCCTGTTTTGAATTTACCTATTGGGAAAGAGCACAGAAATCCTGTTTCCTCCAGAACAATATTTTCAAGAAGCACATATGTATAAGTGATGGGTAGAAGATAACCTTGGGCTGAATAGTTGCTATAGAGGAAGAGAAAATGTCCAACAATTGCTGAAGACAGTGGATATGCTCCAACTTCCTGTTCTTCTATTATTCTAGAGTTGGCTTTTCATACCAGAGCAGCGTCAGAGCCTGGAAAGTGTCAGCCTGTAGGAGATGACCAGGCTGGGCCTGATGGAGGGGTCAAATGCGTTATCAGTCATGAGTGCCTCCATGCCCACAAGAGATCTAACTCCAGACCATCTTGAATGCCTTCCAATTCTCACTCATTTCCCTTGACCATTAGTAGCTCAGATTCTTGTAGAGAGCTCAAGCTTGCAATCAATCTTTATACTCATTTGAACCACCTTCATCCCCTGATTTTCCGAGAATTTGATATAGCCCTTCAGATAGGAAACATAACCACATGAGATAAATCTGTTTAATTGTAAGACGATCTTAACTGAATCTTGCAAATCTGAAGATAGAAGCTTCCCACTGCTATTTTTAATTGTCTCATCCATTAAGGTGGGTCCTTTCCAAGTTTCCTTCTCTGACCATTAGGTGGCTGCAGGCTCTTCCCTCTCTTATCTGATGGTTCCCTAGACAGTATTTTTTTTCTCTCATCCCCCATGGTCACCACTTTCAACCAAGTAATTAGTTAAGGCAATTTCTTCCTCTGTCTGTTAGATGATCGAAGGTTCTTCCTTCTCTTATCTGGTTGTTCTCTAGTCTTCCTCCCCCAAGGCCATCCACTCAACCCATTACAGAAATATCTACCTACTTATAACATAATGCTAGAAAAATTACATTTAATCTAATCTAATATGGCTGGCATAGAAAGATTAAACCTAATCTTTCTACGCCAGCCATATTATGGTTTTATGCATGCCAGGAGTCCATGCACTATGCCTTGTTATCCAGACCAGGGGTCTCCAACCTTGGCAACTTTAAGCCCGGCGAACTTCAATTCAGGCAGCTGAAGTCCGCCAGGCTTAAAGTTGCCAAGGTTGGAGACCCTGGTCCAGACCACTTCACTCAGTTTCGTAAACAACTAAACTGAGCTTATTCAACAAATCATGATGAAAAACAATCACGACTTAGCAAAATCGATGAGCCCATTCATTATGTTGGTAGAGATTCTGTATCTTCTCATTCGGAGCTGTCCAACGTAAGACCCATTATTTCCCGGGGCACTTCCATTGCGGTTCCTCGGGTATGTCTCTTGCATCACTTACCTTGAGGTAAAAGGATTTGTCACTTTTACATATTTGGCACTGCCTGCTCCCCAAACTCAAATGTATCTTAACCTTTAAAAGCTCTTTCGAAAAAGAAAGGGGAAAAAAGAGCTAGGATAATTTGTCCTTTTCAATCATAATCCTCAAGGTCAAAACGATGGCATTCTAAATTTATCTTGGAAGGTTTCTCATTGTCAATAGTCCAAGTACAGAGAGCAAATATCTATGCATTTCTTATACTTACACACAGAGAAAGAAGGGGTGGGGAGAAGAGAGACTGATTTGCTAAGGATTGATCTGTGATGATCTTTGAACTTGGTTGTTTTTTTGCAGACATTTAATTACCCAAGCTAGATAACATAATCAGTGCATCATTAGCTAACCTAGTTTGGGGAATAACTTTTTTTGCCAGAAAAACACCATCTTTAGAGAGCAACCAGGACTGTAGGTAGGTAGGTAGGTAGGTAGGTAGGAGATAGATAGGTGTGTAGGTAGGTAGGTAGGTAGGTAGGTACATAGATAGATAAATGGATGGAGAGATATAGAAGGATAGATGATAGATGGATAGATAGATAAATAGATGGATAGATAGATAGATAGATAGATAGATAGATAGATAGATAGATAGATAGATAGATAGATAGAACTCTAGATGAACTCTATACAGAAGCCTGATGATGGCAGGTGAGATTCTGCTGAAATGTTGCTACAACTTTAAAAGCACAACTATAACGATGTGGGAAAATACCCGAACAAAGCTGAATACCATAGATAGATAGATAGATAGATAGATAGATAGATAGATAGATAGATAGATAGATAGATAGATAGATAATGATAGATAATGGATGGTGGGGACTGGAAGACCTATGATAAATGGACAATACTTGGCTTGAAGGAGGAACTAGAGGGGATGTGGAATGTAAAGGCCAAAGTAGTCCTAGTGGTAATAGGAAGAATTGGGGCTGGAACCCCTAAGCCATAGAGGGGCTCCAACAGATCCCAGGAGCAACATCAGAGCTCTCCATCCAGAAGAGCGCAGTGCTAGGAACATCTACAAAAGGTACAGAACCTTCAAACTCCCAGGCCTTTGGTAGAGGATTGAAGAGACACAGATCATCCATAGAGGCGAGAAAGAATACACAGAGGGGGGGAGGGGGGGGAGCAGCCTTCAAACTTTAATTTACCAGCCAGCTTTAATTTAAAAAGAAAACAAAGGGTTGCCTCGACAAAGGGTTGCCTTGCCTTATCTGGCACACACACACACACAGCATGCTGAGGCATCCGAGCAGCAAATTTGCTTGGCACATTACAGCTAAACTGATTACAGGAGAGTCAGCCAATATGTCAAAGAGATGAAAGAGAAGGTCTACCACCACATCTTAAGAAATTAAGCACAGCTGGAAGGAGAGATCTATCAGGATACTTGAAAGATGTTCTGCATCTTTGGTGTGTTTGTGTGTGTTTGTGTCTGCATCTTTTGTTCCTTTGACTCCTTGCTTTGTGAAATGTTTCAATGCCAAAAATGTGCGGGCTTCTTCTTCTTCTTTTTAAATGATTGAAAAAGATGCAAAATGGGCTTTGGGAAGACGAGGAAGATTGAAATGAAATGAACAAGAATCCTGGTCGAGGGGCCCTTGGTCGAGTGGCCCTTGGGTGCTCTCTGAGCTTGGTGGTTTTCTTGCAGACCTTTCATGACCCAAACTAGGTACCCTGCTCATGCTGATGATGTTACCGGGTTTGGTAATGAAATGTCGGCAAGAAAACTGCCAAGCTCAGAGAGCACCCAGGACCCCACAGTTCAACCCTGAGCTGCAAATATTCTCCCATATACAATCTTTATTAGAAACTTGGTTATTTAGACAGCCATCTTTGAAGTCTCTTTAATGAGTCCCTAGATTGGAGGCTCCCCAACCTTGCCAACTTTAAGACTTGTGCACTTTAACTCCCAGAATTCTCCAGCCAACATGTTCTGAAAAAGCTTCTGAGATTAGAAGCAAAATGTCTGAAAGAAAAATCAAAAAGTCCACTTGCTTTTCAAAGAAAACCACTTTTAGGCTTTTGCCATCGCTGCTCTCCAGCTAGGTAGATCTGACAAAAATCAGTTTCAATCAAAAGAGATTGAGGGTCTGATGGCATTTGAAGAGAGAAGACCATGCTGGCAAATTTTGCGAGCTACTTGGGCTCGTCTTAAATTTGTCAGTGAGCACAACTATGGCTCCAGTGAAATAAAATTAAGTTACTGCTGCCGACATTTTTAGAATAAGCGGTTTTTACTCCAAGGTGGTCTGCTAAGAAACAACATTACCAAGGGATCCTAGTTACTAATAGCAGGGGACATGACTCAGAGCGAAGTCTAAGCAGGAAGAAGAAAAAAAAATATCAGGGGTTTGGATTTCAGAACCCCCTTAATTTCCCCATTAAATCCTCTCCGTTATCCAGGATTATTCTGCTTTTCTAAGCGGCTCAAAGCTCAGGTTGGCGGTGTCAAAAATTAAACTTTGGAAAAGAGCTTTTCTGGCCACTTTTAGCACAGCCAGAAATAAAGATTATGTAATTTGCATTCAGCAGAGCCTGTTGTTGAAAGTTCGCAAGGAAAATAACTGTATATATGCCTAGTCAAAAATTAGAGAGGGAGAAACACAAGTTTGTTTTGGTCAGTAAAGTGACTCAAGCCCTCCGAGGGAGCAGAAATACTGACTAAGAAAGCCTTACTTTATAGCAAAGCACCCTTTATACGTCTTAACCACCAAATTATACAAAGAAATCTGGTTGCAACTCCACAGGCAAGATTGAAATTGAAGGAGTATTTTCCCCCCACCGATTTGACACACACACAATCAGACACACATACACACCCCAATAAAACAGCTCCTACTAGGCTGAAAAATGACTGGACTTAAAAAAAAAAAAACCTAACACCCCAGGGTCTGAAATATTAAGCCCCCTATTAAGAAGTCAGAGGGACTTTATAGGAATGAATGCATGAACTGCTGATATTATTTCAACTCACATCTCAGCCAGACAGTTGGGCTTTTTACACACCTACAGCCAGTGCCTAAGGGACAAACTAAACATTACACAAACCCTTTACACATTTCGAGTTTAACGGCAGGAAAAAAGAAAGAAGGAAAATGCTCTGGAGAGGGAGGAGAAGATGGAGTGGGATAGGGGCCCTTTGGTTTTTCTCCCCTATTTTGTTACATTTTCCTCTTTGCAATCTCCCACTTTCCAAAATTCAAGTACGGAAGCAATGGACAAAGGAGATTTTTAACAAAGGCAGGTGTGGATAATATGATCAGAAAAAAATATATTAAAAAAATAATATAAAAAATATACGTATAATATGATCTGGAAAGCCCAGAAATATTTCACAAGAAGAGTTCTCCACTCCTCTACTCGTTGTAGAATACCTGATGCCACCAGACTTGAAATTCTAGACCCAGAAAACCTTGAATTATGCCGTCTTCGGTCTGATCTAAGTATGGTATATAAAAATCATACATTGCAATGTCCTGCCTGTCAATGAATACTTCAGCTTCAACCATAACAACATAAGAGCACACAATAGATACAAACTCAAGGCAAATCGCATCAAACTCGATTGCAGAAAATACGACTTCAGCAACAGAGTGGTCAATGTCTGGAATACTCTATCTGACTCTGTGGTTTCTTCCCCAAACCCCAAAAACTTTAACCTTAGACTGTCTACTATTGACCTCACCCCCTTCCTAAGGGGCCTGTAGGGGGCGTGCATAAGCGCACCAACGTGCCTACAGTCCCTGTCCTATTGTTTCTTTTATTTTTCTTATATGTACCCATTTCATATATTCATAACTATGTATATACTTATACCTATTATCTTGTAAGCGATTGACAAATAAAAAAAACAAAGAAAAAACAGAATAACAGAAGGGATCTTGGAGATCTTCTAGTCCAACCCTCAGCTCAAGCCGAAACCCTATACCATTTTAGACAGGTGGTTGTCCAATCCCTTCTTGAAAACCTCCCGTGATGGAACATCCACTATTTCTTTCAGGAAAATTAGAAGGGGTAAGACTTTGATGCCTTATCTTAGATTTCAAAATATTAATTGGGTTAGCATCTTGCACTGAGCCAACCTTATTTTAATCATGATTCATTAAACCAGCTCCATTAAACCAGTTCCATTGGCTGAGTTTGTGCAACACACCAAACCAGAAACCATGCTTTCTAAATTGTGTTGTTGAGTTCACAGAAAACACTAGACCAAGGGCGAATGAATTCCATCACACAATGGAGTATGTTAAATAAATAGTTGGCTTCAATTAGAGATAGATGGGTAGATAGATAGATAGATAGATAGATAGATAGATAGATAGATAGATAGATAGATAGAGTGGTAGGTAGGTAGGTGGGGTAAAGACAGAGACAGAGATAGAAAGACAGGAATAAATAATAAGTAATAAATAGTTGGCTTCAATTAGAGAAAGATAGAGATAGGGAGAGACAGAGACAGACAGAGTTGGAGATAAAGAGAGAGACAGAGAGAGAGACAGAGACAGTCAAAGACAAACAGAGATGGAGATATCTCCCCATAAATCAAATCTAATCTAATTTATTATAGCCCTAAGGCCAGATACAAACAAAATATTGAAGATGTGCCACATTTTTCTGGATGCATGCATATGTGTATTAGAGAGTAACAATCCATAATGGAGTCTAAAAACAATTAAGAACATAATTACGAAAACAAATCCAAGTAAAATACTATTGTGAGAAGTTCCAATCCTAAGTAATGGAAATGGTAGCACGGAACTGGGCCGCTAGAGAAGTTATGTTCAAGCCATCACCTGAGAAAAATAGTACAGTATTCCTCAACTTGCAACCATTTGTTTAGTAACTGCTCGAAGTTACAATGGCCTGAAAAACAAGTTTTTCACACTTAAGAACGTTGCAGCACTTCGTGGTCACATAATCAAAATTCAGATGATTGGCAACTGGTTCATATTTCTGATGGTTGCCGTGTCTCCAAGTCACATTATCCCCTTTTGTAACCTTCTGACAAGCAACGTCCACAGGGAGGCCAGATTCACTTAACAACCATGGTGTCACTTAATGACGCTGGCAAGAAAGCTCGTAAAATGAGGCAAAACTTGCACAACAAATGGCTTATTAACAACATACATTTTGAGCTCAGTTGCGGTTATAGGTCAAGGACTACCTGTGTTAAACAGAAATTTCACACAGCATATATAAGGCTCTGTTTAGAGTCCTTAGCTCAGAAAAAGTATAATAGCAAGAGCACTTAGACTTATATACCACTTCACGGTGCTTTTACGGCCCTCTCTAAGTGGTTTACAGAGTTAGGCTATTTGCCCCCAACAATCTGGGTCCTCATTTTACACACACACACCCTTGGAAGGAGGGAAGGCTGAGTCAACCTGGAGCCTGGGGAGATTCGAACTGCCAAATTGCAGGCAGGCAGCAGAAGTAGCCTGCAGTACTGCACTCTAACCACGGTCCCATCACAACTAATGAGCAATAGCCCTTAGACTTATATACCACTTCACGGTGCTTTTATGGCCTTCTCTAAGCGGTTTAGAGAGTAAGCCTGTTTCCCCCAACAATCTGGGTCCTCATTTTACCCACCTCGGAAGAATGGAAGGCTGAGTCAACTTTGAGCCTGGTGGGATTTGAACTGCCAAATTGCAGGCGGCTGGTAGTCAGCAGAGGTAGACTTCAGTACTGCACTCTAACCACTGCTCCTCATAACATTCATCATAACATATATTAGCCCAGGCAATTATGGTTGGGTTGGAAGGCCGAGTCAACCTTGAGCCTGGTGAGATTTGAACTGCCAGATTGCACGCAGCCAGCAGTCACCAGAAGTAGCCTGCAGTACTCCACTCTGACCACTGTGCCACCGTGGCTCATTATTATCATAATAGAATTTGGCCCAGAGTTTCTATTGAACAATTACAGACAAACAGACAGACAGACAGACAGGATATTTTAAACATATTTCTATGCACCTTCAGTTATGTCCATGGTTCAATAGAAACTCAAGGGCATATTCTAATTATACTTTTTCTGACATAAGGACTCTAAAACAGAGCCTTATCTATGTTTTATACACACACACACACATTATACGCATACATATATCTCGCCCAACTCTGCAAAATTACAGACCGAATTAGAATTTTCCAGGTATCAATTTTTTAATTTTAATTTTTGCAGGAGGACTACAGAAACCTATGAACTTATTTTTACAGGACTACAGAAATTGATTTGAACAACGTTGTTAAGTCTTCCTTCCCTGCAACCAAGCTCTTCAAATTCATGCTTAGGATTGTGGGGTTGATTTGTTAATGATCCAAACTCTCCCCTTGCTGCTTTTGTTTTAAAAACGGGAGTCCAAAATAGACGTTTGCCACTGACCAATGGCGCCGAGAGCAAATGATTAGATTTGCTATTTATACGGGCTCCATTAAATATTTAGGCATCAAACTGAATCAAGGAAGCAGAAGACATACTGGTGAATAATTTGAGCATAGAAAAAAACCCTGGAGGGGAAAAAGAATTTATTTTTTTGGGTACATATTTTCAAGCTCATTAATTGGGAAGACAGCCTTGGGGGGGGGGGGAGAAGTATTTTCTTTTTCCCCAAAATCATTACCCATTCTTTAGAGTGTGTCATATGAAAACAGTTATATAAAAGAATAAATTATATTTGTAATGGCAAGAAACCCAGAATAAAACTAGGAACTGAGATGTTCCCATATAAAGATAGGAGACAGCTATCTGTTCCAAATTTTAAAAGTTTAGTGTTAAGCCAAATCAAATTCACAACATACCAATACGAATGTAAAAAGGGATCCCCACCCAGAAGGACTTTTGAGTAACCAACAATCTCCCAGACTCTTAATTTAATGCCTGGGTCAACTACTGGCTCTCAATCAGAATAGTTTTAGTAATTCATTCAATACAAAGCCAAAAACACAGCCGAGATTTTAAATCGCTACAATCGGGTTTTGTTTTTTTTAAAAGGCATTTATGAAAAAGGCAAAAATGCTGAACTAGATTCAGCTTCTTAACTTTTAGCAGTTTGGTGTGTCCAAAAGCTGTTAATTCCATTTCCCTTTCAGACTCTCCGAAGTGAAATTAATAATAGGAAACACAGGAGATTGGTATCTAATGCCTTGCATTCATGCATAATTTGATCAAAGGGAGGAGAATTACCTGGAGAACATAGTAGAAAATCTGCAAATACTGAACACTAACTGAAAGAAATGCTAATTGTAAAATATTTGGTCCATATGTAAAAATGCAGTTAAATCTTCCATATCTACTTTGACTAGAAATGCAGAGGGTAGGGAAATCAATTATATAATGTTCTGCCTGCCTGCCTGCCTGCCTGCCTGCCTGCCTGCCTGCCTATCTATCTATCTATCTATCTATCTATCTATCTATCTATCTATCTATCTATCTATTATCTATCTATCTATCTATCTATCTATCTATCCATCCATCCATCCATCCATCCATCTATCTATAATCTAGCTGTCTATCATCCTATCTTCCATCTATCTATCTATCTATCTATCTATCTATCTATATCTATCTTATCTATCTCTATCATCTATCTATCTATCTATAATCTAACTATCTATCATCCTATCATCTATCTATATCTGTCTGTCTGTCTATCTATCTATCTATCTATCTATCTATCTATCCATCCATCCATCCATCCATCCATCTATCTATAATCTAGCTGTCTATCATCCTATCTATCTATCTATCTATCTATCTATCTATCTATCTATCTATCTATCTTTCTATCTATCTATATCTATCTATCTATCTATCTATCTATCTATCTATCTATCTATCTATCCATCCATCCATCCATCCATCCATCCATCCATCCATCCATCCATCCTTCCATCTATCTATCTATCTATCTATCTATCTATCTATCTATCTATCTATCTATCTATCTATCTATCTATCTATCTATCTATCTATCTATCTATCCATCCATCCATCCATCCATCCTTCTATCTATCTATCTATCTATCTATCTATCTATCTATCTATCTATCTATCTATCTATCTATCTATCTATCTATCTATCTATCTATCCATCCATCCATCCATCCTTCTATCTATCTATCTATCTATCTATCTATCTATCTATCTATCTATCTATCTATCTATCTATCTATCTATCTATCTATCTATCTATCTTTGAGAGAGAGGGAGAGATAAACCTCATTTCCAGGCCAAGCATCTTGTTCCTGCGTATATTTAATCTGGTTTTAGTGTTTTTGTTGTTTTAAAATCTTTTAGTATTTGAACCGTAATATATTTTTTGAGTTGTAAGCCACCCAGAGTTACCGAGATGGGTAACTATAAGCATGAATGAATGAATGGATGGATGAATGAATGAATGAACGATAGTAGAACCAGGATAAGCTAAATTAACCATCTGACAGAGATGCTTTCATAGCAGAGAATACCTGTGACTCAGGATTAACTGTGGGGGTTTCGGGCGGGGGGGGGGGGGCTGTCCTCTGAGCATGCTTGGTTTCCTGCAACTAATTTGTTTCATGATGTCACCTCGTCCGATGATGAAACGGGATGTTTTAATCTGAATTCTTGCACAGAGCGTAGGGTTGATTCAAATGGGATCTACCAAGGATTTCATCCATTCTCGATGCATTAAAACCTTATGGGAAATCCGGGTTTTCCTCTATTCTAGATTGACAATGCATTTTCTTCTGTTTTTTTTTTTTGTGTGTGTGTGGAGGGGAGAGGGAGGAAAAATTGGAAGCAGTTTAATCCTCCCAGACACTGCAGACTGGGGTGTATACTATGTGTACTAGCACAGTATGAAAATATTTTGTGATGGGATCATTCTTATCAATACCTATATATCAGCTGGAATTCTACACTTCTCGCTTTCTCAAAATGTCCTTAGGAGCATTCAGGAATGCTAAGTACCTTTCTGCATTTCACTACAAACTCTTTCTTTGTACTCTGCTCAAAAGTTTAACATTATGTTTTTAATCTCGTTGATAGTTAAAGAGTCCAGCCTGGAATTCTTGTCCTGGTGTATCAGTGATACACATCTTCTAAAACAAGGAACATAAAAGTCCATCCAATCTCTTTTCCAATTTCATCTTTACAACTTAATGGATTTCTGGTAATAGGATATTATTACAGTAATATCTTTGGTATAGGCGCAAGGATTGCTTTCTCCATTCTCAAGGATGAATTTTTCTTTGAATACCAGATTAATATTTGCCCAAGTATCTATCTGACACATTATTATTTGCCTTGATTTTATTCCGTTATTAATAACATTCTAAGACATCAACTGCAGAGCTGTTTTTAAAAGAGTCTGCAAAAATTGAATATCCATGTGAGTTGGCCTTTGAAATTCAGGAAACTCCTTTTGATCAGTTCACTAATAGTACATATGATGCTGTTAGAAAAAGGTTGCTAATTCCATAATTTCAATTAATTTAATTACTGTTCATTTCTCTGCACACCTAGGTGGATTCCTACTTTGTGGTGTGCTCTAGATGTTTGAGGGCATTGTTATGCCGGTTTACTGTGGTGGCACAGTGGTTAGAATGCAGTATTGCAGATTAATTCTGCCCACTGCCAGCAGTTCGATCCTGACTGGCTCAAGGTTGACTCAGCCTTCCATCCTTCCGAGTAAAATGAGGACCCAGATGGTTGGGGAGGTAATATGCTAACTCTGTAAACTGCTTAGAGAGGGCCGCAGTGGCTCATGAGGGAAGATGCTGGACCTGCATACCGCTGAGCTTGGCAGTTTGATTCCCACGTACGGACAAGAAAAGAGCCTTCCCCAATTACCAGCATGGTCTTCTCTCTTCAAATGCCACCAGGCCTGCAATTTCTTTGCATTGAAATGGATTTTTGTCAGATCTACCTGGCTGGAGAGCAGCGGTGGCAAAAGCCTAAAAGGAGCTTTCTTTCAAAAGCACGTGGACTTTTCCATTTTTCTTTCAGACATTTTACTTCTCATCTAACAAGCTTTTTCAGAACATGCTGGCTGGAGAATTCTGGGAGTTAAAGTCCACAAGTCTTAAAGTTGGCAGGATTGGAGAGCCTCCAATCTAGAGACTCATTAAAAAGACTTCAAAGATGGCTGTCTAAATAACCAAGTTGCTGATAAAGATTGTATACGGGAGGAATATTCACAGCTTGGGATTGAAATTGTGGGTCCTGGGTGCTCTCTGAGTTTGGAGGTTTTCTTGTGGACGTTTCATTACCAAACTAGATCACATCATCAGCATGAGCAGTCCCACAGGTAAAGATGATACCACTCGAAAAAATTCCTTTCACAGAGGCAGCCAGCCACCTGGGTGATCCCTGGGAAATACGCTCAGCTGTCCCAATCCTCCTCTTTAAACCTGGGGAACCTACCCATTTGGTCTCTTTAGCGTGTAAACCATGGAGACCAAGCAAAGGAGTTATTCCATGGCCTCCTTTTTTTTTCAAGCAACACCGACTGAAAGAAAGTGGCTGAATGAGAACGCTTCCAAACATCCTAGGAATGAGCTGCAATGTTGGTGAATGCCTTAACTAAAGAAAGTTGACTGAAAAGAATAAATAGGAATGCCTCCGCCTGGGTTTGGCCAGTTCCTCTGGACTCTTCCCAAGCCTGACCCATTGATCAACTCAAGCCTTGGCTTGACACAAGCAAACACCAAGATTCCATGGGCACAACACTGTTAAAGAGATGTTCGCTTTTTGAAGAGCTTCAGCAAACTGTGGGAAGACGAGCCACAAGCAGGTATGGGCATGTTGACAACATTTTTCAGGGTGAGTCATTTTAGGCCAGTCAACAGAGGTGTGGCTTCTAACCCAACTGTCCTGAGGGTACATGATTGCAGTTACAGGACACAAACTATGAGCTTAAATACTAAGGCCCCATTACAAAATCAATACATAAACTGATTTATGGATTGGCGATCCTCTTAATTTACAAGCATACTGGTTGAAGGAGCACAACAGACATCAGAATAAGAGAATAACAGTGTTGGAAGGGATCTGGAAGTCTTCTAGCCTCAAGCAGAAAACCTCCAGTGTTGGAGCACCCACAACTTCTGAAGGTAAGCCATTCCACTGGTTAATTGTCCTCCTTGGCAGGGAATTTCTCCTGTTGTGGTTCGCTAGCAGCCTGTACAGACAGCAGAGGAATCGGACAGTGAGGAAGAACAGGGACCAGTCCGGGAGTCTGGAAAGGACTTGGATGAGGGTCCAGTGTCTGATGCAGAGATGGGGCCAGGACCCAGGATCTGGGAGTGGAGTGCTGAATCCGGAGCCTCCGGAGCCTGGCAGCAGCGAGGCAGAGGAACAAAGGGAGCCTGTTCCCAGTGTGCGTGTGTGCAGAGCTGCTAGAAGGTTAGAGCAGCTGAAACAAAAGGGGACTAAGGCTTGGAGGTGATTGCCCCTCCCATAAGGGATAAAAGTCAGGGCAAGATGACAAAACCTTTGCAGGAAGCAAAGTAGTTCAATAGATTCCAAGTCCTCCTTGAAGCTCTGTGAACTCTGGTTGGTTTTTTCTGGTATTTTGGGTGGCTTCTCTTATAATTAATCAGAGACTTCTGTTTTTGGCAGCATTCCACAGCACTAAAAGGCATGTGTGTATCTTGGGGAGCTGTTTAAGATTAGTTCTGGCTGGGAATGAAAGCAATTCCCAGCATTGCAATAAAATAGGTTTTGCTTTTTTTTTTTTTTTTTTTACCAAGTTTGTGTTTAATTACATTTGACGAAGCCTGGGTCAGAACATTTCCTTAGTTCTAGGTTGGTTCTGTCCTTGATTCGTTTCCATCCATCCAATGCTTCTTGTTCTGCTTCAGAGACTGTGAGTTCTAGTCCCACTTTAAACACAAAGCCAATTGGGTGACTTTGGGCCAGCCTCTCTCAGCTCTAAGAAGAAGACAGCAAGGGCCAATGATATCTTAAAAAAAGGTTGCCAAGAAAACTGTGTGGATTTTAAAGTAGCCGCTGAGATCCAAGACTGAACAGAAAACATAAATGGCATGCAGAGACACACATTTAGGAAAGAGGGAGAACAGTGGAAATGAAAACTAAGTGGTTGTCATTTGCAAGTTATTTGTGATGAAAGAAATCAGAACTGACTGAATGAAACTATTAAAATACTTCAGATCTGAAGTATATACCTCTGTATGGTTTGCCAATTGCACAGGGGCAGATAGGACAGCACTCCAGAGGGTTAATGTCATTGACCAGAGGATCATGGGTTGTCCTCTCCCCTCTTTGGAAGAGCTTTATAGCTCCCGCTGTCTTAAGAAAGTTCAAAAGATTCTCAAAGATCCATCTCAACCCTGGGCACCCTTTTTTTTAACTATTACCATCTGGCAGACAGTACAGGATAATGAAAACAAGGACAAACAGGCTGAAAAACAGCTTCTATCCCAGCAGTAGCTCTTTTGAATTCTACTGTATAGTGCCATATTAATCAGGGGTTTTAAATTCAATTGTATAGAATGTGAAGGATGTGTGTTTTAAAAATAAAACACAAGTTTTATTGTTATAGTCATAATGTACACTGAAGATGGTGTTTGATTTCATTATACAAGGTGCAATGACAATAAACTAAACTAAACTTTATAGATAGTCCTGAAATATACAGGAAAGGGAACAATTTCTGAGGATTTCTGAGAAAAGAATCATGGAATGATCGATGTGGAAGGGACCTTGGAGGTCTTCTAGCCCAACTCATTGTCCAAGGCAGGAGTTCTTATAGCGTCCTGGTCCAAATGGTTGTCCAGTCTTTTCTTGAGAGCCTCCAGCAATAGAGCACCCACAGCTCCATCAAGCAAGCTTCTTCCACTGATAACAGGTTCCCATTATCAGGAAATTCCTTCTCGTTTCCACATTGGTTGACGAGCTTTCACTCAGTGCTTCCTTGCCAAGTCAACAAGACCTGTCAACCTTCTCCCATCCATTTTGTACTTTGGGTTTAGCACAACATTTGCCAACCTTGGCAACTTTAAGAGACCAGAGGCTTCCAACTTTTTACTAGATGGGCCCAATTCCCTGCAACGATATCCAGGCCTTCCTTTCAGCTCACTTCTTCTTCCTTCCTCCTATGTTTTGTGATTAAATCCTCATTAATTCTCTCGATAGGGCCAAACCACATCAATACATTTCTTTTGTACGGGTCATTCTTTTTTGGCCTGGACAAGTGTGGATCATCCCAAAGCAAGTACTTCCAGCTGCAGACATGGACATCTGTTAGCCGTTGGGTTTTCCTGGGAATTGTGTGATCAACTGATCCGGCCCGTTGACTTTAATGTTTATCATTATATTGGCTTTTTAATTGCCTGAGCATGGGATGGTTCATTTTGTAGTTGAGAGCCTCGCCACGCATTCATGTGGTTTGCAGACAAGATTCTTTGAGGAGCCTGAAGACTTTATAAGCATCATATCATCGTATTTACTTACGGCTCCTATCTGATTTTGGAGAGACACATAGCTCCTATCTACCACTTCGGCACAAAGGTTTCCTTTTAAACAAGTCATGCGGTTGGTATGAAGATATGCAAGTCAGCCATTACGAACTGGATATTTACAGCCAGGTCTTTCAGATTCTGGAACTCGCTGTAGATGACGTGATGATTACATTAAAGTTGAACTTTTTCCTCCCCTTTCGCATGAAGCTTAAATCTTGATGTGCTACACAGGGGATGGTTGTGTGAATGGCAGCGCTATCTTTGTATAAAATATATATATAGCTCATTAAAACATCCTTTTGTGCATTATCAAGGGCTATCTGCCATACTAGAACACACCAATCGGTTAAAGTTACATTTTAAAACTGTTTGCCAACTTTATGGTAGTTATTACCATATCGGATTACTTTAAAATCCTAAATACGGGCAGAGTTGATAAAACAGATTTTACGGAGCTAGATTTTTTTTGGGGGGGGGGGTGTTAAAGAATCAGGGAGGGTCTTTTATTAAGAAAGGATGCAACATTTATGCCTTGCTTTGTAATTATTGTAATATTTAAAGAGCTCCTTAGGAGTTTCGTGTGTTTATTCATCCATTTTAGAAGTTATATTTAAGCCTTTTCTTTTCTGGTTTGCAATGTAGGAATTAGCACCTCTAATTTTACTTCCTAGTTAAGCTTAGGAGCATGTCACGATGAAGGATTCAGCTTTTCAGGATTAAGCCAACCTTCTATCTTGTTGTCCCCATCTGGCACCCTCTATTTCGGTGACATGTTGTGATGGTTTCTAGCATTTGTCGCACTTGGTTGCAAGATCCTTTTGTTCTGTCCTCTGCCAGTGCAAGTTCCTATCACAAAGCATCAGTGACATGATGGATTTATAGCAACGTCACAGAAATAGAAGCTGGATTGGGTAGAGAGGGAAGGACTGGTCCAAGATTACCCAGCTGGCTGCTCTGCCAACGGGAGGTTTCAAACTTGTGTGTCCCAACTCCTAATCTAGCCCATTCAACCAATACAGGTAAGTCCCCAGTTTAGGAACTTAATTGAACCCAAAATTATGGTCATCAATTGTGCCAGTTGTTAAGTAGGTCATCCCATGACCAACCCAATTTTACATGTTTTGGCAGTGACCGTCCATTAAGCAAATTACCATAACAGAATGACAGAGTTGGAAGGGACCTTAGAGGTCTTCTAGCCCAACCCTCTGCTCAAGCAGGAGATCTTTTACCATTTCCAGTCAAGGGGCTATCCGGTCTCTTCTTAAAAGCCTCCAGTGTAGAAGCACCCACAACTTCAAAAGACAAGCAGAATTAACCATTGATTAATTGTTCTCATGGTCAAGAAACAAACGCTACGCTCATTAAGCAAAGTCAATGTCTGCAAGGGGTGTTCCTGTTGGAAACCAGAAGTGGACTCTGATTTCTGGCCCCCCAAAAGCCACTGTAAATGGTGGTCATTTGGCTGTGGGATACTGCAAATGACTGTAAATGCAAACTGATTGTCAAATAACCAAAATACGATCACATGAGCACAGGTGGAGGCCCTGCTATCAGAACTTTGAACATGTACCTTTTGGAGAGTCCATTGCAACTTCAAACATTAACTAAGCAACCAGTCATAAACTCAGGACTCCCTCTCTCTCTCTCTCTCCCCCACTCTCCCTCTCTCTCCACCTCCACCTCCACCTTCATCTCTATCTCTTGTCTAGCTATCTCTACCTGTCTCTATCTCCCTATCTTTATCTCTCTATCTATCTCTATATGTCTCTCTCTGTCTGTCTGTCTCTATCTACCTATCTCTTGTCTCTGTCTCTGTCTCTCTGTCTATCTTTATCTATCTACATACCTCTATATGTCTCTGTCTGTCTGTCTGTCTCTGTCTATCTGTCTATCTACCTATCTATCTCTGTATGTCAGTATATATCTATATCTATGTCTCTGTCTGCCTCTCCCTCTCTATCTTTGTCTGTCTGTCTGTCTGTCTCTCTCTCTTTCTCTCTCTCTCATCTTCATAAGAACCTTAAACCCAAAATAAACTCGAGCTAAAAATAAGCCAAGAGCAAACCCTTGCTAATCCTGATGTTTTTCCATGATGCTCACATAAGAGATTCCAGGACAGAAAGAATGAGATCCATCCCACATTGAAGGAGACTGTGGGTGATTTCAAGAAATGATATAAAATCTATTTTGGGAAAAACCCAGCTCTCTTTCCATTGATAAAATATGAAATTTGACAGCATGCTATGCTGTCAACAGTTACGTTTAAAAGAATGCAGATATATAGCTGCTTTATATCTCTGTCTGCATTTGGAAACTTTGTTGGTATAAATGTTGAAAAATACACATTTTTAGTTCAACTCTGAAAAGTTCTAAATTATCAGCAAGTATATGTCAGATTACAAGGAGATTACAATTCTGCATTCCAATTCTGGAATAAGAATTAATGCATCCAGTGCTTAGTCACCAAATCTTAACTTTGGAGCATTTTAACATTTATACAGCTGCTATTTATTGTTCATTGCCACTCAGTCTTTCCTTGAAGCCATATTTATTCCCAATTCAATTCAAAATGCTGACTCTGGGCTAAAAAGTTCAGAACAAGTCTCTGACTGGTAAAATTAGATGAGGAAGACCATTTTAGGATGCATGGAGGGTCTCTCCCACAACACATAATGGTCTAAAAGTACAGCTTTTTGTGAGTTGTTCTCCTTTTCTATAACCTTCTCCCAGAACAAAGACAGCTGCCCTCCTCCACTGTGTAAAAGACAATTTAAGAAATGTTTGTCCCCTCTGAAGACTGATAACTGCCCAGGCTTAAGCCAACTTCAAGTTAGCCACTGTATCAATTTATTTACTCCTAAAACTCTCACTGTATTTATCTTAGATTAATCCAAAGAGTGCATTATTCCTTTCATCCTTCCGAGATCAGTAAAATGAGGACCCAGGTTGTTGGAGGCAATATGCGGCCTCTGTAAACCACTTAGAGAGGGCTGTAAAGCACCGTGAAATGGTAGATTGTGCTATTACTATTATACTGCAACAGTTTTTGAATTAAGGTACATAAATATCCGCTAACTTTTTAAAAATGCATTCAAAAAATTGGGATCAAAAATGGGAAAAAAAAAAAATCCCGGATGGAAATTTCCACAGTGTTCAGATCGATTTTATTCACAAAGTTGTGGCTCCTGCAACATCCCCCTTGTGATCAAGATTTCCAATGCACTCTGCCAGATTCCCACAAATAAAGTCATTGGGGAAGCCAGCAGGAAATCGAAAATTGCTCCCACTCCCACTGCATGGTCATTCTATTTTCTGTTTAGATAAACAAATATTGACTTACTATCAAAGTTTGTCTGCTGGTGCAATTATTTTTCTATTGAGGATACCTATACTTCTTAAATGATCACAAGACTATCCAATGCAGGTAAACCTCATCTTACAACCACAATTGAACCCAAAATTTATCTGGCTAACTGATACATTTGTTAACCCCATTTTGACCTTTATGGCCACCATTATTAAGTGGATCATTGCCCTGGTTAAGTTAGTAACATGGTTGTTAAGTGAGTCTGGCTTCTCCATTGACTTGGCTTGTCAGAGAGTCGCAAAAGGGAATCATATAACACCCCAGGACACTGCAAACCGTCATAAATATGAGTCAGTTGCCAAACATCTGCAATTTGATCACATGCTCATTGGGTTATAAATATGCAATGGTTGTAAATATAAAAAAAATGATCATAAGTCACTTTTGTCAGTGTTTTGGTAACTTCAAATCATCACTAAATGAACCATTGTAAGTCAACGACTACCTGTATTCGAGTAAAAGAAAAACAACATCAGCCTAAAACTTGATATTTATTCTGGGATGCATTAGACTGCACTGCCTTTCATGGATAACCCAATGGGTTATTTTAATTTTAATTCTGGTCAATGATTTCATAACGCCCGAAATGTTCTTTTTTATTATTATTATTGTCTCATCAGTTGCTACTTTATCGTCGCTTTTTTTCCTTCTCCCCCCCCAATGAGAATCATTGTTCAGGATTCTGTGAGGAGAGTTACACAAAATAACAACCGTTGTACATTCAACTACAATGACACCTACAAGCAATCGTGCTTGTAAGTGTGCTAGCTTTGGTTCTATAGGCAAACACCCATTTTCTGTCCTCAAACTCCAGCAAAGAAGTTGTGGCTTTCCTAACTTCTTGCAGTTTTCCTGTATACCCAAGTTGAAGACATGAGACTTGTAATCAAAGAGGGCAGGGAGGCAAACAGAAAACACCACAAACAAAACAATGGCACCCCTTTCTGACTCCCCCCCCCCACAAAAAAATATCCAGCCTCCGTTTCTTCGGAGAAAATCCTTCTTCAACCTTTCTTCCAATCAAACCCAAAGTGGAACTGTGGACACTGTGTTAGGAATTTTAACTCTGAGAACTTTTAAATGGAATATGCAATTAAAAGTCAGAAGCTGTTCTTTTTGGTTTGACGGAGAAACAGATTGGGGAGGAAAAAGTAGCATGGGCTTTTGTTTTTATAGATGCTGAGCACGATGCTGAGACCCTGGAAAGCATGTAGAGAAGAGCAACGAAGATGAGGGGTCTGGAGGCCGAATGCTATGATGAACAGTTGCTGGAACTGGGAATATCTACCCTATGGAAGAAAAGGATTAGGGCAAGGATCCTCAAACTTGGTGACTTTTAAGACTTGTGGACTTCAACTCGCAGAATTCCCCAGCCAGTTGCTGGCTGGGGAATTCTAGGAGTTGAAGCCCACAAGTCTTAAAATCACCATGTTTGAGGACCCTTGGATTAGGGGAACGATAACAGTCTTCTGATAGCTGATTGAAGATGAGGAGGGGAAGAAGGAAAGAGAATTCACTGGCCCTCTTAGGCACCATGAAAGAAACTACTGCGTCCAACTTTGGTCACTAAAATAGAATTAGAATTAGAATAATAGAGTTGGAAGGGACCTTGGAGATCTTCTAGTCCAACGCCTTGAATACAATGCTGAGTCCCTAGAATACATGCAGAGAAAAGCATCAAAGATGATTAGGTGGCTGGAAGCAAATTTGTTTGATGAATGGTTGCAGGAAGTGGGAATGTCTGGTCTAGTGAAGAGAAGGACTAGGGGTGACATGATAGTCTTCCAATATTTAAGGGGCTGCCACAGAGAAGGATGGGGATCTATTCTCCAAAACAGCAGAAGGCAGGACATGAAGTAATGGGTGGAAGATCACTGAAGAGGAATCCAACCTAGAACTAAGGAGAAATTTCCTGACAGTGAGAAGTTAATCAACGGAATATCTTGCCTTGTGAGTTGGGTTTTTCCTTCTTCAAAAACAGACCAGACCACCATTTAACTGGGATGGTATAATGCCTTGAGGAGGGGATTGGTCTAGATAGAAGACCTCCACGGTCCCTGCCAGCCCTACCTTTCTATCTTCTATATCTAAAAATGGAAGAACTCACAATATATTCACAACGGAAAGAATGGAGGGTGAAGTTAATGGAATTGGCAAAGTTGATAACTTTGATTTTTTTAAAAAAAAAAATACTGACCCAGCTTTGTTTTTACTTAGAAATGATTCTTGCATATTTTTTGTTTGTTTGAAAGAAACAAATTTTTAATCTTGGGCTTTAATGATTGAGGGTTGTTGATGATGTTTGTTAAGGCTTATTCTAAGTTTAAAGATTCATTTATTTTTAGGTTTTGATCTGTATGGAAGAAAAACATCTGTCTCGCTACAGAGAAGGTAAAATTGAAATCCTCCTGATTCACTCATAGATCACTGGATCTAAAAAAAAACTTGTATATTGGCTTAGACTTGATTGAAACTCATCATCAAGCCATTTGAGGTAAATTTCAGGGCCTCCAAACATATCCAGACTGGACCACAATAAGAATTTGCGGGCATCTTGTCCTCAACCATTCAAACATTATTTGAAAATCCACCCCTTCACTTCTGAGTGCCAAGAAGTGCTCATTTCAGCTTTTCACCTCCTTTCCCCTTTTCTTTTCACTGGGTACAGTTTCACGTTATATTTTTAAAGTTTTGTTTATCATGTGTGTGTTTTTACATTTTCCAAACTGCTTCAAGATGCTTTGATACAGGAAACAAGAATAACACACACGAAGGGATCCCTTATTCTATGCAAGAAAAATCACAACAGCTAATTGGATCGATTTTCAAAATGCCAGTGAGAACATGCAAAAATGACAGCCAAAGGAAATAATCCTTTGTGTATAGTGTTTCTTGTTTCCAGACCTCCAGTCCAGGGGTCTCCAACCTTGGCAACTTTAGGACCTGGGAGTTGAAGTCCTTAAGTCTTAAAGTTGCCAAGGTTGACCCCTGCTCCAATCGGCCATGATTTATCAGGTCTCTTTTCCATCTGCTCCTTATCTGACAGTTTAGGATAGCAATTTGCAGAAAATACGACTTCAACGCCTGGAATGCCCTACCTCACTCCGTTGTTACAGCCTCAACCCACTGTAGCTTCAACCTCAAGCTGTCTACCATGGACCTCACCCCATTCCTAACAGATCCTTAAAGGTGGTGTGCATAAGCGCACTAGCGTGCCTACCGTCCCTGTCCTACTGTCCCCATTTATCTGTATTTACTCCCTTTGTTCTTGTTTATGTTCATACTTCTACTTGCTATCTTGCACATGTTTGACAAACAAGTAAATAAATTAAAAATAAAGTGCTGGTCTTGCCCTAGGCAAGAAAGGTGATTGGGCCAAATCACCGTTTGCCCGGGAGTTCCAGTCCTACCTTGGACATGAAATCCTGCTGGGTGACTTTGAGCCAATCACCAGGAGACAATGAGTTCTAGTTCTGCCTTAGACATGAAAGCTCGTTGGGTGTTAGGGGACCAATTACCAGGAGACGGTGAGTTCTAGTCCCATTTTAGGCCTGAAAGCCAGCTGGATGACCTTGGGCCAATCTCTCTCTCTCTTTCTCTCTCTCTCTCTGCCCAACTTCTTTGAGTTATCGATAAAAATAATAAAGCCAGGTTATCAATAAATAACTTAACATGAGCTGTACATTAGCCATGCTTTACAACTTAGCATAATATGCAAAATTGGGCATGCAGTCTTAAGAAATAATTCATTTATTTGAAATCTATTTGCCACTTCTAGTCCTTTCCTTCCAGGCTATTTTTTTTTTTTTTAAATGAACATTCCTGATGTCTCCTGAAGTTTTCCCACTGACTATGGACTAACTTTTTTTTTAAACAGCCGTAGAATGAAACTCGGCTCAGTGCATGCCTGCTTATCTGAGTGATAAACCCTCTTCCTTAGAGCCATGATGGTGAACCTATGGCATGTGTGCCAGAAGTGGCACGCAGAGCCATCTCCGCCAGCCTGCGAGCTGTTGCCCCAGAGCAGATTCTACTCCACAGGCGCTGCCCACCCATTAGTTGATTGTTGGCTAGCTGCCACACATGTGCCAGGTGCAGAAACACGCAGTGTATGTGTGGGGGTCATGTGTGCATGTGTAGGGGGCATGGCCCCCCCGCATGCATTGCCTTATGGCAGGAGTGGGATTCTACCGGTTCGCACCGATTCGCTAGAACCAGTTGTTAACATACTAAGCAGTTCAGAGAACCAATTGTTAGAAGAAATTACTGGCCTAATCCTGTAAGGAAGGCAGGAAGGAAACATTCTGGTGTTGCTTACAGAAACTGCCTCTCCATTATCCCTTATTACATTCTTGGCAGGACTAGACTTCCTATCTCTGGAACTTCTCTGGAGTCTTTTTTTTCCTCCTTTGCTGGTACTTGTTTGTGTGGAATGGCCATTCAAAGTTACAATGGCACTGAAAAAAGTGACTTATGACCCCTTTTCACACTTACGACTGTTGCAGCATCCCCACAGTCATGAGAGACCAGGCAAGGAGATGCGTGCCTCGATGTGAGTGATGTTGAGTTGGCCACGCCCAGCCAGTCACATGACCACCAAGCCACGCCCACCACCTAAGCCACACCCACAGAACCGGTTGTTAAATAATTGAATCCCATCCCTGCCTTATGGGTGCACTTTTGGCATGCGAGGATAGAAAGATTAGCCATCACAGCCTGGGGGAGGGAGTTTTATTTCATTTTGGATGTGGAGGAAAAAGAGACGGGATTCAAAGTTTCTTGAAAAGAAAAAGATGGGGGAAATGGGATGACTAAGATCTGGGGTGTGAGGGGTCAGAAGTGATGAAAAGAAACCCCTGAAGGATTTTTTTGTGGGGGGGGAGGCAGAATCCAGACGAAGGCCATCAAGACTCAACCGAGACAGAAGACAGGAAGAGGCTAATGAGAATGGAGACAGAGATACTACATAACCATGGTGACGTCATGCTGGACTTACAGCCCGTTCCCCGAGCCGTTCCAACACTGTGGGAGATGAGGACAAAAACTTGAGAAATAATAATGAGATGAATTTTCATACTTGGAAACGAAAGCCTGTCAGCTTTGGAAGAGCTGTGACTAACTCTCTGCTCCAATTTCTTTTCCTTCTGCTTGGTTTTAATTGGCAGAATGGGCTGCAGAGAAGCAAGACCAGGAAAGAGGAGGCTGCCTTAAGGCAACCCTGGGAAGAGGATTTTATCAGGCTGCAGAAGGCAACTTCGGATGCTGAATGGGATAAGACAAGATGACCCTTCCTTACTACGAGCAATCTCCAAATTTAGCCTAGTTAAGTAGCGAAGTAAAATCTGCAAAGCTGCAAAGGAAGATACTTACCAATATCTAAATATATATGTGCAAATAAATAAATGTGTGTGTATGTGTTTGTAAATATATGTGTGTGTGTATGTAAATATATATATATAGAATAAAATAACCAAGTTGGAAGGGACCTTGGAGGTCTTCTAGTCCAACCCCTTGCTTAGGCAGAAAACCCTACACCACTTCAGACAAATGGTTATCCAATCTCTTCTTCAAAACTTCCAGTGTTGCAGCATTTACACCTTCTGGAGGAAAGCTGTTCCACTGATTAATTGTTCTCACTGTCAGGAAATTTCTTACATAAGAGAAAGTTACAAGAAGCAGTGGGTGGAAACTCATCGGAGGAAGATCCACTCTGGAAATAAGGAAAAATCTCCTTATTTCAGTGAGAACTATTAATCAGTGTGACAACTTGCTTCGTGGAATTGTGTGTGTCCCATCGTGAGAGGTTTTCAAGAAAATAATTGGCCACCCATTTGTCTGGGATGCTACAAAGTCTCATGCCTTGAGCACGGGGTTGGATTAGAAGACCTCTGGGATCCCTCCCAGCCCTGACACACAGTGATTTTAAGCAAGTAAGAAATAGGCAAAAGAAGGTAGAATTAGCAAGCTACTTTTCAGAAAATTAGGGAGAGAAGAGGAGGGCTTGTATGAAAAGAACAATGAGCAGGGATAATACGGTTTCTTCTCAAGCAAATACTAATGAAAAGGGAGGCAGTAGCTCAGTGGTTAAGATGCTGAGCTTGTCTACCAGAAAGATCAGCCATTCGGCAGTTCGAATCCTTAGTGCTGCGTAACGGAGTGAGCTCCCGTCACTTGTCCTGGCTTCTGCCAACCTAGCAGTTCGAAAGCAGGAAAAAATTCAAGTGGAAAAATAGGGACTCCTTTGATGGGAAGGGGACCGCGTTCCTCCATGCGCCTTCGGTGTTTAGTCATGACCACATGACCACGGAGACGTCTTCGGACAGCACTGACTTTCTGGCTTTGTAACAGAGACAAGCACCGTCCCCTAGGGCCAGAAATGAGTACTATGTATGTGCGAGGGGAACCTTTACCTTTAATGAAAACTAGTACATGGGATCACTCCCATCAAACAGGGTTTGTCAAGGAGGACAAGAGGCTCAGCCACATTGACCTTTCCATGGTTGTGCCTCTTGCCTTGAAGTATAGGGATAATTTGTATATATAAATTTAAGATTGAATGCCAGGAGAGAGCAAAACCTGGCAACAGGACACCATGAGTCAGCATGTTGAAGGTGGACAGGGTGAATAATTATGCAGTGTTATTAATTTCTGCTGCTGGGTTAGTCAGACACGCAAAATAAGACAACAGAACCAGTGATTTCATCCCAGTCACTGAGTTGGGCTGACTCATGCATCAATCACTCTGAATGCTCACCTTGACCTAATTACAGGAGTGGTTTGGTGAAGCAGAGCCACCTCCTTCCCACCAGTTGTCAATTCTACACCCAGCTAACAGGTGTGATAACAGCCTCCTGTTTTAGAAACGGCACCTACCCAGAGTTAACAACAGAGTCACAGGGATGAGGCAGGGACAGCAGAACAGGTAGCAGGAGAGACATTTCAGAAGAGATTGGACTGAAATGGTATAGAGTCTCTTGGTTGAGCAACGGGTTGGACTCGAAGACCAGAATATGAAGAACGGTTGCAGGAACTGGGACTGGCTAGACAAGTGAAGAGAAGGACCAGAGGAGACAGGAGAGCAGTCTTCCAATATTTGAAGGGTTGCCACAGAGAGGAGGAGGGGGTCAAGCTATTTTCTAAAGCACCCGAAGGCCAGACAAGGAATAATGGCTGGAAACTGATGAAGAAGAGATTCAACCTGGAAATCAGCAGGAATTTCCTGACAGGGAGAACCATCAAGCCATGGAACAGAAGTTGTGGGAATGTCATCACTTGAGACTTGAGACTGGACTGCTGTTTGTCAGAAATAGTGTAGAGTCTCCTGCTTGGGCAGGGGGCTGGACTAGATGACCTCCAACACTGTTATTCTGTTATTCTTCTGTTAACATGACAATGGACAGATACATCACACACTGACAAAGTTCTGGAGTGGATTGGGACAGAAACACATCTGGTTCAGCAACCATTTCTAGCTGATAGCAAGGCAGGAAGGAGGGCCCGGTCTGTTCTCCTTGGCTCACTTCACCTTGCCTACTGATTACATACAAGAAGTCCTCAAGTTATGTGGTCATGTTATTGGCTGGGTATGGCCAACTCAATATCATTCACATCGAGGCACGCATCTTCTCGCCTGGCCTCTCATGACTGTGTGGATGCTGCATTCTTAAAAAAATGGTCATAAGTCACTTTTTTCAGTGCCATTGTAATTTTAAATGGTCACTCCACACAAGCAAAGTACCAGCAAAGGAGGAGAAAAAACTCCAGAGACGTTCCTGAGACAGGAAGTCTAGTCCTGCCAAGAATGTAATAAGGGTTAATGAAGAGGCAGTTTCTGTAAGCAACCCCAGAATGTTTCCTTCCTGCCTTCCTTACAGGATTAGGTCAGTAATTTCTTCTAACAATCGGTTCTCCCAACTGCTTCGAATGTTAACAACCAGTTCTAGCGAATAGGTGCGAACCGGTAGAATCCCACCCCTGCTACTGCCCTGTCGTGTCCACAAATCAGGAAGTCCCCCTTGTCTCTGGTTTTGTCACTGAGCAGCTCTGAGTTTGAGAAGAGGAAATCAAAACTTTCTCTCCATTGTCTCCACGTTGTAAGACCAGCTAATCAACTCCCCCGAGAACACCTCAAGCTAGGCTGGGATTCTACATTCTCACTGCATTTTGTGAGAATACGAAGTCACATCAAGACTAAGCCAGTTGTGTGAATGTAATAATTGTGAGGAAAAGGAGGAAAGGGGTAGACATAGGCTAATACCAGGTGAAAAGAACCAGGACCACACATTAAGCTCCGGTTCTGCAGATTCATTGCTCATGCTTATACACAAAAATCTAGTCAACTAATGGTCAACACTAATTAGCACTAAATAAGAGGCATCAGAATTCAAGAGAGGTTGGACTTGGATCGTTTGTGGAAATGTAATGATTTCAGGCTGATTACTCTCTTGACTCCACCCCCCAGGTTCTGCCTGTTCTTCCTCTACAGTTAACTTCCAAAGTAGGAATGATATACAATGAAGCTAAACATGGTTGACATCATGGAAAACCTTCTGAGAAGGACTTTTTTAGCCAGACAAACCAATCTTACTTACCATAAACACACATGCATATACATTCCACGACAATTTGTTACCAGTTCCTCACTTTCCCCCACCCCCAACCCCAAATACCAGCCATACCCTTGGAGGAAGACCCAATTCAAGGAAGAATGTTCCCAGCTCTATGCCAGGAATCTCTACAGGCTGCCAACATCCTCCAGAAGATACCCACACCTTCCTGGATCTCCCCCAGCAGTATAAATGACCATTTTCGTCATTCCAAAACTGGTCCCTTAATGGAACAAACACCTCCAATACAAATAACCACAGCCTGCTGGAAACCAAGAACAATAAATTGCTCTTAATATCAGGATATTTAAATGAGCAGAACTCTGACTTGACTCTGTCTCTGAATGATCAAACCCAACAACAACAACTGATTACCCAAACCCACAAAATTATGTTTGGTCTCCCAGAGAATTCTACCCTGGGACAGAAGAAAGGTTGAACATGAAGCATTAGGGAGATCTGTCCGAGTAGCTGAATGCCCAGACATGAAGGAAAACAGTCGTAATTGAGTAGATGGGCTACATTTCATGGTGTTTGTTTATGATGGATTGAGTCCTGAGGACCAAATATCTACTCGCTAGCTTTGTGGACTGTAAAGAACAAAGTTGCTCAGAACAGTTTATGCAATGAGTTGGCAAAGAAAATAACAAATAAAATAAAACTCATGTGAGAGACTCAACAAGCCAACAACTATTGGACTGGGAAAGTTTTTGTACCAGACCATACCAAGTTTTGGGGCAACATTTCCGGCTATTAATTTCAGTGTACCATGGAGCTAATTTTGTTAAAGTACATCTAGCATCATAACTTTTATCCAAATAGGAATAAAATGCCCAGTTTACCATTATTATCTTTAGAGCGCTCCTGAATATCTATCTATCTATCTATCTATCTATCTATCTATCTATCTATCTATCTATCTATCTATCTCCTTTATATATCATTAATCGATTTAGCCCTTGCACGCATGATAGGCCATTCCAACCACCTCCCATCTGTAATTAGCTCTGTTGTTTTTGTTTCCGTCACATTGATCAAACAATGCTTATCTCATGTTGTTGCTTTTACATATATTTGTGTGTGTGTGTGTGTATGCATGTAAGCAACAATATATATATTCCCCCTTATGCTTCTTTAAAATAATATGATGCAATGTGTCAATAAATTATACATATGTTCAACAGTAGATAAAAGGACTAATTTAGCCCATTGCTTTTTTGCTGGAAAACTTGAAAAATTAAATAGTTGAAGTCCATATGTCTTAAAGTTGCCAAGTATGAAAAATACTGCAAAGTAAGTAGCTGTACTATTAAAATGACTGGTGTTCTCCTGAATATTATACTTGTTGTGTTTGTTGTTTGTATTGTTTCAATGTTTTAACGGCTCTTTCATTTTTTCCCCCTTATTATTATTATTTTTTGCATTGTTTAGGAGACGTTTTAACTTGGTAAGCCATCCAGGGTCATGGAAGTGAGATGGGCAACTACACACAGTCAATTTAACAAACAAAACAGAAGAAAAAAAAAAAAAAGCCACTAACTCATTCTGCCATCTACTGACTGCTTTTGTATAAAAGTTCCTCCTGTTTCTTTCACAGCCTTTCCACAGCCTTTGAAAGAGATGATCATCCTTCCTTCCCAGGTAGGCAATATCACAGATTGAAGGCAACTGGACAAGCCATTGTAAGTTTACAAATAGAAGAAAAGGCTCAACTAAATCAGCCTGCCTGTCCTGCCCCTGTCGGAATCTGATTCTGAGAGAGAGGCCAAGCAGCTGACAGGGAATGGGAGTGTGACTCCATTGGCTGTGGAGGAAACTGGGGAAGGCCACAGTCCGACTGGGCAGAGCAGGGAAGAGGTAGAGCAAGGGAGTTCAGAGGAAGATCCAGGCCCACCCCCTCTTCAACCTAGGGCACGCAGGGAGGAACAGAGAAGGGAGCAACATGAGTTGTGTGGATTATGGGGAGGAAAGGGCCCTGATTCCCTTCATTAGCTGCAGCTGGGAACACAGTGTTTAAAAAGGGAAGCTGCGCACAGCAAGTTGTTGGGAACAAATCGTGAATTTATCTGGTATCATAATGGCTCATCTGTGTTCCTGGCGTCTTCCCAACTGTGTGAAGAGACTGCTATTCAACACCACAGACAATACTACTACCCTCCAAAAAGACCTTGACTACGTATCAGAATGGTCAATCAAACGGCAACTTCACATTCTCAACAAATAAAGGCTCCGTCTTACATATTGGCAGAAAAAAATCAGAAAATAAAATACAAGCTAAATAGTCAAGACCTTGTTGAGGATCCAAACTTTGTCAAGGACCTTGGAGTGCTCATCTCAAATGATCTAAGTGCTAGAGTCCACTGTAATTACATAGCCAAAAAGGCATTAAGAGTTGTTAATCTAATCCTATGTAGCTTTTTCTCTGGTAATATCACACTACTAACTAGAGCATACACAACATTTGCTAGACCTATACTTGAATACAGCTCATCAGTCTGGAATCCATATCATGTATCTGATATTAACACAATTGAAAAAGTCCAGAAATACTGTATTTCACAAGAAGAGTTCTCTGCTCCTCCACTCATTGCAGAATACCTTATGCCACCAGACTTGAAACTCTAGACCTAGAAAATCTAGAACTACGCCGCCTTCGGTCCGACCTAAATATAGTATATAAAATCATACATTGCAATGTCCTACCTGCAAATGAATACTTCAGCTTCAATCATAACAATACAAGAGCACACAATAGATACAAACTCAAAGTTAACCACACCAAACTTGACTGCAGAAAATACGACTTCAGCAACAGAGTGGTCAATGTTTGGAATACTCTACCTGACTCTGTGGTTTCTTCCCCAAATCCCAAAAACTTTAACCTTAGATTGGCTACTATTGACCTCACCCCCTTCCTAAAAGGCCTGTAGGGGGCGCGCATAAGCACACCAATCGTGCCTACCATCCCTATTGTTTTTTAATTTTCTTATAAGCATCTATCTCATGTATTCAAAACTATTGTATATTTATTCTTATACCTGCATCTTGTAAGTGATTGACAAATCAAATAAATACTAAAAAAAAATACTAAAACATGCTCTGATACTAAGGAGTTCTACTCCCCCTCCCCACTTGAAAAGAAATCTCTTCCAAATGCAAAACACAAGCAGAGGAGTTTCAGATTCAGAGCAGCAAGCAGCTTTAGTCCAGAACAGTTGAGTTAAGCCACACCTAGGCTCCTTGCTGTCTCCTTCTTGCTCACACAGCCAATACCGTTTCAGTTTCCAAGCAGCCCTCAATTCTCTCACACACTGATAGGATGCTAGCCAGATGAATACCGATGGATGCTGGTAGGCAAAGGCACAATTTTTTCCCCTTATTTTCCTCCCAAAAAACTAAGCCCAATCACATAGTTTCATAGCGAAGCACAGGCATATAGCTAATATAATATAATCAAATTATAGATCTGAGCAACAATCCAAACAGCTTGGAAAATAGGGACAATTGTTGTGAAATGCCAAAGAAAGGAAGTTTTCCTCGTTCTTCCTTCCATGTCTTAAATTCCTTGTCATGATTTGGCTTCATGGCATTGCTTCAAATGTGATGTTTTAATGTCAAATGTGGAGTCCAGTTGGAAACAAAAGTAACATACTGTGAGGTCTCAAAATTACTTGCTTCCAAAACACTCAGATCCTGGAAAAGTGAGTAAGAGACCTAAGATTTGTTTATGAAATTCCACAAATCTGGTGGCAATATCATTATTCACACAGCCATCCCAATCGCATCCCACAGCCATCCGGCCCTTGTGTTGTGGTTTGTAGGGAAAAACCTAATCAAAAATGGGGGGGGAAATGTGGTTTGGTGGAACCCTGGAAGAATCTAAAGATCTAGGACAAGTCATCCTTCAGGACATCGTGCTGAGTCATTTTCTTGCATGAAAAGCCAATCAGAGGAATGAAAGAGCATTCCTCGCTTTTGACAATCTTGTTTCTGGTAAAAAGGCCAGATTTCAAAAATATCTAGCTTAATATTGGCATAACTGAGATCCTCAGAGATATGGCTTGTAATCGAAAAGAAATAATCTTGAATAACTGTCATTTAATGTCTATGAAGATTCCAGGTCATCCAGGTCATGGTTGTCTCAAAAGTGCTTTTTTTTTTCAAGAGGCAACTGGACATTTCTCTTCTCATCCAAGAAGCTTCTTCAACTCTGACTGAATGGTGGAGAATGGAAGGATTTATGCTCCTTGCAGAGAGCTGGTCATTTGCGTTACTCAGGTGACCCTGAAAACACAGACAACCCTCCAAGTAGTCTCAACAACTCTCTAAAAGAATGCAAATGACCAGCTCTCTGCAAGGAATATAAATAGAGACAGACAGACAGACAGACAGATAGATAGATAGATCAATAGATAAGTGAGAAGAGATATTTATCTACTTACCTACCTATTAATAGACAAATGGTAGAATAGATGGATAGATGGATGGATGGATAGAGAGTGAGAGAGAGAGAGAGAGACAGCAGACAGGATAGAGATAGAGAGACATATAGAGAGATAGATCAATAGATAAGTGATAAGAGATATTTATCTACCTACCTACCTCTCTACTTAACTACCTATTAATAAGAGAGAAATGGTAGAATAGATGGATAGATATATAGATAGATGGATGGATGGATGGATAGATAGATAGATGATTGATAGATAGATAACAGGGAGAAAAAAAGAGGGATGATAGATGAGAGGGAGGGAGGGAGTGTCAGAGAGAGAAAGAGAGAAGGGAAGAGGGAGAGAGGGTGAGAGAGAGAGGTGTTCCCGTTTTCTCATTATGACTGAAGAAAATCTGCTAGCTGACCACCTAAACTTCGCCATTTCAGGAAAACGGGCATATCAGGACCATCTCAGTATCAGCCAACCTCACAAAGCCTATTTGAACGAGCCTTGCTTCATAGCCTGTGTGTTATTGTAACCCTGCAGAGCACATGAGAAGAGACACTCCAAACCACGGCTGACTTGGCCATATAAAAGGCAGCAGATGGAGAAGCTGCTGAGAAGAAAACGGCTTCCTGCTTTCTACACAATCTTTTTCTTTTTGTTTTGCCTGAGTTAATGGAGGTTTCAGGCAGAAAATGGTCTATTTTACTTTGTGGCCAGCCCTTCTGGAGACAACCTCCTACTTGAGGTCGGTTGAGTATGACATGTGTAAAACCACTGGCGATGCTGTTTATTTTGATTCCGCTCCTTGACTTCAACCCTTCAAAATTTTTGAGGAGATCAAGACATTTCGCTAAGATGGAATTTTGCAATATGAAAATAAATATTCCAGCTGATGTGATGATGACCAGCTCGGAGGCTGTCCAATCAAAAGGTTAAAATTCTTCATGCGTTTATACTAAAACTCCCATTTATATCTCTTTACCTCCCCTTCTGATTTCAACAGCAGCTCACCAATGAAACAAAATAAATCAAAACTGCATAAGGGCCTGGGGAAAAGAAGGTGTTTAAGGCCACTCTTCTCCCCCTCAGGGCTGGCCACCATTCTTTGGCCACCTTCTCCTGATGTTTTATGACAGTTTGTGGTGCACAATTCTTAGCAGCTGATACATCCCATCAAGATAGTCTTTGTTTGATCATAGCTTCCATTTTAAATTATTATCATTTCCAGTTACATTATGATGACTCCATTGTATATCATCTAGAATCTACAGACTGGGTTGGGCTATAAAATTTGTGTCTATAGGTGTAGATCCATAAAGAAAGAGTGCAGAGAAGTACAACAGAAATGATTAGGAGGCTGGAGCTTAAAACATATGAAGAAGATTTGCGGGAATTGGATGTGCTTAGTTGAATGAAAAGAAGGATTAGGAATGACATGATAGCAGCCTTCCAATATCTCAGAGGCTGCCCCAAAGAAGAGGGAGTCAAGCTGTTCTCCAAAGCACCTGAGGGCAGGACAAGAAGCAACGGTTGGAAATTAATCAAGGAGAGAAGCAACTGAGAACTAAGGGGACATTTCCTGACTGTGAGAACAATTAATCAGTGGAACCGCTTGCCTCCCAAAATTGTGGATGCTCTATCACTGGAGGATTTTAAAAAGAGATAGGACCAAAATGGTATGGATTTCTTGCTCGAGGAAGGGGCTATGAGAAAACCCCAAGGTCTCTTCTAACACTGTCATTCTGACAGTCTGAAACTGCTTAGAAGAACTTCAACATGTCTTTCTTGGTTTTTTGAGAGCCTGACATTCTGTCTCATTTTTATCACTAGTGCAGTGCAGGTGGTTTAAATCCCAGATGAGCAAGTGGGCCAGAAGCTTAGCCACACCTTCACCTATGTTTCATCCTACAAAGGAAAAGAGGAATGAAACATATTCTGTAGGCACAAGCATGCCAAAAGTACGGATGTTTAGCGAATTGCTATTTACTGACCAAAATACTACTGTTAGCAACCTTCCTGTGGGTTGGGAACAACTTATTGTGGGAAGCTGGCATGTTTAAAAAAAAAAAAAAAAGCCCTTGTGGATTGAACGGAGCCAAGGATAAGAGAGAGGGTAACTCAATCTGTGGTCTGCTCTCTGTTCCTAGCAGCTTATGAGCCTCGGAGCACATCCAAATCACAAACCGCATCTTTCCTTATTTTCTCCCCTTGAGGTCAAACGGACAAAAGGCAGCCTGGAGATGCACAATTCCCCAGGTCTCTCTTTCCTATCTGCTAGGGGCTTTACTCGCTATTGCTACAAAATACCACCCATGCAAGGGCTGATGGGAGAGAGCCAGGTTTTAGCTGATTTCATTTGGCCCTCACTTAAAAGATATTTAGGAAAGAGGAGATGAACGATGCCTCTAGCTTGTTTGCGTTGGACGGATTCGAGAAGCAACGCTCAGCACAAATAAACAGGGAGCCGAATATAGAATTTGGTATCAGGATGGGATACACCGCTGAAAGCTGTTTTCAGAGGAAGGAGGCAGACATAAATGAAAGGCCTACTCTGTCTGAAAGAGAGAGAAAAATCACCGTTTTAAAACTTCAATCAAAAGAGAAGATTCGAAATGCTGGTAATGAAACTATGATAGCAATTCGCTTGACACGATGGAGCTGTTTAAAATAGCACACTACTACAATTTATCTATCATTTGCAATTAGGCTAACTTATTGTTTCGACATCAGAGAGAATTTGCTTTGCAGAAAATGCATCCCGTAGTACATGGACCCAACTATTGCAGATGGAATAGCACTGCTTGCCTTCCCGGACTGAGTAACTTCTAAGGAATTGCAACAGGTCAAGCAGGCAAGAGTGTGTTACGTGGAGTTCTTTTAAGAAATACAGGAAAAATGTAAGAAATGTAAGAAATCCAGGAAGGAAGGAAGGAAGGAAGGAAGGAAGGAAGGAAGGAAGGAAGGAAGGAAGGAAGGAAGGAAGGAAGGAGGGAGGGAGGGAGGGAGGGAGGGAGGGAGGGAGGGAGGGAGGGAGGGAGGAAGGGAGGAAGGAAAAGAAAAGACAGGAAGGAAGGAAGGAAGGAAGGAAGGAAGGAAGGAAGGAAGGAAGGAAGGAAGGAGGGAGGGAGGGAGGGAGGGAGGAAGAAATGGAGGGAGAAAGAAAAACAAAAAGGAAGGAAGGAAAGAAAGAAAAGGGAGGAAGGAAGATTCTCCTTGTATCTCATGCCTGTTCATCCTTAAGTTTAACATCAACATTTAAAAAAAGGACTCTCTCAACAGGATAATCAGTGCTCACCCAAAAGGGCTGGCTCAGAGAAGTAGATTTCAGCTCCCAGAATCCCCTAGCCAAAAAAGCAATTGTGAAGAATTCTGGGAGTTGAAGTCCACATATCAACAAGGTATGGATCTTCAGGAAAGCTTCTTCCTGTTAGGTGCTTGGAGTTATGACATCTGTTGCATTATTTTGGTCCAAGATCATTTTCACCTTGTCAAGGAGGACTGCTAAGAAACCCATAAAGCTCTGATGAGAGAAAGGAAACAGGTTGGCCTGGACTTCCTTTTAGTGCCTCATTCTTTCTTAACAACAACAAAAAATAACCCTCCATACAATTTTCAGTATGGAGTGACCAGCTAGTGAAGAATGGTAACTGTCCCCTGTATTGGTCATGGTCCATTAAACAGGAATTTATATATACAGGTAAGTCTTCGAATTACAATATGTCATTTGAAGGCTGTGTGGAGTTACAATGATACTGAAAAGGACTTTTTTTCACACTTGTGACTGTCGCAACTGACTCACATTTTTGATGGTTGCAATGTCCTGGGGTCCCGTGATCCATTTTTGTGACCTGGCAAGCAAAGCCAACGGTCACCCGGATTCACTTAACAGCCATGTGACTCACTTAACAACAGCAATGATTCACTTAACAACAGTGGCAGGCAAGATCTTTAAAATGGGGAGGAAAACTCACTTGACGATGGGTCCTGCTTATCAACAGAGATTTGGAGGGCCCCAGCTGTGGTTGTAAGTCAAGGACCACCTGTTCCATGAAAAGCACCCTCCTCCAACTGATCCCCATCTATTTTACGTACTCATTGGGTCATCCTGCTCAACAGTTCAAAGAGTCCCTGTTGAACTGGGATTTTGCCTGAGCGCTTCCCAAAGTTCCAGGGTCAAACCTGCTGGAAAATTGAGAGCTGGCAGCATTAAATAAGAATTGATATATACAGGTAGTCTTCGAATTACAATATTTCATTTGAGTGCTATGTGGAGTTACAATGATACTGAAAAGGACTTTTTTTCAGCATTCCCGTGGCCATGGGATCAAACTGCAGACACTCAGCAACTGACTCATATTTATGACGGTTGCAATGTCCTGGGGTCACGTTGATCTGTTTTTGTGACCTTCTGACAAGCAAATTCAATGGGGAAGCCAGATTCACTTAACAATCATGTCACTAATGTAACCAGTGATTCACTTAATAACTGTGGCAAGGGAGGTTGTAATATGAGGCCAAAAAAATTCACTTAACACCAAACATAAATTTGTGGCTCAGTTGCAGTCAGAAGTCAAGGATTACACCGTTAAATACACGGGGAAACATCCTATCAGTTAGAATTAATTTAAGGTCATTTTAATTCAAGTGAAATCAAAATGAAATCGAATCAAATGTGGTTCTTCTCTTGGTTTTATTTAGTTCACTTTCCAAGAACTGTCTGCTTTTTGCATTACATCCCAGCACATTGGTTAAAGGAGTGGATTTTTAGCACATGTGCATACATGCACACACAATAATCCACAGACCCAAGGGCAGGACCAATTTCTACCCCTGAATATTTCTAAAATTATTAGAACACTTTTCTTATTTGACATTGCAATTAACAGGGTTAAGAGGGTGTGAGGATATTTCACTCCACTTCTGTCTAATCTTCTTGTTCTAAATCAATATTTAATTGTGTTATATTACTGTCCCCCGGCTATAACCAATGGGTGGGACAGAAACTGAAATCTGTGATGTATTAAGACTCAGGAACATCTTGACATGCACCAGTGACCCAGGAACATGGTAATTAGGATGTAAAAGAGGTAAAGATGCAAGACAGATCACAATGGGAATCAACAGCTCCAGGGCAGCAGGCACTCATAAACTTGAAAAGGGAGAAAGACTAAGAAAAAGCTGACAGGTGGGGGGAAAAAACAGCCAGGTGAAGCAAAAAATGAACTCAGATTGCCAGACTGAAGACATCATCATCATCACTGTGATAAATGATAAACATTAAGGTTGACTCAGCCTTCCGTCCTTCCAAGGTGGTTAAAATGAGGACCCAAATGGTTGGGGGCAAGAGGCTGACTCTGTAAACAATTTAGAGGGAGCTGGAAAGCACTATAAAGTGGTATATAAGTCTAAGTACTATTCCTTCCTTCCTTCCTTCCTTCCTTCCTTCCATCCATCCATCCATCCATCCATCCATCCATCCATCCATGGTGCACAGTGTTTAGAATGCAGAAGTGCAGGCTGACTCTGCCAACTGCCAGCAAGTCAATCCCGACTGGCTCAAGGTTGACTCTGCCTTCCATCCTTCCGAAGTTGATAAAATGAGGACCCAGGTTGTTGGGGGCGATAATGCTGATTTTGCAAACCGCTTAGAAAGGGCTGTAAAGAACTCTGAAGCTATAAATAAGTCTAAGAGCTACTGCTATTAAGAATTATAACTTAGCAACCCACAAGAAAAAAACTGCAATATTGATAAGTGATTGCAACAGAAATTCTGGCCCCAATTGTAATCCAGGACTATCTGGATCACTGGGAAGTTTTGCCTTCCACAAAAGTCTAATGGCCAACTCAGTTTTTGCAAGCCAACTCCTCTCAAAAGTCTTCCCTGTTTTCTCTCGCAAAATTACACTCTGCCCAACTTAGAATATAAAAAATAGAATTGGAAGGGACCTGGGAGGTCTTCTAGTCCAACCCCCTGCTCAAGCAGGAGACCCTGTGCCATTCCAGATAAATGGATGTCCAATCTCTTCTTCAAAACCTCCAGTGATGGGGTGCCCACAACTTTCTGGAGGCAAGCCGTTGATCTGAAGAATTGTTATCATCCAAGTAACTTTGTCAGGACAGTGGGGAATGGTAGTGGGAAATTGACCAAATAAAGGAGTATAAATCCTTCCATTCTCCCAACATCCAGTCAGAGCTGAAGAAGCTTCTTGGATGAGAAGCAAAACATCTTCAAAAGAACAAACAAGAAAGTCCAGTTGCCTCCTGAAAAAGCACCTTTGGGACAACCCATGTTCTGGATGACTGAGAATCTCTACAGATTCATTGTCAGGAAATTTCTCCTTGGTCCTAGGTTGCTTCTCTCTTTGATTAGTTTCCATCCATTGATTCTTATCTTGCCCTTGGATGTTTTGGAGAACTGGCTGACCCCCTCTTCTTTTCAACAGCCCGTTAGTTATTGGAACACTGCTATCGCATCACCCCTAGTCTCTCTCTCTCTCTTTTAGATTAAATATACCCAGTTCCTGCAATGGCTCACCATATGTTTTAGTTTCTAGACCTCTGAGCTTCCTTCTTCAATCATAGCTAAGAGGGAGACAACATAGGTAAAGGTAACGGTTCCCCTCGCACATATGTACTTGTCATTTCTGGCTCTAGGGCAGGGGTCTCCAACCTTGGCCCCTGGAAGCCTGGCGGACTTCAACTCCCAGAATTCCACAGCCAGCTTTGCTGGCTGTGGAACTCTGGGAGTTGAAGTCCGCCAGGCTTCCAGGAGCCAAGGTTGGAGACCCCTGCTCTAGGGGGTGGTTCTCATCTCCATTACAAAGCCGAAGAGCCAGTGCTGGTCATATGGCCGGCATGACTAAATGCCGAAGTCGCAAGGAACGCTGTTCCCTTCCCTATTTTTCTACTTGCGTTTTTTTACGTGCTTTCGAACTGCTAGGTTGGCAGAAGCTGGGACAAGGAACAGGAGCTCACTCTGTTGCGTGGCACTAGGGATTTGAACCACTGAACTGCCGACCTTTCTGATCAACAAACTCAGCGTCTTAGCCACCGAGCCACCACATCCCTTGGGGAGACAACATAGGAGTCTTTAAAAAATAATAAAATCAGGGAAGTCCCTGCATCTCGGAATGAACCAGTGCTAAATGGCTAGCAATTTTTCCAATATCCTTCTCAGCAGTTTAGTGGAAAACAGCCGCTAATTAAGGCAACTGGCCAGCAACCGTCTGATCAACAGATGAATGGTTGCCTTGCAAGGTTGATCTCACTGGCTCCAGCTCAGACTTGTACAGTGACGGTTTCCATGGTTCCCTGGGCCCAGGGCTGATTGCAAAAGTGCTTTTCAATGCAACAATGGCTTTCTTTCCATCTGCCTCCCTTCCACTTGCCCTGCCGGCCCATTCCTCCGTTCCTGATTGGCAGCATCAGGACCAAAATGGTGCCTCTCTGGGGACCTTGAAGGCAGACCTGGAAAACAGACAAGCTGACAGGGGTGGAAAACCCAGCAGGTTCCCAAGCCCTGGCTTAATCCCCACAAAGTCACTGCTTGCGAATGGAAATCCTGTGACATTATGAGCTTCTGCTCGGCCATGAAGCATCTGCCTCACTTCAAAGCCTCCTCAGAAAAGGGCTTTGCGAGTCATCCTCAGCTGCGGTTTGTCAGCTGCAGCACAGTCTCCAGACTGCCACCAGCCTCCTCTTCTCCACGGCTCTGGTTGACCCATTTTGGGGGTTGTGTGGTTCCTTGGAGGGCAGCCCGGTTTGCCTACTCATTTACAGCAGCTTTTCCCAGCTCCGCTCAGCCTATAGGGTGGAGCCACTCAGCGCGAGAAGATGAAGATGGGATGGAAGTTCTGCAGCCCAATGACCCGGCCCAGTTGTCCCAGAGGTCGGAGGAGAAGCTTTGCAGACCAGATGAAAAAGATGGAAGAATTGCAGGATGGTGAATGAGGCGTCTATGGACCTAGACACTTCGGAAGGCAGGGCTGAGGCAGACATAAGTGGCTACCAAGTGGAGAATCTCTGTTTTGGGTCCCAACCTGTGATGGTTGACCAAATCAAGGCTCTGTGTCCCTGAAATCAAAGCAATGAATCTTCGAGGCATCAGATCCAATGGAAGAGGACACCTATGGACACAGAGACTTCGGAAGGCTGGGCCAAAGCAGACATAAATGGCTGCCAAGGACAGGGTCTCTCCTTTGAATCCCAACCTCTGACCTTTGACCAAATAAAGGCCCTCAAATGAAACCAATGAATCTTGGGAACACGTTGGATCCAGGGATTGGCTTCAACAATTTTAGCAAAGGGTTCTCTGAGTGGTTGCTGGTTGGGCGTGGCCTAGTCAGCCTCCTGCACCCTGGTGGGGGGTGGTTTTACCCTTCCTGGGCTCCGGAGGCTTTCTTCACACTTCCGGAAGGGCGAAAACGGCTTCCCCGGGCTCCGGAGGCTCTCTGGAAGCTGGAAACGGGCCCATTTCCGGACTTACAGAACTTCCCGGAGGCCCAATTTTCACCCTCCCTGAACCTCCGTGCGTGTCCTGCCCTTACCTGCATCCAAAACAGGCCACGTGGGGACTCCTGGGAGGGGAGGGGAGGGCCAGGGGTGGGATTTGGGGGTTCTCCGAACTGCACAGTATCTTAGCTAGGGGCTCTCCTGAACCCCCCCCCGCGAACCCCCAGCGGCCCACCCCCGATTAGATCCAGTGGAAGAAGACCTTCCATGGGACATTTATCCTGGTGCTATCTGAAGTCCTTAATTCATCTCAAAATGACCACACAAGATTCTCAGGCTGGTGTGATATGGCGCCCTATTTTGACCTTAAAATAAGAATCTCAAGCATAGGTGCACACTTGCTGCTCAACCCTGATTTAAGTGCGCCAATAAACCATTTGTGGTTTTCTAAAACAAGCCGTACATGACTCGGCTCTCACAGCACAACAAGCGAAACCCAGTCAGACTGCTGGGCAATGTGTGATCCAGCCTCACATCCAGAGGCCCTCATCCCTTAGGAATCTCAGCTTTGAAAGAAGGTTGGCTGAGGCTCTACGGTGTGCAGGCCCATTTGTGACCTCTTGGAGGAATCTCAGATACTTTGAACAGTCGCTAAATGAACTGTGTAAGTCGAGGACTATCTGTAGTCAATTTGGGATAAAAATGATCTGGTTTACCCTTTTTTTTCCTCCCAAGAAGCCCAGCGAACAGTACAATGGTTTCAGTCACTACTGTGTTCTTCAGGAGTCAGGCAGCATCCAAACAGAATAAAATAACTTTTTTTTTAAAAAAAAAAGGCTGGCTTTCTTTCCATGTGAAGTTCACACGGTTCATTCTCCAATTTCCTGCCCCACTGAAAACCCAAATTACCCACACACCCCACCTGCTCTTTTTGGGGGGGGCTCTGGAGAGTGACGTACACTTGAAGAAGACAAAAGTTCAGCCATGCGCCAAGCATGACAACATGAACTGACCAAAATGTTCCCTTCCATCAAAGCTTCTGTCTGCAGTTCTAATGCGCTGACTTAAGTGGCCGCCCCACCTGTTCCAGCTGACAACCAAGAGAGGAACATCTCACAGCTGCCAGGCAGGCCTTCTCCCCGCCCTTCATTTTCTCTCTCTTTCCTCCACCCATCAATTTCCTAAGTGTGACTGCAGACACAAACACTGGGTGGAAAAAGGATTCTCTCTCTCTTTTTTTTTTTCTTATGACAAAGAAGAAGAAGATGGCAAGAAATTTGGACAGGCGATCTCTCCCGCCCTCCAGAAGGGCCATTGAGTGATTTATTTTATTTATATATTTTGTCAAGCATGTATTAGATAACAAATATAATTAATTACATGATTATGATTACATGAAATCGGTACAAATAAAAGGTAGACATTAGGACAGGGACGGTAGGCATATTGGTGCGCTTATGCATGCCCCTTACAGACCTCTTAAGAATGGGTTGAGGTCAACAGACGGTCTGAGGTTGAAGTATTTGGGGTTAGTGGAAGAAGAAACCACAGAGTCAGGTAGATTATTCCAGGCATTGACCACTCTGTTGCTGAAGTTGTATCTCCTGCAGTCGTGTTTGGAGTGTATCTATTTTGTGCTTGTGTATTTGTTGTGATTGAAGCTGAAGTACTCGTTGACAGGTAGGACATTGTAGCAGATAATTTTGTGCACTATGCTTAGGTCAGACTGAAGGCAGCGTCGTTTTAAGTTTTCTAAGCCCAAAATTTCAAGGCTGGTGGCATAAGGTGTTCTGTTGCAAGTAGAGGAGTGGAGGATTCTTCTCGTGAAATATCTCTGGACTCTCTCGACTGTATTAATGACGGATATGCAGTGCAGGTTCCAGACAGGTGAGCTGTATTCAAGAATTGGTCAAGCAAATGTTTGTGATTTGTGCTTGTCCATGTTCCACACAATCCGTTCGGTGACTTCTGTGTGTCTGGAAGGAGTGGGTACTGACTGTTTACCGCCAGCTGATGCCAACTTGAGTCATCTTCCAAGATGTGCCGAATCCATCTCATCTGCTCGATTATAATCCGAGAATGAACACACGCACAGAACCAGTGTGGATGCCAGAGAAATGGGCGGGGTGGAGTCCTCCTCTATGTTTTCCCATGCTGTATTGTTTGCCTGTGGGTGGAAAGTTTGGGAGACCAGATCCTGGGCTTGTCACCTGTGGCTTGTCACCTGCGCTGACTTCTCTTGATCCCTTTGTGTCCCCTATGACTTTTTCTCTGCCCAAACTCTGCAGAGTCCCTGGGTTAACTGCTCGCTAGCCTCCAAAGAAAAGACAAGCAATGATACAACTATTAAAAAATCTGGTTTTTTTTAAAAATCGATGGATTCCTCTATTACAGTGGTTGCCAACCAGTGGACAAGGGACCACTGGTGGTCCATGAGAAAATTTTGGTAGTCCGCAGAGAAATGTCCCTCCCAAAGTAATTAATCCAGGCTGCATGGGAACACAAGGCTGCACCGCCCACATGGCCTGCCCACCTGCTGGCCCCCACCCTTCGACCGAGTGCAAACCTTACTGTGAGTAGAACCATACGAGCTGGAACTGGAAGGTAAGACCAACAGCGGGGGAGGGAAATCCGCCCTGGGAATGGCTTGCTGACATTGGTGGGAAAGTCGGTCCCATATTCCAGAGCTGCAAGGGTCACAGGACCGGCCCTTTGGTCATCCTGGAGCAGCTCCTCCAGTCCATGGCAGGTCGGTGCACACGGGTGGAGGAGTAGCTACTCCAGGATGACCAAAGGGCCAGTCCTGGGACTGCTGCAGCTCTGGCCGACTTTCCCACCAACGTCAGCAATCCACCGTCAGTCAAAATTCATATTAGTGGTCCGCGGGATTTAAAATTATGAGTTTGGTTGTCCCTGAGGTCCAAAAGGTTGGTAACCCCTGACTTGAACCCATGACTGCAAGGGTGCCATAAATCTGAGGATCGGTAAATAAAGTATGAGTTGGGGGGGATGGAAAGAATTTCCAATACCATTTGAACACAAAGAACAGTGTTTTTTGAGAGTTCACTCCATCCCTGGTAGATTTTTGATCTTGTCCATTTTCCCTAATTCCCAAATGAACATGTAACAAATGGATGCAATTTGCACTTATTAAGAGTCAACTTATGGTGGGAAACTGGTATGACATGCTCTGCTAGAGAGAGGTTCCCTGAAGATGGGCTCCACAGAAGTCCGGAAGCTCGGGAGAGAAATCCTCTGGCCCCAGTGACCGACCCAGATTGGATACTATGACATTAGCCTGGGACATGTACATTAGTTCTAACTGAAGTCCAAACAAGTCCACCATCACAACTCTTAAGTAGAGTGTGGTGAGAAAAGAAAGGAGGCGGGAAAAGGAGGAGTGAAAGAACTAAGAAAGTAAAATGAGGTGAGCAGAGGAGGGGTGGGGGGTAGGAAAGACACCATAAACATTTTGGAGGACATTAAGTCATCCTCAGGGCTATTCTTCTGGCTGGTTCGGTGGGGTTGTGAAAGGAGAAATCTGATCAGCCTTTAACAGTGGAATGCATGAAAATGACAACTGCGCATAACTAGTAAAGCGTCTACAACCGGTGTTCAGCAATCAGCTAGAATTGCACGAATAATCGGCATGTTTCATGCGTGAGCTCATTCATAAGATAATACTCTTTTGTGATCCTTCCTAATAAGAATTTATTGCATGCTCAATCAATGCAAAAAGAAGAACGAAAAAAAAAACCCTTCTTCCTTGCCTTAGCTTCTTTGCAGAACGGGCTCCCCTTAGCCTACAGGGAATGGGCTCAGGACTGCAGTCAACTCAGACTAAAAATCAAAGAAAGCCAAGAGCATGACAGGAGATTAACCAGCCCAATTCCCACCCCATCCCCAAACGTTCACAGGGGTTTGGGGTATAATATATCAAGAGCTCTGTGTTTCCTACACACAATAACACAATTCTTTATTCCTGATGCTCCCTTTATATAAATATAATTCTAACAATCACATTTCATCTCATCAAATTATTAAAGCAGATGGGGTTTACAATTTATAACTACTTATAACCATGTGCTTAGCAATACATGGAGGCTAAATATATGTGAAGAATGGTTGCAGGAACTGGGCATGGCTAGACTAGTGAAGAGAAGGACCAGAGGAGACAGTCTTCCAATATTTAAGGGGCTGCCACAGAGAGGAGGAAGGCGTCAAGCTGTTTTCTAAAGCCCCTGAAGGCCAGACAAGGAATAATGGATGGAAACTGAACAAGGAGAGATTCAACCTGGAAATAAGGAGAAACTTTCTGACAGCGAGAACAATTAACCCATGGAACAGAAGTTGCCCTTGAAAGTTGTGGGAGCATCATCACTTGAGACCATCAAGGAGAGATTGGACTGCCATCTGTCAAAAATGGTGTAGGGTCTCCTGCTTGGATGGGGGGTTGGACTAGATGACCTACAAGGTCCCTTCCAACTCTAATTATCTGTTAACAATCTGTTACCAATTGTTGGAAGTTACAACAGCACTGAAAAAAAAAATGCCATCCCCTGGTTCTGGCATTTATGGCCAGGCAGACTTACGATGATGAGGGGTGAGGAAGAAACTCAAGACCGCTCTGCCTTGATTCTCTTTGGTATCAGCGGAAAGCAAGAGGGAAACTTCATCAGGGCTTTCAAGATTCCATTGCAGGGAGTCCTTGACTCACGATCATGACTGAGTCCGACATTTCTGTTGCTAAGCGAAGACAGCGGTGAAGTCAGTTTTGCCCCGCTTTTCTTGGCACGGTTGTTAAGCGAAGCACCGCAGTTGTTAAGTTCATCCATGAATCTGGCTTCCCCACTCACTTGGCTTGTCAGAAATGGGATCACACGACTCCAGGGACACTGCAGTTGTGATAAATGCAAACGAGTTGCCAAGGGTATCAGTATTGGTCATGTGACTGTGGGAATGCCACGTGTGAAGAATGTCCCTTTTTTCAGTGCTACTTTAACTTTCAGCAGTCACTTGTTATTATTTCTTTTTTTTTTTTTTTTCATGTTTTAAGCATTGACTTCTGACTCCCTCTGTGGCCATAAAATAAAACATTAACATCAAATCACGAGTTTTTACTCTTCCGTAAAAATATAAACTAGCCATTTCCATTAAAAATCAAACTAATCGGTAAAACCGCAAATCAAAGTTTCATAAGTCAAGGACAACCTGTATCACACCCTTTTGCAATAAAAATGGAGTTGCGATTTTTCTTTCGGTGTCTGTTTCTCCACCTGGTCTACCTGAAAAGTCTGGAAGGCTGAGTCAACCTTGAGTCTGGTGTGGGGAAGGAGGAGGAAGGGGGGAGGAGGAGGAGGAAGAGGAGGAGAAAAAGGAAAAGGAGGAGGAGGAGGAGGAGGAGGAGGAGGAGGAGGAGAAGAAGAAGAAGAAGAAGAAGAAGAAGAAGAAGAAGAAGAAGAAGAAGAAGAAGAAGAAGAAGAAGAAGAAGAAGAAGAAGAAGAAGAAGAAGAAGAAGAAGAAGAAGAAGAAGAAGAAGAAGAAGAAATTGAGACAGGAGGAGGAGGAGGAGGAGGAGGAGGAGGAGAAGAAGAAGAAGAAGAAGAAGAAGAAGAAGAAGAAGAAGAAGAAGAAGAAGAAGAAGAAGAAGAAGAAGAAGAAGAAGAAGAAGAAGAAGAAGAAGAAGAAGAAGAAATAATAATAATAATCAACTTATTTTCCAAAGCACCAGAAGGCAAGACAAGAAGCAATGGATAGAAACCATTCAAGGAGAGAAGCAATCTAGAATTAAGGAGAAATTTGCTGACAGTGAGAACAATTAACCAGTGGAACTGCTTGTCTTCAGAAGTGGTGGGTGCTCCATTGCTGGAGGCTTTTAAAAAGATGTTAGATAGTCATTGATCTGGAACAGTAGAGGGTCTCCTGCATGAATAGTGATTTGGACTAGAAGACCTTCCAAGTCCCTTCCAACTCTGTTATTCTATGTTCTATGTAAATAAATGAATGAATGAATAAATCATGTTCCTGACATAACTTGAAGATGGAAAGGAAGAACCCCTCAGCTTCCCCCCTGACTCTTTGTCAGAATCTCAAAGCGTATCTCTGACAGAATATATATTATTTTTAATCTAAAACCTATTTAGAAGTGCTGAATCTGGGAGGAGACTGTTCAACATTGCACTGCAATGCAATTTTTTCCTCCTTTAAAAGAAAAGAAAAGAAATGGAAGTGAATCGAGAAATGGAACAGCACTCAGGGGACATGAACAACTCTAGATATGAAAATGACAAGTTAAAAATACCTGACCCCCCCCCTTGCTATAAAAGGTAATTAAAAATGGTGGTGGTTGCTTTTTTTTTTTTTTTTTCTCCCCAAAGCCCTCTTCAGGATCTGGCCACCCTCCCGATGGAGTCTTAGTCACCACCACTAACGAGATGAATGCCTGTCTTTCTTCTGAACACTCAGCATAATGGATTGTCGAACAAGTTGCTGCAGAGAAATAGGGCAGAGCTGGAAACATTGGCTGGAAGGGAAGTGAGGCCCAACGAATGGGCCATCCTAGAGCCAGGAGCTGCTGCCAGCTCTCAATTTTCCAGCAGGTTTAACCCTGGAACATTGGGAAGCGCTCAGGCAAAATCCCAGTTCAACAGGGACTCTTTGAACTGTTGAGCAGGATGACCCAATGAGTACGTAAAATAGATGGGGATCAGTTGGAGGAGGGTGCTTTTCATGGAACAGGTGGTCCTTGACTTACAACCACAGGTGGGGCCCTCCAAATCTCTGTTGATAAGCAGGACCCATCGTCAAGTGAGTTTTCCTCCCCATTTTAAAGATCTTGCCTGCCACTGTTGTTAAGTGAATCATTGCTGTTGTTAAGTGAGTCACATGGCTGTTAAGTGAATCCGGGTGACCGTTGGCTTTGCTTGCCAGGTCGCAAAAATGGATCACGGGACCCCAGGACATTGCAACCATCAAAAATGTGAGTCAGTTGCGACAGTCACAAGTGTGAAAAAAAGTCCTTTTCAGTATCATTGTAACTCCACACAGCCTTCAAATGACATATTGTAATTCGAAGACTTACCTGTATATATAAATTCCTGTTTAATGGACCATGACCAATACAGGGGACAGTTACCATTCTTCACTAGCTGGTCACTCCATACTGAAAATTGTATGGAGGGTTATTTTTTGTTGTTGTTAAGAAAGAATGAGGCACTAAAAGGAAGTCCAGGCCAACCTGTTTCCTTTCTCTCATCAGAGCTTTATGGGTTTCTTAGCAGTCCTCCTTGACAAGGTGAAAATGATCTTGGACCAAAATAACCAAAATAATGTCATAACTCCAAGCACCTAATAGTAAGAAGCTTTCTTGAAGGTCCATACCTTGTTGACGTGTGGACTTCAGCTCCCAGAATTTTTCATGATTACTTTTTTTGGCTAGGGGATTCTGAGAGCTGAAATCTACTTCCAAAAAATGGTCATGAGTCACTTTCTTCAGTGCCATTGTAACTTTGAATGGTCACTACCTGTATCCATGCATTGGTAGGACAGGAAGATGTCTCCTGTAGCAAGCTAAAAACAGAAGAAGTGAAACTTCCAAGAGAATGAGAGATGATGGATAAAAAGGATCTTTAAAAAAAAAAAAGATTGACTGTACTAAGAATTAGAATAGATTAAGAAATTAGAAATAGGGGAAATATTATTACACATATTTTTGCCTAATGAAGCCTCGGTGGTGCAGTGGTTAGAGTGCAGTACTGCAAGTTACTCCCACTGCAATTTGGCAATTGAATCCCACCAGGCTCAAGGTTGACTCAGTTTTCCATCCTTCCAAGTTAGGTAAAATGAGGACCCAGATTGTTGAGGGCAAAAGGCTGACTCTGTAAAATGCTTAGAGAGGGCTGGAAAGCACTATAAAGCAGTATATAAATCTAAGTGCTATTGCTATAACACATTTAAAGTCAATGTTAGAGGTGAAGATCAGATTTTGAAAAAGATTGTTATCAGGTAAGCTCAAGGATAATGTTATTACTATTAGAAGGATGTAGCAAATATTGAATAATTGAAAAATGAAGCATGATGTGCTGATACAAATATGTATAATAACATTAGAACTACATAAATTGAATTAATGCATTAATTTTCATTTGTATCAATGTTATTTTTGGTATCAAAATGAATGAGACCCAGACACCACACTGTCCATGCAATGATACTTATGTATATTTAAAAATAAAAAAACTTTTTTTTTTTTAAAAAGGAAGATGCTTCCTATCTGGAGTTTTGCCATGTCAGCCTAATGTGAATTATGACTGATAATACAGCTGCTGATTCAGTTCTATAGAGGAATGATTGAGTCTGTCATCTGTACTTTTATAACTGTCTGGTTTGGTTCTGCAACCCAACAAGACGGACACAGACTTCAGAGAGCAATTAGGGCTGCAGAAAAAACAATTACTACCAACCTGCCTTCCATCGAGGACGTATACACTGCATGAATCAAAAAGAAGCTGTGAAAATATATACAGACCATTCATATCCCGAACATAAACTGTTTCAGCTCCTTCCCTCAAAATGATGCACACCAAAACAACTAGACACAAGGACAGTTTTTTCCTGAACGCCATCACTCTGCTAAACAAATAATTCCCTCAACGCTGTTCAACTATTACAAAGATTGCACTACTATTAGTATTAATCTTCTCATCACTCCTTCTCACCCATCCCCTCCCACTTGTGACTGTATGACTGTAACTTTGTCGCTTGTATCCTTACGATCTATATTGACTGTTTCCTAGTATGATTTGATGGCTTATTGTACCCTATGACTATCATTAAATGTTGTACCTTATGATTCTTGACTATTGACTAATGTATCTTTTCTTTTATGTATACTGAGAGCATTTGCACCAATTCCTTGTGTGCCCAATCACACTTGGCCAATAAAGAATTCTATTCTATTCTATTCTATTCTATTCTATTCTATTCTATTCTATTCTATTCTATTCTATTCTATGACAGGTAGAAGAAACACGTCTTAACTTCCTGCGGGGAGGGGAAAAAATTCAAAACCAAACAACTTGTCAACCTTGGAAAGATCAATAGGCACCTCTGCAAATCCTGCACGCGGCTCCCAACTGAATACACTCTGAAGCCGAACTTGTGCTAGCTTTATCCTTAACATGCCATTGCTGGAATTCCAGCCACATTGCCAGATGATGCTTCAGCCCCGGCTTTGCACGGCTCTCCCAAAGCCAGACAGGATGAGGCCAAGTTACCCAAGTCTCCAGAGGCCCAGACGGGCGGGGAGGAGAGAGGCCAGGGAACAAATGACACACGGTCAACAATCTGCTTCTAGACTTTCCGTGACATTGTGACATCTGAAGGGCTCTGGACAAAAGTTGGCAACAATCCTGGGCAAGTCATGCCATCCCAACAAAATCTTCAGCCTTAATACTCTCCTTTTCTCTTTAGGCTAAAGGGCCCACGGTTTGATGGACCAGGGCAGGAGATCATGTCTGGATAGGCCTCCCTTTGTTAGCAGTGGAAAATGTGCCAAGCAGAAGAAAGGACAGTGGTAATTCATATCTCATGGTGCACATGAAGCTATGTACCTCCTTAATACAAGTAGTTATTTACTCTGCGGGGATGAACCAATTGCTGTTTGTTTTCTCTCAGGGTTAGGTACTGCATGCACCAGTCAACAGGCTCAAGGACATTCTCTCGTAAGCAAAATATAGACCATGAGGAAGACAACGCAACATGCAACTCAACCGACTGCACATTTCCCAGGATGAGACAAATTGATGCTCTGCAGGCAACGAGAGGATAATGTAAGAACTTTAAATGACTCTTGGCTGATGACTGCAAAACAGGGACTGACTGAGGTCAAAAGAAGGAATCAGCCTAGAATCTCTACATAGACACAAGTCCAAACGCCCTTGAATTCCGTTGACTCCAAGCAGGCGCTGTTAGTTGAGAATATTCCTGTGCATAGACATGAGCAGAGATAAATCAGTTTAATTAATTGGACCTTCACCTGTGAACCTGATCTTTTGCACCTCACATTTCCTGATCTTCAAGGGTAACAAGAATCTAATGAAGAAATGGGGGGAAATGGTTTTTTATAACACATCTAGGAACATATTCCCAGAAGATACTATTGTACTATCTCCTTCCAAGATCAACAATTCTAATTTCTGAGTTTTTAAAAGTAGTGAGCTCCTTGCGCAGAACGCATTTGCCCGAGTTTTTGCATCTATATTATAAATACTTATTTAGTAAATTTATTGCAAAATGATTAACAAATATTTAAGGAAGGAGCAGCAAACAATACTGAGTCTGCTTAGTGAAGAACATCTACTGATCATCCAAGAGATGTTCACTCATTATTATTATTGTTCTTGTTATTATTAAATTTATTTGCTGCTTATCTCGCCATAGGGCTACCCAGGGAGACTTACAACCATTTTTTTTTAAAAATGAAGAAATGAAAGGAAATTTAAACAAAATGAAAATAAAGCAATAGAGCAATAAAATAAACAAAGAGAAAGAATACAAAGAAAATAATTCCACGTAGGTTTTAACATCTTTGTTATGCAATCAACTAAAAGGCTTTTGTTGCATAAGGGATCTCTGCAGACACAAAGTGCTTGGAAATAAATCACAGCAAAGACATGACATGGTTGTAGCTGTTCAGAATTACTTCAAACTACTGGGTGTGAAGGGCAGGTTTCAAATCTGTTTTATATGAGTTATAAATGCATTTGTGTTTGTGTTAATGTGCATTTGTGTTAATTGTGGCTCCTTTCTTTCCACATTCTACCCTTTTGAAACATCAAACCTAAAAACCAATAGTTAATTTCCCCCCATTTTCAGTTAAAAGTCCATAGAAAGGTTTCCGGTCATTAGCAAATGGAATTAATGTCTTTTCCCTAATCAAATAAACTGATTTTGCCATCTCTACTGATTCTGTTATATTCACCTTCTTCCCAGTACCATATTCTATCTATCTATCTGTCTGTCTGTCTGTCTGTCTGTCTGTCTGTCTGTCTGTCTGTCTGTCTGTCTGTCTATCTATCTATCTATCTATCTATCTATCTATCTATCTATCTATCTATCTATCTATCTATCTATCCATCCATCCATCCATCCATCCATCCTTCCATCAACATGCTCCAAAATCTATTCTGCATTTGGAAAGGAAAATAAGGAGTGAGAAAAGCAAGTTATGGACGCTGAACATATGTCATATTTCGCAGAGGAATGCAGAGATATTTTCATTATTATTACCTTTATTGTCAGAGTACAACATATGTACAATGAGATTGGCTGAGCCTCCCATCGTATTTTCCATTTTTGTTGCTGTGTCTAGTGAGAGACGAGAATTTCGCATCAGTCTTCAGGTGGATCTTTATTTCATCAGGTCAAAAGGATTTGAAACATGCAATGAATCAAGTGCAGTGATTTACTTAACAACAGTGGCAAGAAGGGACATAGATTGGGGCAAAGACTCACTTCCCAACTGTCTCATTGGTGACAGGAATTTGGGGCTCAATTGTAGCCATAAGTTGAAGGCTACCTCAAATATTTTTCCAATATTTGAGCGGCTACTACAGAGAGGAAGGGGTCAATTTATTTTCTAAGGCACCTGAAGGCCAGACAAGGAATAATGGATGGAAACTGAACAAGGAGAGATTCAGCCTGGAAATAAGGAGGAATTTTCTGATAGGGAGAACAATCAACTCAGGAAACCGAAGTTGCCTTTAGAAGTTGTGGGAGCTTCATCACTGGAGGCTTTTAAGAAGAGACTGGACTCACATCCATCAGAAATGGTGTAGGGTCTCCTGCTTGAGCAGGGGAATTGGACTAGATGACCGACAGGGTCCCTTCCAACTCTGTTAATCTGTTCCCTACAGAAAGGAACTGCTACATAGAAATAAAACAAGACTACCCATACACATGTGGTCAACACAACCCATTCACTGCAACCCTCTTAATACATTTGTGATTTGCAGAGCATCTGCCTGCTAGTTTCAACAGGTTTCTTCCTTGCAGCTGTAAGGACCTCGGCCATCTCAACAAAATGGGCCCTGCTTCCGATCCCCAACATATTCCAGCTGGATTTCTGTAAATAGACTGGGACTGCATGATTATGTTTAAGCCTTGGAGCTTGGAAACGGGAGAGGAGGGAGAGGGGGAAAAAATTGCCGCAGGAGACAGAGGGAACCTTAGCTTGTCGGCTCCAGGACTCCCAACACCTCGCTTAAGGCCGCCAAGGTTGCATCAGCTCCCGTTGTGGTATTTATAACTGTTTTTTAAACCTGATATTCCATTTCCAGTTGCTCTGTGGGGATGAACTGAATCTGTGGGGCCTCCAGCCAAGCAGCTGCCGCCAGCTTGATTCCCCCCCTACATCCTGCTCGGAAAAAGCTTCCTTACCGTCAACCTGGTGCCACTGCTTACTGGCAGGGTCTCTTTAATTAGATGAACCAGGGCACCGGGCAGGTCCTCCTTCAAGAGAGAGCGGATGGAAGCTGCAGAGGGGCAGGAGAATTCGATACCCTTCTTAGGCACCACGGAAGAAGCTACCTTGGAATGCTTTTGGTCACCATGATACAAAAAAATTAAAAATTCAAAAAAGAAAAGAAGTTGAGACTCGCTTTAAGACTTGTGGACTTCAACTCCCAGAATACCTCCTCCAGACATGCTAGCTCAGGAATTCTGGGAGTTGAAGTCCACAAGTCTTAAACTTGCCAAGTTTGAAGACCCTTGAGATAGATAGATAGATAGATAGATAGATAGATAGATAGATAGATAGATAGATAGATAGATAATAGGTAGGTAGATAGATAGATAGATAGATAGATAGATAGATAGATAGATAGATAGATAGATAGATGATAGGTAGGTAGATAGCTAGAAAGATAGCTAGAAAGATAGATGGATAGATAGATAGATAGATAGATAGATAGATAGATAGATAGATAGATAGATAGATAGATAGATCAGGGATCTTGAAACTTGGCAGGTTTAAGACTTGTGGACTTCAACTCCCAGAATTCCTCCCCCAGTAATGTTAGCTCAGGAATTCTGGGAGTTGAAGTCCACAAGTCTTAAACCTGCCAAGTTTGAAGTCCCTTGCTCTAGAAAGAGGGCAGAGCAATGAAGATGATAAGGGATCTGGAGGCCAAACCATTATGATGAGGGAACTGGGGATGTCTAGTTTCCTCAACCAAGGGAATGACGAGAAGGACTAGGGGTGATGTGATAGCAGTCTTCCAATAGTTGAGAGGCTGCCAAAGAGAAGAGGGGACCAATCTATTCTCCAAAGCACCAGAAAGCAGAACAAGAAGCTAAAGTAAAAAAAATTGAATCCCACCACTGATCAGGAGATAACCACAACCCTGGAACACTGCAACCATCATAAGTACATGCCAGTTGCCAAGCATCCAAATTTTGAACGTATAGCCCTGGGGTTGCAGTGGTTCTTAAGTGAGAAAAACGATCATAAGTCACTTTGTTCAGAGCCATTGCAACTTTGAACAGTCACTAAACAAATGGTTGTAAACTGAGGACTACCTGTAGCCTAGAGATGAAAACATATGAAGAACGGCTACAGGATTTGGATCTGGCTATTCTAAAGAAAAGAAGAATTAGGGGTGACAGGATAGCAGTATTCCAGTAGTTGAGGGGCTGCCCCAAAGAAGAGGGAGCCAAGCTATTCTCCAAAGCACCTGAGGGCAGGACAAGAAGCAATGGTTGGAAACTAATCAAGGAGAGAAGCAACTTAGAACTAAGGAGACATTTCCTGACAATTAGAACAATTAATCAGCGGAGCAACTTGCTTCCAGAAGTTGTGGGTGCTCCAATACTGAAGGTTTTTGAGAAGGTTGGATTGGAAGACCTTCAAACTCTGTTGTTGATGGCTCCGATCTCTTCTTAAAAACTTCCATGTTGTGTTGGAGCAACGGCAGAAAGATGCTGCAGGCATGACCTATTTGGTAGCCCTGTGTATCCCCACGGTCTGCTGGGGAGAGGGAGATGTATCAGTTTCTTCTGGGTTATAAATAATGAAATGACCTGGTTGAAAAGAGAGCGCCTTCCGGCGATAGCATCCATCATATACCTATTAAATCTACAAAGCAATCTATCAAAATAACAACAGATCATAAACCCTGACACCAGAGGCAGTTCAAAAAAGGGACACTGGAACCTTTCCTGGTTTAGACATCCGCTGAGCAAGAGCGGGGCTGGCTTTTGCTAATCCTATTCTCAGCCGCCCCCACCCACCTACCCCTTACTCCACATCCTTCCCCCCCCCCCACATACACAAAATGCACAGCTAGGTTTCAAAGGCATTCATTTCCACTGAGACCATGTGCAGAAAGGAAACAGCCTAGTTTTTCTTTATCAATATTGCAATACGGTTAAAGGAAGCTTTTGCAATGTTCCTTGTACTTTCTCTTGCACTTGTACTTTCTTCTTGTTGTTGTTTTTAAAGCACCTCTTTCCAAAATGCAATGGGCATCACTAAAACTATTTACACTAAGACGTGGGAATCCACTGTTTGCTCCTCGTTATTCGTCTTATGTGGTAGGGATTTATTCTCCCATGGGAAAGCTGTCCATCCTTACAGTCTCAAACACACACCCCCATGCAGCCTTGAGCATCCTTCAATGGGAAATATCTTCTTCCGCTTTTCTTGAGTCTCAAATGTCTTGAAAGCTCAGAAAGTGGGGAGGAAAAAGAGAAGAGGATGACCACAGCAAGGTAGCTGGTCCAAATTACACGAGCGATGTGTGCCTGGGTTGGGAAAAAGGGCTTCCTCTCCTGAGAATTCGCCAGCATTCCTTCTGATAACCTCATGGAATATTTTAGGCAGAAAAAAGGTGGATTGAAGAGGCCTCTTCCAACTTTGTCCCGAGCACCTGCCTGACTTCTCAACCGAGACGATGACAGCAAAGGACTATCAGCAAGAAATGAGATGACAGGTCTTGAGTGTCGGTGGTAGGAAATCTGGACCGCCAACCCACCTCCACACAGGATGGGAATCTGCCTAAGCCAAGTTATAAATTGTCAGACATCTAACGGGGGAGAACGGAAGACTGGATGACTTAGTTGTGACAGTGCAACTTTTCTCTTCAATTACACACACACACACACGCACAGACACACACACACACACACCCCTCTGATACAAGTAAATCCTCAGCTTGCAGCCACAACCGAGTCCAACATTTATCTTGTTAAGTGGGAAATTCGTTAGGTGAGTTTTGCCTCATGTTATGACTTCTCTTGCCACATTTTGTTAAGCGAATCACTGCAATTGTTAAATTAGTAACATGGATGTTAAGTGAATCTGGCTCTCCCGTTGACTTTGTCTACAGAGATTCTCGGCTCTCCAGGTCCTGGTTGTCCCAAAGGTGTTTTTTTTCAAGAGGCCACTGGACTTTCTGGTTTTTCTTTGAAGACGTTTTGCTTCTCATCTAAGAAGCTTCTTCAGCTCTGACAGGATGGTGTGAAATGGGAAGGATTGATACTCCTTGCAAGACAGATGGTCATTTGCTTCCTTTTAGAGAGACATTGAGGCCACCTGGAGGTGTGTCATTGTCATCAGAGTCACTTGAGTGGTGCAAATGGTTGTGGAGCCTTCTTGGAACTACTGAAAGGACGGTGAAGGTCCAAGAAGGCTCCACACTCACTTTCACTATTCAGGTGACCCTGAGGACACAGATAAAGCTCCAAGTGGCCTCAATGACTCTCCAAAAAGAATGCAAATGACCAGGCCTGTCTGCAAAGAGTATAAATCCTTCCATTCCCCACCATCCAGTCAGAGCTGAAGAAGCTTCTTGGAGGAGAAGGGAAACGTCTTCAGAGAAAAACAAGGAAGTCCGGCTGCCTCTTGAAAGAGCCCATCGATTTTGCTTATCAGAAAGTGGCAAAAGAGAATCACGTGGCCCCGGGAAACGGCAACCATCATAAATGTGAGTCAATTGTCAAGCATCCAAATGTAAATCACATGGCGATGGGGATAAGTGCAATGATCATAAGTGTGAAAAACGGTCATAAGTCACTTTTTCCAGTGCTTTTGTAACTTTGAACATTCACTAAGTGAAATTTTGTAAGTTGACAGCGATCTGCATTTAGGTTTATTCGGTTTAACCGCCACCCAAATTACGCAATGTGAAAATCAGAATTTTCAGACTTGTCAACACCATATCGGTTCATGTGCTGTTCCAATGGCAAACAGACCCTAAAGATATTTATTATCACAGAGATTTTGCCACACACAGGAGAGAAAGAAAACCTCAATGCATCTTAACTAGCTCTTCAAGCTATGGGGCTATAATGCTACAATACACAGACATTTCTATTGGTCAATGCCTACATCAAAAATACTCAGCATCACAATTTACGAGAAACGACACACAAACCACTGTTGCACAAAGCATCTCTACAGGATGTTAAGATTTTGCAAGCAGCCCCCATAAATGCCTACCAGTGGCCAAACATCTGAATTTTGATCATGCGACCCATGGGGGATGTTGCACGAATCGTCAGGGTGAAAAATAAATAATTTTTTTCAGTGCCGTTGCAACTTTGGACTGTCACTAAACCAATAGTTGTTAAAAAAAATGATTACCTGTAATTTCTTTTCACACCTCCCCGCCCCATCCCAAAAAACCCCAAAAGGTTGCAATGAAATCAGAGAAAGCAATCCAACTCTTTGGGGGCGACATATTTTGGAAAAGACGGGGACAGAATGACACACTCTCCGTTCTTGGAAAAGCTCAGGGCAAGCTGCTGCATTTCTGTGGAGCCATGAAGCCGGTGATGACAGCTTAATGTCCATGTGATAAAGTCCCAAAGAGATGTGGGACCAGGAGAAAGAGAGCTCTCCATAATCTCAGGGAATACACCAGCCCTGGAGAATTCATCCAGACTTTCTTTCAACAGCTCCGTGCAGCTTACTGTCAAGCAGGAGGAGATAATCATGAGACACATAAATAGAAGGACTGGTTGGGAAGTCCATTTTCTTCAGTGCCGTCGTAATTTCAAGCAGCTGCTAGAGGAAAGGTTGTAAAAGGGGATGTTGAGACTCTACAACAGGGGTGGGTAACCTTTTTGGGCTTGTGTGTCAAAAATTATGCGTGTGCTCACGTGCCAGCACCCAGAAGGCAATGTGTGCCCCTTCACACTCCCTACGCATGTGTGCACAATCCTTACCAACCCCCTGCTGCCCCCTTACCTGCACTGAGCCTTACAGCTGATTTTCAGCCTCCCAAAAGCTTGAGGAAGGTTTCTGCAGGCTTCTGCAAGCTTTGCAGGCTGAAAACTAGCCCCGCTTCGTCACTTCCTGTTTTTTCCGAAAATTCCTGGAAGTGACGATTTCAGCCTACAAAGCTTGTAGAAGCCTGCAGAAGCCTTCCTCAAGCCTTTGGGAGGCCGAAAAAGGTCTCAAACTGTCCGAAAATAAGCTGTGAGACGCACACATGCACAGTGAGGTAAGTTTGCCTGCAGCTCGCATGACTCTGCGTGCTACCTGTGGCATGCATGCCATAGGTTTGCCATCACGGCTCTAGAAAGCGTGCAGAAAAGAGACCCAAAAGTGATTCGGGGCCGGAGGCTAAAACATATGAAGGACAGTTGCAGAAATTAGGAAAAGAAGGACTAGGGGGTGACAAGATAGCAGTCTTCCAGTATTGGACAAATAGGTTGACTCCCTCGCCACAAAGAGGAGGGGGTCAACCTATTTTCCAAAGCACCAGAGGGCAGGACAAGAAGCAATGGATGGAAACTAACCAAAGAGAGAAGCAACCTGGAATTAAGGAGAAACTTCTTAACAGTGAGGACAATTAACCAGTGGAATGGCTTGCCACCAGAAGTTGTAGGTGCTTCATCACTGGAGGTTTTTAAGAAGAGACTGGACAGGTCACTTGTCTGGAATGGTACAGGGCCTCCTGCTTGAACAAAGGGCTGGACTAGAAGGCCTCCAAGGTCCCTTCCAGCTCTATTCTGATTGATTTTATCTACCCTTCTCAAGGAAGGCACCAATCCTTGATGATTTGTGATGCCCCCACTGCATCGTTTCCACCCCATGCTCAACTCCCTACTCATTCTTCAGACTTGGCAGACCCCATTGTTATCCTTATTCACAGCTTCACAATTCCCCTCCCTCAAACATATTCATCTCGAACATCATCATATTCTCTGTTTTATTTCCAGCTTCTTTATGTGCTGCCTTTACATTCTTTCCATGTGTTACATTCTTTCCATGTGTTACATTTGGGTTCTCCCACTAAGAGCTTTGGAGGTGTTCTCCTAAGCTAAGCATGTTATAAAACGGTGAGACAGTCATTGTTTGGCTGTTTTTCTTTCCTTCTTTTTTTTTTTAGTCTGTTTGTTTCCCTCCCTGGCTTCTCCCATTGACGTAAAGAGAGAACTAAGCCACGGTTTTCTCCTAAATGGGGATGCTGGTTTGTTTCCCTTGCGCAAGTTCGGGGTCATAAGGTGCTCGGTCGGTTTACAAACCCTGCCTGGTAAATTACACAAGCAGCCGTGATCTCCATTTCAGCTGAAGCTTTCTTTAATCAATTTCTGGTATGTGAATTGTCTCACGCTAGTCTGAAGTCCCTGGATGAAAGCTGTGTGCAGACAGTGCCACGCTGTGGTTAAGGCCATAACTCGGCCTTCGCTCCAGTGCGTCCCATCACTCATTTTTTTAACTATCCGTTCACACAACACTTTGGGAGAAAATTCCATCTGCCTAATCTTTTTATCGTGTGGAATAATCGGCTGTCATTCAGCTGGATATCTTCTAATTCGGCCCTGAACCTTACTATCTTCTTCTACCTACACAGACCAGTAAAAGCTTTGAATGAAGGAGAATGTATGCATCCCAGGAGAATAAAATGGAATAGGAATAGAAATAGGAATAGAATAGAAATAGGATAACAATAGAATGGAATGGAATGGAATGGAATGGAATGGAATAGAATAGAATAGAATAGAATAGAATAGAATAGAATAGAATAGAATAGAATAGAATAGAATAGAATAGAATAGAGTTCTTTATTGGCCAAGTGTGATTGGACACACAAGGAATTTGTTTTGGTGCAAATGCTCTCAGTGTACATAAAAATACATTCATCAAGAATCACAAGATGCAACACTTAGTGATTGTCATAGGATACTAAATAAGCAATCAAACCATATTAGGAAACTAAATACAACAATATAAGCCATAAAGATACAAGCAGCAAGGTTATAGTCATAAGTGGGAGGAGAGAGGTGACAGGAAGGATGAGAAGAAGAATAGTAATTCAAATAATGTTGCAGGATCTAATCTGGGTCGGTCATCTAGACCAGAGTTTTTGTCTTCCAAGTGTTAGGACTCATGCTGGAGCCCAGCCCTTCCAGCAAAAGCTTCATAATTTACAAATGGTCCTGGGTTTGCAACCATTCATTTAGAGACTGTTCAACATTACAATCGCACTGAAAAAAAAGTGACTTATGGCCATTTTTCACACTTAAGACAGTTGCAGCAACCCCAATGTTTGGATACTTGATAAGAGGTACTTTTTATGATGATTGCAAAGTCCCAGGGGCAAGTTAACAACTGCAGTGATTCACTTAACTAAATCTCTCTCTCTCTCTCTCTCTCCCTCCCTCCCTCTCTCCCTTCCTCCCTCTCTCTCTCAACAAATGGGGCAAGGAAAGTCATAAAACGGAGCAAAACCCACTTAACAATACCAATTTTGGCCTCAATTGTGTTTGTAAGTTGAGGACTACCTATATTAGCTTTTTCAAGTTCAGCCGCTTACTGGCACCTTCCCTAAAGAGGAAAGGGGGCAATTTGAAGAGTTTGATTTAATGCGCCCATGTAGCTGGGAGTTCGTACATGCAGGCAACAGCTGAAGAATGGATGCGATTATTCCTTAATTTTCATGCAGGAAGGCACAGATTTCGGAAAGTCCCAGATATACAACTAAGCATCTGACTATGAAAAAGTGAAATACTAGCAAAATAAACTATCTGCTGAATTTTAGCCAATCGTTTTGCCCCAATTTCAATTCCTGCTATTAAATACGACTGACAGCCTGGTGATATAGGAAAACTGGGGAGAGACTGGAATAAAATATGACCATACTTGTTTATGCATGTCATGTTGGTTCAGAGTTTTAGCCTGTGGTCTTCTGGACAAAACCACAAACTTATTCCTATCCAAGGATCTCAATTTCTACCGCAACCACCCAAGTTTTATTATTATTATTATTTATTTTTTAAAAAACACTTCTTAAGCAATGAGACACATCGCCGCAAAGGAAAACAATCCGCCCAGCTTTGCAAAACCGTGGGGAAGAAAAAACAACATTTTATACCGCAAGCAACACCTGCCCCTCCCTGTCTCCATCTGTATATGCTATGGAAGAGCTTACTTAGCAAAGCTGACACCCAGCTGAATGTCTCCCCTTCCATCCAAAAATTCAGGCTTAAGAACATCCCAGGCTTTTCAAGAGCCTCACTGACTAGTTAGCAACTTTAAAAAAAAGATAAGATCATAAAGAATCTTTAAAAAAGCCAATGCAATCCTAAGTTGAGGGATACAATCAAGATCAAGGGAGGTACTAAATACCACTCTATAAAGCCTTAGTAAGGCCACACCCAGAATACGGAATCCAGTTTTGGTCTTCACGATACAAGAAAAGATGTTGAGACTCCGGAAAGAGTGCAGAGAAGAGCAACCAGGATGATGAGGGGACTGGAGGCTAAAAAATACAATGAACAGTTGCAGGAACTGAGTATGGCTAGTCTAGGGAAGAGAAGGACCAGGGGAGACAGGAGAGCAGTCTTCCAATATGTGAGGGGCTGCCACAGAGAGGAGGGGGGATCAAGCTACACTCCAAGGCACCTGAAGGCCAGACAAGGAAGAATGGATGGAAACTGAACAAGGAGAGATTCAACCTGGAAATAAGGAGATTTTTTTTTCTGACAGTGAGAACAATCAACTAATGGAACAAAAGTTGCCTTTGGAAGTTGTGGGAGCTTCATCACTTGCGACTTTCAAGAAGAGATTGGACTGCCATTTGTCAGAAATGGTGTATGGTCTCCCACTTGGGTGAGGGGTTGGACTAGATGACCTACAAGGTCCCTTTTAACTCTGTTAATCTGGATCTGGAATCAAAGCCCGTCAAAAGAATCGTTCTATTCCTCAGTACAGGGAAAATCCTCGACTTTATGACTTGTCATTGAGGCTGAAATTATGGCTGTGGAGATGTTCCAGTCCTTCAGTGGATGATCCCAGGACCCAACCTGGTTTGATGACATGTGTTTCCCAATGGTCCTTAAAGTGAATGCCACGGACATTAAGCAAACCTCGCTTTAGCCAATGCATTTTACCAATGGGTACCTTTTGCCGGAAACGAAGAGCAAACAAGGAAAATCAGCAAAAAAAAGTTTTTTTAAAAAAAATCACACCCGTAGGTTGCTGCAAATGGTTGTAAAAGTGAATTGGTTGCCAAGGCAACCCAATGCGATTGCATCACAGTGAGAAGGGGGAGGCAATTGTGAGAACTTCAAAATCGGTTCGTAAGTCCAGGTGGTTCCTGACTTACAACCACTCATTTACGGCAGGTATTCAGCAGATTCTGACCAGTTCTGGAGAACCGGTAGTGGACATTTTGAGGAGTTCGGAGAACCGGCCAATCCCACTTCTGACTGGCCCCGCCAACCCCATCTATTCTCTGCCTCCCATCGAGTCCCAGCTGATCGGCTGGGTCTCCTTTGGTTGCCCTGCCCAGGAGAAGGGAGCTGGAAAGCAGGTTAGTAGGGTGGGATTTTGCAGTATATCCTTCCCCTGCCACGCCCACCAAGCCACGCCCACAGAACCAGCAGCAAAAAAAATTTGAATCCCACCACTGAACAGCACTGAAAAAAAGTGACTTAGGACCATTTTTCACACTTATGACCATTTCAGCGTCCCTGTGGTCACATGATCAAAATTCAAACTCCTGGCACAACTGGCTCCTATTTACAACGGTTGCAGTGTCCTGGGATCACGTGATGTCCCCTTTTGCGACCTTCTGATCAGCAAAGTCAATGGGGAAGCCAGATTCACTTAACAACCGTGTGACTGACTTAACAATTGCAGGGATTCACTTAACAACGGTGGCAAGGAAGATCATAAAAATGGGGCAAGGTTCACTTAACTCTCTTGCCTAGCCACAGAAATGTTGCGCTCAATTGTGGTCATAAATTGAGGACGACCTGTACCTTTTGGAGGTGTCGGGATTCTGGCATTGAAGTCATGAGTCTTGAGCCAACTTCCAACACTATCAGAAGATTTATTGGGAGTTAACATGTCCGGCACTGCCTGGGTGCAGCCGACTCTGAGACACATCATTCATTGTCACCCTTGACCCTGGTTTTCCCCCTGGGTGTATCATAATTCACATTCTCCAATGGGACACCTCCATAGCCCGGAGTCATCAATCATGCTCTCCAGTTAGAATTTTGCACGGCAGAAACTTCAGTCGCCTAGTTATTATCTTTGAAAAACTATTTATGGAATGCACTTTCGATTTCCAAGCCGCCGCACTGCTCTTTCCCCCCTCCCTTTCCCCCCTCCCTTTCTGTTGGCAACTCTAAAAAAGACCACAGAAGTATTTTATGATTAGAAAATAACGAATATATAAAGATCTATTTTTTTTTTCCTTTTTGATATTATATTTATAAAATGTTATTAGGATAGATTTGGTATGACTATATGATTTGTTATAAAATAAATTAAGTAAACTATAGTTATCTCGCAAAGTATGAATGAATAAAATCATGGTCAAATGATTGTTTAATAGTGATACTAAGGTATATAACTTCTGATTGACAATATGAGATAATAATATGAGATGATATGAGATAATAATATGACAATATGAGATATGTAATGTAATTGTAATTGAGACCACGAAATGGATGCACGAAAAATTGGTAAACCAACCGATATACTGTTTGTATATTTATGAAAGAAAGTTGGATGTTTTTATGTTTTGTCTGTTTTGTTTGTTTTTAAAAATCAATAAAATTGTTTTTTTTAAAAAAGAAGTATTTTATGAGTTGATATTGGGGTCTATCCTCAATGTGAAGGGTCAGTAAGTGAACCTGTCATAAGTCAAGGACTACCTGCGCAGGAGGTACCCCATTTGATGGCACAAATAGCCCAAGACTTTGGATTTTATACTCCGGTGCAGCAAGAGCTTCTATGCTCACAATTGCCAATTCCAAACAAAATAGTGCTTTTGCTCAACTTTTCCACAGTGGGTTGTTAGTGATGAATCCACACATGCATCATTTTCCCACTAACTCCCACCAGGTTCCTAAACTCAGGACTTTCCTCCCAAGATGGGAAAAAATAACAAAGGGGAAGAAAGAACACCCCAGAAGAACCTCTCCCTAATCTCTAAATAAATCATACGCATGAGTTGGCATTGTCATATTAGGCCATGGGGCTAGGTTTAGGCTGTGCCAACCATAACTGGCTGAGTCGACTCAACCCGCCAAGCCACAGCTCAGCCAGAATGAAAAGAGACACAAGCCCACTTTATGGTGATGGCTGAACCCAGCAAAAGAGGCTTAGAGGACTCCGTTATTGAGGTGGTCATTTTTATCCCCTGATTCCCTAGGGGTCTATAGGTATATTTTATACTATTTCTTAATCTAGAATGTCTGTATTTTTAAATATATATATATATTTTCTCTATTTGTGGTTTTAATCCAATTGTTGTGTGCAGCCCAAAGTCGCTTTCGAAGTCGATGAGATAGGGGGTTATTGTATACAGATTTGGTAGGCAGACAGGTAGGAGGGAGGGAAGGAGGGAGAGACGGATTCTAGGGAAGGAGGAGGCAAGCCTATCACCTCCGAAAATCTTGCCAAAAATGCAAAGAAAAATAAATAAATGAATGAGTGAATATATAAATAAATAAGATAAATAAATAGCCAGATGGGATAGAGGTAAAGGCTGGCTGGCTGGTTGGCTGGATGATAGATAGTGATGGATGGATGGATGGATGATAGAAAAATAGATTAGATGAAGATGGAGGGAGGAAAGAGATAGAGAGATAGAGAGATAGAGAGATAGATAGATAGATAGATAGATAGATAGATAGATAGATAGATAGATAGATAGATAGATTGATTTGGGGAGGTTAATTCAGAGCATGATAATTTAAAACACCATATTCCTGGGGAAAGTTGACATGCCCACAGTCACATGATTAAAATTTGGATGCTTGGCAATTGGCTTGGATTTATGAAAGCTGCTGCATCCCCGAGTCACAGGTTCATCATTTACAATCTTCCCAGCTTCTGACAAGCAAAGTCAATGAGGAAGGCTGGATTTGCTTAACGTACGCCTGATTCACTTAACAGTTGTCTTGCTTAGGAACAGAAATTCTGGTCACAGCGATGGAGGTTAAATTGAGGGTTACCTGTACTAAACTTGGGAAAGCGAGTGAAGTTGAAGAGCACCCACAAACAAAATGTAATCCATATGCCTACAAAATATCTTTCTTTCTTTCTTTCTTTCTTTCTTTCTTTCTTTCTTTCTTTCTTTCTTTCTCTCTTTCTCTTTCTCTCTTTTTCTCTCTTTTTCTCTTTCTCTCTCTCTTTCTCTCTGCAAGTCTTCCCCTAGCACATCCTTTTCAGGAACGCTTCCTGCATGAAAGAGAGTGGTGTGTGTTGTTGCCTTTTAAGCCAATAACACGATATTGCAGCCAACTTGAAGGAAAAGTATGCGGCTAGCATCCCCTTGAAAGCAGCCTTGGAGGGGAGCATGCTGGGGGAAGAGACCCTGTTAACTCACACATTTTTATTTTCTCTGAAAACTCTGGAGTTGAAAGGCGACCTCCAAATTTGGCATGTTTTTTTTTTTTTTAAAACAGCTTAGAAAGAGCTACGTAGCGGAGAGTCCCGGCCAGCTCCAAGGAGATTGAGCTGACAGGCATAGAAACGGCCTGTGTTGCTCCTGGCCATGTGTGCAGCATGGGAGGGGTGGAGGGAACCATACAGTGAGATGGGATGGGGAGAGGAAGGGCCTCGGTTGACGTCTATCCCTGTTTCTCTTGCGTCTCCCCTTGGCCTGCCCCACTTCTGGGTGGGCTGCCAGTTTAAACGGAGCCCCTGTTCCCAAGAACTACACTGCCCAACCTAGAACTACGCCGCCTGCGGCCTGACCTAAGCTCAGTAGACAAAATTGTCTGCTACAACATCTTACCTGTCAATGGCTACTTCAGCTTCAACCGCAATAACACACGGGCAAACAATAGATACAAACTCAAAGTAAACCGATTGCAGGAAATACGACTTTAGCAACGGAGTGGTCAACGCCTGGAACTCACTCCCTGACTCTGTTGTTACATCCTCAAACCTCCAAAACTTTTAACCTTAAACTGTCTACCATGGACCTCACTCCATTCCTAAAAGGTCTGTAACGGGGTGTGCATAAACACACCAGTGTGCCTACCAGTGGTGGGATTCAAATTATTTACTACCGGTTCGGTGAACGTGGCTTGGTGGGTGTAAAAGCCCTCAGAAGTGTGATTCTTTCCAGGAAGCAAAGAAGTTCTTGCACTTCAAGTCTTGTGGAAATTCGGACTATCCTGGTTTGTGTTAGGGGACTTTGGGTTTTGAATATTTCCTTGCAATTTAATCTAGTGTACTTGGCAGCCTTGCACAACCCTGGCAAGGCTCGTTCTTATCTGGGACAATTAGTTTTTAATAGAGTTTTGCTGTGAATCAACAGAATTCACAGCGAAGCATTAAAAAGGTTTTGCTTTTATCTCTGTTTGCTTTGAAGGAGGCTTGGGTCAGAACAGCAGGTGGCTCTTTCATCCCTCTGCTGCGGCTCCCTGTTGCCAATCAGTACCATAATTTTGATAGGAGCTTCCAGTTAAAGGGGGAGGAAGCACAGTGCATCAGGCGGAGACTCTATGGTGGGGGAACCGGACTTCCGGTCAGCAGAGTAAAAAGGACACAGTGCTAGGAACAGACTCTATGGTGGGGGAACCGGACTTCCGGTCAGCAGAGTAAAAAGGACACAGTGCTAGGAACAGACTCTATGGTGGGGGAACTGGACTTCCGGGCAGCTCCAGAATTGAATGGGGGGGGGGAGCTTGCCGCTTGGGACCTTTGTGGCTCTTTGAGTGTTTAAGGTTGCCGAATAAAATTCAAAATGGAGAAAGGAAATCTGTGGCCAATGAGTTGGATCCCGTAAGATGTATGGGTGAGAGGCAGGTGGCAAATCTCATCGAACCGCTGTTTATTCAGCCATGAGGAGGTGTTTTAACCTCTGACTCATGAAGGACTGCTCTAAACTGTGAAGGCCTACTCTGCCCAAGAACGAATTCTCGTTGCCGTAATGAATCAAAGGGGCTGGCAGATCTTTCAATTCTATGCTGTAAATCAACACATTTTACAGCCCTGGAGCCTGTCGATAAGCGGCTTTTATGAACACTCCGTTTCCTGTTCGGATTATTGAAAAGAGAAGAAAGATGAGGAAAAACAGGAAGCCCATATTTGCAAACTTCTTCCAAGGCCAGAGCCAACAGGGTTACCTCCCTGATCCACATGACATCGGAGATGAGTCAGTTCCCCCAGATTTAATTTAAAAAAATTAGGAAACTTTATGACCAGAACATGCAGGCTGGAGACCATCAAAGCTGACACCAACCAGAGCACAGAACAACTCAAAGAAGCAATGCCATCCCTAAGCTGTTTTTTTCCCCGGAGAGGCAACTGGACTTTCTTATTTTTTCTTTTGAAGACATTTCACTTCTTATCCAAAAGGTTTCTTCAGCTCTGATTGGATGGTGGAATATGGAAGGATTTATATTCCTTGCAGACAGCTGGTCATTTGCATCCTTTTAGAGGGCCGTTGAGGCCACTTGGAGGTTTTTCTGTGTGTTCAATGACTCGTTAAAAGGATGCAGATGACCAGCTGTCTGTAAGGAATATAAATCCTTCCATTCCCCACCGTCCAGTCAGAGCTGAAGAAGCATCTTGGAGGGAAAGCGAAAAGTCCAGTTGCCTCCTGAAAAAGCACCTTTGGGACAACTCATGACCTGAAGGACTGAGAATCTCTACAGACTCAAAGAAGCAATGCAAGTTCAGGAGATGTGGAAAGACCTAGTCCACAGAATTGCCAAGAGTTGGACTTGATTGAACAGATAACTTGATCATCATCATCACTAGGACCAGATAGCTGCGAGCTTCTCCATTATCCAGTAAGAAGGGGCCTTCTTACTGGATCAGAGAAGAAAATCAGAAAACATCTAGCTGGGGGTATAGTGGTTCTAAACTGGAAACAGTCCAGTTGCTGGCATTCTTATAGCCCAATCCCATCCATCTCAATAAAACTTGTTAAAGAAAACTCAGCAAGAGTGAAAATAAATCTGTTTCAATTCTAGATCTCTGTCAAATGTTGATTTTTCCCCCCCCCCAATTTCATTGAATAAAACACCGCCATATTTTCCACTAAGCATGACTGGATACACACACACAATATGCTAAGCCAACACCCACCCACAAAACCACACATCATCTCTTTTAACGACCCCATAATCCCATGCAGGTTATACTCTGGGCAACTGAATGGAGCTAGCAGAGTGTTTACTGGCCGGATGCCCTTCCTGCCACCAATGTGGAGTTTTGTTCAGCAGATATATTTCCATTGTGCCCAGAGAGAGAAATATGTGCCTCTACTTAGGATCGAACACACAGCCTCCTGATTGTGAGGTGAGAACTCCACCTCTAGGCCACCACCTCACTCCACATAAAACCACATGTGTCCTCATATAACAGTGAAGCCCGTTTTTGCTTTCTGATCCTGAACTTCTAAAGCAATCCAGACTATCATCATCAAGCCTTTCCGTGTATAATCTCCCTTCCTTTTCAGGGACTATGCTAAATAATTGTTTCCATAAAGCAAGCTTTTCTCTCACGAAATGGACAAGAAATCTACATTTAAGGGTGGATTGACACTGGATAATTCCACTGAGCAGGCAACACTTGATGGAGAAATATATGAGAAAAGGAATCCACCTGTTGAGAACAAGTTGAGATCATTGTTAAATGTTTCCCAAAGCCACAGACCACAAGAAACTCCACTGTTAAAACACATTTTCTGTCTCTCTCAGTAACCCACAGGAAATATCAGACATCTTAATTCCATGCATGTTGTTAACGCTGGCCACATTCAATGCTGGAATTATTATCCCTTCATGTTCCACAGTCCCAAATCATTCATTTCAAGAAATGAATGGCTGGTTTTGTGTTGTTTTTCATGAATGTAAGAATCAGAAATGATACGGCTTTATTCTACTCCCTTTATCGCAAGAAACAGCAGAATCTGAAAACTTAAAAAGAAAATAAGCACTAAATAAGAACAATACCAGCTTTGGACTTAACAAGGGATGCTAGAACTGAACTCAAAGTTTTCATGATTCTTCTCAATCAAACATATTTGCGAACTAAAGGAAATCTAAAACAACCCACCTATAAAAAAAATCAGATGTCAATTACACACGGATATCTTTAAAAGCTGTGAGGATTTTTTTTTCCCCCAATGAAAAAAAGAAGGGGGTGAGGAAACAAAACTGGTCTTGATTGCTCCCAGATGAAAACTTTCCTTAGAAAACAAAGCTCTGTAACAGTTTTCAAAGCCATGTCATGTAATTAATGTCACATTTATCTCTTTAGCAAGGGAGATAAAAAGAAGCCATTTATCCATGTTGTCATTATTTTTATTCTCCTTTTCAACCCAGAGTTTTCAAAAAGCAGAGGTGGGGATAGAAGAAGAAGAAGAGGAAGAGGAAGAGGAAGAGGAAGAGGAAGAGGAAGAGGAAGAGGAAGAGGAAGAGGAAGAAGAAGAAGAAGAAGAAGAAGAAGAAGAAGAAGAGGAAGAGGAAGAGGAAGAGGAAGGAAGAAGGAAGAAGGAAGAAGGAAGAAGGAAGAAGGAAGAGGAAGAGGAAGAGGAAGAGGAAGAGGAAGAGGAAGAGGAAGAAGAAGAAGAAGAAGAAGAAGAAGAAGAAGAAGAAGAAGAAGAAGAAGAAGAAGAAGAAGAAGAAGAAGAAGAAGAAGAAATAGGTTTGACTTTCTTTTAACCCTCTTCACCTTCCCCCTGTTCAATCCTATAGGTGGACAACAGGCAGTAACATCTCCTAGATACATCCCATAATAATAATAAAAAAGAACCGTGTTACTAATTTAACAACTGCAGTGATTCACTTAACAAATGTAGAGTAGCAAGGAAAGTCATAAAATGGGGCAAAGGTCATTTAACAACATAAATTTTGGGCTCCATGGTGGTCGTAAATTGAGGACTACCTGTACTAGTTAAGGTAGCAGACTAGAAACCAAAAGACTGTAAGCTCTAGTCCCATTTTAGGCATACAATTAACTGGTTGCCCTTGAGCCAGTCCATCTCTTTCAACCTAGGAAGAAGGTAGCAACAGTAAACCACTTTGGAAAATTTTATCAAGAAAACTGTAGGAATTTCGATTTTACGAATACAAGTCTCAGCAGCACTTGACTCTTGACTGACTGGAGGGCACCAAAAGAAAAATAAATAAATGTTTTTAAAAATCTGTTAAAGGGAAAGATTCCTCTTGCACATCCGTGCTAGTTGTTTCCGGCTCTAGGGGGCGGTGCTCATCTCCGTTACAAAGCCGAAAAAGAGCCAACGCTGTCCGAAGACGTCTCCCTGGTCATGTGACCGGCAGGATTAAATGCCGAAGGCGCATGGAACGCTGTTCCCTTCTTCCCACCAAAGGGGTCCCTATTTTTCCACTTGCATTTTTACATGCTTTCGAACTGCTAGGTTGGCAGAAGCTGGGACAAGGAACGGGAGCTCACTCCGTTACGCAGCGGTGGGGATTCAAACAACCAAACTGCCGAGCTTTCTGACCGACAAGCTCAGCGTCTTAGCCACTGAGCCACCACGTCTGTTAGTAGCTAATAAATTAACTCAAGTCTAAATACATTATTTTGCTATTTGCTTATCTGGACAAGTCCCTTCAAGAAAATAAAATAGTATGATAAAGCAAGATCTATGGCTTTCATGAGAAAAATTAACATAATTTGAAACCGGTTGCGGCAGAAAATTAGCGAGAGAAACATTTTTATGGCAGTATAATAAAAATAAAATAAAATACAGCGATCATGAAAACATCCATGAAACAAACACACACCCACAAACGATCAGATTGTGAGTATTGAAGGTGTGTGTAATAAATCATATATTCATAATACCTTTGCTTTGTAAGACCTTCAAACTGTTTTCATCTCAATTTGGGAAACTTGGTTGGGGCAGCTGTGAAATACTACCCGTAGTATTTGCTTCGAGAAACATTGGCATGCATGTAAAGAACTTGTTCTGTTTATCGCATATACACAGAACAGAGATTTGGCGTTGCTGATCGGAAATGAAAAGAACGGCGTTCACCAGCTTCGAGTAGATCTTCCTATTTATTTATTTATTTTTTAAAAAGGCAAGCGTTCTGCAGCTTTATTTGGCCAACTCATTGGAATTCAAAAGCGGAGCGCCGCTTTGAAATATGAGTTACACGCTTATTCAACAGTTCCACTTTCCCTGCATACATCTGCCTCTCGCCAGCCAGCGCATTTCTATACATTGGTGCAGCTGCAGCTTTCGAGAACTGGCGCGACATTATATACAGATAAGAGAAGCCAAGTTCATGGGCAGATTGAACCAATTCTCATGAGCTGCTGCTAAATGGGGGTAGACACACATGATACAAATTGAGCTGGCTTGATGAATTAAACGGTTGCACCTGTCCCTCTCTCTCTCTCTGTGTGTGTGTGTGTGTGTGTGTCTGTATCTCTCTGTGTTAATGTACACACATGCATGCATGTCTTGGGGTCCATCTAGACTCCTGCCAACAGCCTGAACTCATCCTTGAAGATTTCTTGATAACATTTTTGGAAGTGGCTTCCTCTGGCCTCCTTTTCCCAAGAAAGAGAGGGATTGGCACAGAGTCACCTAGCTGGCTTTGTGCCTGAAGCAGAACTAGAACTCACAGTCTCCTGGTTTCTAGCCTGGTGCCTTCACCGCTGTACTAACTGGTTGATATATCCATCCTGCCTGCCTGCCTTAGCCTCTATCTATCCATCCATCCATCCATCCATCCATCCATCCATCCATCCATCTATCTATCTATCTAATGATTGTAACTATGATGTATGATCTATGACCTGTACATACAATTGGGAGCTTACTCACTGGAGACGAATTTCTTGTGTCCAATCACATTTGGCCAATAAAGAATTATATTCCATTCCATTCTGTGGTAGGGAAGAAAAACAGTGCCACACTGCCACCTGCTGATAAAAAAAATTAGCAACCCACAACTTGGCATAAAGAGTGAGCCACAAGGACACAGAGGCACAAAAGACAGAAGCTCAGAGAGACCAAAAAACCCCCCAAAAACCTATTTAAAAATGTGCAATGTCAATTTGCAACAGTGAAATGACTCCATAAGATTAGTCTTTGCAAACAGAGATCAGAGGCAAGGCTAAAAAGCAACAGATGGAAATGAAGCAAGGAGAGAACTAACTTAGAACTAAGCAGAATTTTTCTGATAAGTGAGCACAATTGAACAGTGGAACAGAAGTTGCCTGTGGATGCTCCATCACTAGACCTCCTGGTGAATGGCTACAGATCTAAATGTTTGGAACTATCCAGCAAATAAAAAGGCAACTGTAATCTGGGAATAAATGAAGCATTTTGAAACATGGAAAGTATTAATTTGTGTGTGTGTGTGTGTGTGTCTTTTAATGACCCCCGTAATCTCTTGCATCAGGGTGGAGCCTGGGCACCTGAATGGAGCTGAGTGTTGACTGGCCGGATGCCCTTCCTGTCACCAATGCAGAGTTTGCAGCAGATATATTTCCATTGAGCTAAGAGAGAGAAATACCTGTCCCTACCTAGGATCAAACTCACAGCTTCCTGATTGTGAGGCGAGAGTTCCACCTCTGGGCCACCTCACCACTCGTGGAAAGTATTAATATCTTCCTGATAAAGGGGCTCAGAAACACCATGACTCCCATCTCATGAATTGGGGAATCTCTCAAATGCTAGCCTTTTTGTCAGAGTGTCCACTGGATACTTGCAAAATTTCAAATATTGTTGTTGATCACCCTTCCTTTTCTTTTGATCTCTACATCTGTTTTCATGGTATTAGCAGCTGTTTGGTCCTAGGTTACATTTTGGATGCAAACAGATAGTTAAAATATCTTTTCCCAGGACATTTCAGGTGGAGATGGATTTACGGTTATATCCAACGGAGATAGGAGTCCCTCTTTTGCGTCTATCCAGATTCAGTTCAGATGCTCTGCTCCTACTAAATTTCACAATAGGCTGAATTCCAGCTTCAGTTAAAATCCGGCTAATTCTCAGCCTTGCCCAGTTATGAAGCTGGGGAAAGACAGGTAAGCGTGTGTACAAACACAAACAATTGTTTCTTTTGCAAGTAAGGACTTTTCAAAGCCAACAAAGAATGAGAGCATAATGTCTGGCTGTTTTTAAAAGGGCAATTTACATTAAGAGTTGAGTAAAATAGGTAAGGCAAGGAAGGCTCTGTACAGTCCAAATTTAGATAATTATGAAATATGCCTGATATTGTCAAAACAGACAGGATCTGGCTTTTTTATTGATTCACAGGCATCCTTAGGATGAAAACGTCCCCTCTACCAAAATAAATTACATCATTGTGGCTTCCAAGGACAAACCTATGTAGGCGAGCTGCTTCCAAAGACTTGCACAGACCACAGAAAATGCCATTTATTGCAGGTTTGCATTCTGCCACATTAGTACTGCTTTACAAAGCCTTAGTAAGACCAGACTTAGAATACAGCATCCAGTTTTGGTCACCATATTATAACAAAGATGTGCGACTCTGGAAAGAACGCAGATAAGAGCAACAAAAATGATTAGAGGCAGGGGTGGGATTCAAATTTTTAACAACTGGTTCTGTGGGCATGGCTTAGTTGGTGGGCGTGGCTTGGTGGTCATGTGACTGGGTGGGCGTGGCTTGGTGGTCATGTTATTGGCTGGGTGTGGCCAACTCAATGTCACTCACATCGAGGCACGCATCTCCTCGCCTGGCCTCTCATGACTGGGGATGCTGCAACAGTCCTAAGTGTAAAAAATGGTCATAAGTCACCTTTTTCAGTGCCATGGTAACTTTGAATGGTCACTCCACACAAGCAAATTACCAGCAAAGGAGGGGGAAAAACTCCAGAGAAGTTCCTGAGACAGGAAGTCCAGTCCTGCCAAGAATGTAATAAGGGTTAACGGAGAGGCAGTTTTTGTAAGCAACACCAGAATGTTCCCTTCCTGCCTTGCTTACAGGATTAGGCCAGTAATTTCTTCTAACAACCAGTTCTCCCAACTGCTTAGAATGTTAACAACCGGTTCTGGCGAATAGGTGCCAACTGGTAGAATCCCACCCCTCATTAGAAGACTAGAGACTGAAACTTATAAAGAAAGGTGGCTGGTATGCCTACTCTAACCAAGAAAAGGACTGGGGTAACGTGATACCAGTGTTCCCATTTTGGAAGGGTTGCCACAAAGAAGGTGGGGTCATCCTATTTACCAAAGCACCAGAAGTAAAGACACGAAACAATGGATGGGAACTTGAAACTAAGCAAGGAGAGAAGCAACTTAGAACGAAGGAGAAATTTCCTGACAGTTCAAACAATTCACCCGTGGAATGACTTGCCTGTAGAAGCTGTGAATGCGCCAACACTGGAAGCTTTTAAGAAGAAATTGGAGAACCATTTGTCTGAAGTGGTGTAGGGTTTCCTGCCTAAGCAGCGGTTGGACTAGAAGACCTCCAAGGTCCCTTCCAACTCTGTTATTCTAAATAATCAAGGAGAGAAGCAACCTAGAACTAAGGAGAAATTTCTTGACTGTGAGAAAATTTAACCAGGGGAACTGCTTGCCTTCAGAAGTTATGGTGGTGCTCCACCACTGGAGATTTTTAAGATGAAACTGGACCTTCCGTTTGCTTGAGCAGGGGTTGGGATAGAAGACCTCCAAGATCCCTTCTGTCACTCTGTTACATTTATTCCCATCAAATCACAGCCTCGTTGCAAAACAAAGCTTTTTTTTTTTTTCCAAACAGACGGGAAGGAAGAGGGAGACCATAGGGACTGACTTTAGAAGTTCCTTTTCACTGATACGGCAGGAAAAGAGAATGCACCATTTGCATTCAGATGCACATGGGTGTGGGCTGTAAAGGAATTCATTTTTTAAAAAGGCAGTTGCACAGAAGGAAATGGGAGCAGAGTCACCACATTTTCTTCTGTCAAGAATGGGTGTTTTGCCATTCTTGGGTGCTAGAGACTATGTAGCCTTCTGGGACCTTCTCTGTCTAAGGCCAGGGAAAGATGTTGAATGAACAGTTATATTATTCGTCCCATAGAGCTGGGTGCCTGCCAGTCGCTCAGACCTCTATCTATTTTTTCCCCCTTCCTTTTTAAAAGAAAGACAAAAAAAAGCAGTGAATGAATGTGAGTGATGGAGCAGGAGAGAGGGGGGGATATTTTTAAGGGACTGAAAAGAATCCCTCTTCTTGGGGGGGGGGAATAAAGGAGGGGAAAATACCCCATTAACCGTTTGGAAACTAACGATCAGAAGGATGGCTTGCAATTAAATATACTTGCAATTAAAGGGAGCCTTGCCTCCTCCTTTCAGACTTGCCAGATTCTTTAGTGCAGGTTTACAACTAATAATCTCCTTTAGTCCCAACAACCTCACATGGATATTGAGCAAAAATAAAAGAAGAGAACATAATATATTGGGGAAGGAGGGGGGAGATATAAAGTTAATCATGCAATAACTTTTAAAAAATAACCTGGCCAGGCCAAATCTCTGGAGGAGAAAAAAAAAAAAAAAACGAGTAATACTGCAGCGTGGAAACTAGTGACAGTTATTAAGCTGTCTCCTATCCTATTTTACTTTTTCATTCTCAGCTCCCCCCATGATTTCAGCTGACTGGTACTTACTTTTTTAGAATTATTTTTTTTAAAAATATAATAATCCTTAGGCAGCAGCACCTTCTAATGCAGGTTATTCTAACTGTTGGCTATTGTCCCTTGTGGAAGGGCAGAGGAGAGGGGAGAGATAAATAATTCACTGGCAAAATTAAATTTATTTCCAAAGGGGTGGAGGAAGGTTAGATGAGGGGGGGGGGGGCTTTTGTTATTTGCTTCTCTCTAATTAACATTCCGCTGGAACCACTCTATTCTGTTGGAGCAAACTTGTGCGAGGAATTGTACACAAAAGGAAATTAGAAAGTGAGAAGGGCCATCAGAGAGTGACATGTCAGACACAGAGACTGTGTCCTATGGAAACTTCTTAAATAAAACCGAGAGATCTTTGCAGCAGCCTCATTTTCACCTAAATATAAATATTTTCCTCCCAATTGTTAAGCAAAGTCAGATTCGAGCTTGAAGACTTTACAAAATGCAGAGTTTTGTCATTCCCTCCCTCCCTGTTGCAGAGTTTTGTGCTTTTATCTTTACAATTTATATTGCTGGATTTGTTTCCTAGCATCTTTTGATTGCGTATTAGTAACCTATGTATGATTGGATTGCTTAGTAGTAACCTATGGCTATCACTAAGTGTTTTATCTTATGATTCTTGATGAATGCATTTTATTTTTTCTTATGTACGCTGAGAGCTTATGCACCAAAGACAAATTCCTTGTGTGTCCAATCACACATGGCCAATAAATAATTCTATTCTATTCTATTCTGGATTTCATCCTGGCATAATTCAACATAGCCACAAACAGTAGATGGGCTTAAAAGGACAATCCTTTGGGTGCTAAATTCAGTCTGCGAGAGGGAAAGAAAACGAGATTTCTGATTTTAGATTCTAGTCTTCAATGACTGGAATAAGCAAAAAAAAGGTCAAATGATTTGTCTTTTTTTTTTTTTTTTTAGTATTTGCTTTGTTAGAGTGCGGGGCAGGAAATGTACAAACGCATAGATGGGATGTTCAAGAGACTTCACAGAAATTCCTAAATCCTTTCTGATGAAATTTCTGCCCCTCAAAGACAGAAGATCACTTATTAATTCGTTTTCCAGAAGGCGTCCCTCTTGTTCTTGTCAATCACCCTGGACTTGTTGATCTAAATTGTAGCACATTTTTCAAACAATTTGATGTATGGCAGATTTTTTCTTTTCATTAGAGTCCATTTTCTTGAACCAACCTGAAACCTTTGTTCCCATTTCAAAACTTATCTAAAATTATTAAAAGCCACAAATAATTCATTCCAAAGAAGCCATCAAAAGGCCAATGCAAAACATTTCCAGCAGGTCTAGAAACGTGTTTAATCTAAGTTTCCTAATATATAATCTTTAAACAATTGTGCTCACGTTTCTTAAGAATGCAAAAAGACAGAACAAAAAAATTGCAACTATTACTTAGTGCTTAAATGTCATAGCACCAGAAACTGATGTTTAAAAACACGGTCCACCTTGTGGTATACAACAGATGCAAAACAAAGATAAACAACCATGTTATAAGATCAAAGCATAGCTTTCTTTGGTTCTTGCAAAATTAAACTCTCTTTCTGCAAGACATTAGATGAAACACCAGATTTTAGCTCATTACCCTTGCATTTCTTGTTATGTTAATAGTGTACAATGTTTAGGACAATGTAGCAACAATCTGCAGATGAATTTACCCAGACATCATTTGGGTAACTATTTGTTTTCTTATTGCAAACTAAACCCAAAACATAGCTAGAAGAGTTCCCTGTTTAAAAAAAAAAAAAAAAAAGGAAAGAAAGGTTTAAATTGAAAAAGAAATGCCCGGAGATATATGGAATTCAAAAGAAGAAGAAAAATGCCAATTTATTTATATGCCTCAGTTAGATTAGAAAGTTAAACATGAAAGGGCCAGCTGACACGCACATTTCTCAAGAAGTAGAGTATGGTAAGAAATCTAAGATAGTTGTGGAGTCACAACTTGTCAGGTCCATGTGCCAAAATGGCTTAAACGTGACCCTGGAAAAAGGAAGTGTCATGTCTAATACAATGCAAGGATTTTCCCCACTGACGAGCCTCAGTGCTATTAATCCATTCTGAAATTGGGTAACGGTAGTCCAATCACTCCAAAACTAACGTAATAACAGAGTTGGAAGGGACCTTGTAGGTCTTCTAGTCCAGTGGTCGCCAACTGATGGGCCAGGGACCACTGGTGGTCCATGAGAAAATTTTGGTGGTCCACAGAGAAATGTCACCCCCAAAGCACCTCCCAAAGCAATTAATCCAGGCTGCGCGGGAACACAAGGCTGTGCCGCCCACATGGCTCACAGGAATACAAGACCTGTGCCACTTGTACTGTGAACAACATGAGGTAGTGAGGGGAGGGGGGAAAGGGTGGAGGAGGGGGACTTACTCCACTCACCCCACGTGCCTGGCCTGGCCACTGGGTTGCTTCTTTCCGCTTCTTTCTTCTTCTGCTTCTGGCAGCACGCAAGGAAAGCAGCAAAAGTCTTTCTTTCTCTCTCCCAAACTCCACCAGAAACGAGTCTTTGGGACCTTGCAAGGCATCCTGTTCCAAGGGGCTGTGCCAGCATGACAAGTCTCACAAAGACTCATTTCTGGCGGAGTTTGGGGGAGAGAAAGAAAGACTTTTGCTGCTTCTGCTGCTTTCCTTGCATGAAGCGAAAAGTCTCTCGCTTTCGCTCTCCCCCTGAGAACGAAGCTGGAGACAGTATCCTGCGACCCCAAATCAAGAATGATCAACTGGTAGGAAAACAGGGTGGGGGGATTTTCCTGCAGACTTTTTGGGGGGATTTTCCCAGGGTCTCTCCTGCTTTCTGCAGAGACCATGGGAAAACATCAGCAAGCCACTGTCTGCCAAAATTCATATTAGTGGTCCGTGGGATTTAAAATTATGAGTTTGATGGTCCCTGAGGTCCAAAAGGTTGGTGACCCCTGCTCTAGTCCAACAAGAAACCCTACACCATTTTAGACAAATGGTTGTCCAATCTCTTCTTCAATACCTTCTCCAGGGATGAAGCACCCATAACTCCTGGAGGCAGTGATGTTCCAGTGATGAATTGTTCTAACTGTCAGGGAATTTTCTCTTTATTTCTAGATGGAATCTCTCCTTGATTCAATGTCTATGGGGGTGTTCAGTCATCTAGGTCAGAGTTAAATGTGCTTTTTCCAAAAGGCAACTGGACTTTCTGGCTTTTTTTTTTTTTTTTTTAAAGTTTCGCTTCTCATCCAAGAGCAATTCATGAAGCTTCTTGGATGAGAAGGCAAACATCTTCTTCTCCCTCTTCAAAAAACAGTCCTGCTGCCTTTGGAGAAAAGCACCTTTGAGACTCTCCCTGATTAACTTCTATCGATTGCTTCTTGTCCTGCCTTCAGGTGCTTTGAAAAATAGGTTCTCCCTCTCTCCTTTGTGAAAACTCCTTAGTTCTTGGAACACCTCATATACAGGTAATCCTCAACTTATGATCATAAGGGAGCCTGGAATTTCTGCCATATCTCATGAGGATCATAAATCAAGGGTTATCACATGCCCAAGTCCTCAGATGCTTCAACCCACCATCAAAATTTTTTGCAGGAATAAGACAATAAATGTAGAAGAGAAAGCTGAAATGGAAGGTGGAGTTAAATGTATCATCAGTTTGGAATCCTTGCATTGTCACAGGAGACCCAAGTCCATCCTGAGAATTCCATTGACCTTTATCTAGTGCCAATTTAGCTTTGACCATTAGTTGACCAGATTCTTGTGCACAGGTAGCAAGAGTAAAGTGTGGTGTTTTGAACTCAACAAATGCTCCTTGTTATTTCCGTCTGACATGAAATGAGTGAATCATTAGCATTACCCGGCACTATAGGCAAGGCAAGAACTGTTACCATGGTAATAATAATCAGACACGTCCAATCTATAAGTCAGATGTGCCTTTCGGAGGTTCTCTGCTCAGCCTTCAGTTGTGACTTTTCCAGTTGGTCGCAGTCACTGCTCTGGGGAAACCAGAAAGCTGCAGCTTCCCAAAAGAGCAGTTATGGATGTAGGAAGCATTCTGGTGATTGAACAAAAAGCATGAAAACAAGATTTCGTTGAAGCGGGGTTAGAGAAGGAGAGGCAGAATAAAGGCAGGTGAAAAAATCTTTTTTTTTTCCCTGACTCTCGCAGAAGCAATGCATGGTGTTAGGAGGACTCATGCAGGAATCAGTAGATATCGCAGCTGACAAAGAAGCTTTAAGGAACAAAAGAAACATTCTAAAAAGAGACCACGGTTTATCTTGGGCTCAGCATGTCTCACATCCCAGGACTGGCCAAATGCCCAGCCTCGGAGAGAAGCAATTCTTCATTTTAAGGAAGGGAAGGGCCAGGTAAAACCATCCCAGTGGTCTCACCGTCCTGAAGTCCCTACCAGCGTGAAATATGAGCCTGGCCCTTTCCAGATCTAAGAAATTGAATACATCATAATACACATTCAAACAGCAGCAAGAATAATTTATGCCCAAAGTTGGAAATCAGATAGCACCCCGGCAGACAATATGATCATAAAGAAAATTATGGATTGTTCAGAAATGGTAAAACTCACGTTGGAATTACAAGAGAGGGAAGAAAAGGAACATTATACAATCTGGAAAAAATGGTGTAATTGGTTGGATGAAAAAACAGTAAGAATAAAAATAATATAGGGGTTCCGGTTCCGCGTGGCTTTGGTGGCAGCAGGAATTTGCGACTGTCCGCGATTCCTGCTGCGCTTGCCACTGAGGTACCCCCGATTCAAATGGGTCAGAGGGATATGACTGCCCTGTAGAGGCAGCCGAAGAGAGAGGGGAGCCGGACAGGGGGTTGGGGGTGTCGCAGACCCCCTCTTCATCCAGAAAAACCCCTTTTTCCCGAGGTGGTGGAGTGGCGGTCAGTAATGGCCGCCACAAAGAAGCCTGCAACCGGGTAAGATTGCGTTGGAGGAAGCAGGGAAAGTGAAAGTACTGGCTGAGCCGGGTCAATCAACAATTCTTAAACACTCTGGAACTGAATCATTTGAATTGCTGGAAGATACATTGTATCCCTAAGAAGATCAGAAAGCGGCGGAGAAAGCTGTTAAAGGGAAGAAACTTTTTTTTTCTTCACTCTCCCACCCCATAGAAACAGCAGATGAAGATTTGAAATTTATTTGGGCACTGAAGGTGAATTATTTTGAAATATAAAGCCAAGGGACAAAAGATTTTTTGGACATTGGATTTAATAATTTAAGAAATCGGAAAACCCTTATTGGAGGTATGGATTACTGATCATTTAAAAAAAAATTGTTGTTGTAAGTGGGAAGGGAGAGGAAAAAAAATTGGAGCAGAAGTTGAAAAAGGAGGAGATTGCCTAGAATTCTAAAGAAAGATATATTGTAATTGGACCTCTTTGATTAAACAGTAACCCCAGAAAGAGAAGTAGAAGAAAGAAAGAAAAAAGTATTAACTTTTGGAATCTTTTTGGAATTATTCTTGATTAAAAATACTTTGGAAAAAGTACTTTGGAAAATGTTTTGGAAAAAATTTATCTTTTCAGGATGGCATTGCTTGTGGATGAACTAAAAACTGAATATCAAAAATATAAAAAGGAAGAACAAGATGGAAAAGATACTTTGGGCACTCTATTTCAATTTTTAGAAATGGCGTTATGCACTTATGAAAAGTTGACTACGCAGCAGAATGACTGGGACAAAGAAGAAGAGGAAGAAGAAGCCATCTTTAATGAACAATGGTTTTTTTCTGGGGAGGAGGAGAAAGAGGATAAGAAAAAGGGGATTTTAAGGTTTGAAAAAACAACCAAAAAAGAGAAAAATGAGATGAAAAGTGGATGCAAGGTTAGAAAACAACAGAAAGGGAGTAAGAAAAGGGAGGAGGAGAGACAAAGGGATAAAAAGGGCAAGGAGAAGAATAAGCAAGAGAGAAAGTGGGGGGAGGAGAAGCCTCAATGGGGGGAAGCAAGATTTAAAGAAAAAAAATTTATTTAGAGACAATGGGTGAATCTAATTGAAAAAAAAGGGGGGATTCTAGAAGGTACATAAGATTGGGTCTTGATATGTGTATTTAGAGTAAAATGCTTAAGATATAAATGAGTATTAATATATACAATTAGGTTTTTTTTTTAATGATATGGATAGTGCTTATATAGGATTTTACTTAGTTATTGTTGGGTCTTTACCTTTTTTATTAAATTTATTGTGTTACTTTAGATTAGAATGTACTAAACAGAATCCCAAGATAAATTAAGTGTTATATTAAGTAATTTTAAGTTAGGGTAATGAGTTAAAGGCGTCACTCCAATCAGTGTACAGGAGAAGTATATTAAAAGAAAAAAGATGAATGGATAGCTGGAAATAGAACAGACAAAGAATGATAAGTATTATGAACTGAATTGAGATAAGATAAATAAAATAAAATTAAGAGAGATAAAAGAGGGAAGAAGCTATATAGAAAATTGAAAATGGTAAAAGATATGGAAGGATACATAAAGTGAATATGATGTTTTAATTTGTGTCTGTGTGAAGAGTCTCAACCCGGGATCAAGCAATCTTCAGAAAAGATGTTTTAGGGTTTTTTTTTTTTCCTATGTTCTATGTTTTGTATGTTTATGAAAGGCAATAAAATTTTAATTAGTGGGAAATATGGTTTGGATAATTAGAATGAGGGGGAGAAGTTGGGATAAGATATGAAGTTAAACAGATAACGTAAATATCTATATTACAATTTGGAATTATTTTGTATGTTCTATTGGTTTTTTTATTTTTTATTTTTTTTAGAAAAGATGCCTTGATTGTTTGTGTATTGTTTTTGTAAAACTAATAAAATTTGTTAAAAAAAAAAAGAATAAAAATAATATAAACAAATTAATGTATACGTGTGTGTACCAATATATATATTTATATAATATATTTGTTTTCTGAGGTTCTCGCGGGTATTTATATGTGGATCTTTGGTTATTTGGGTTTTCTCCCGCGTGGGAGAAAACCCGAATAACCAAAGATCCATATAATATATATATATACATATACATATACATATACATATACATATACATATACATATACATATACATATATAAAATAGTGAACAAAAACTGGGAAAGTAGATGTCACAACATTGTAAAGATTGTATTTGTGTTGTTTCGTTGTGTCATTTTGAATTTGTGTTTTTTTTTAATTGTGTGAAATTCAATAAAAATTATTTAAAAACATTCTTAAGTTAGATTTGCACCCCTTATTTGCTCAGGAAGTCAAGACTGGATATGGAGTGCTTTGATCTCCATTTCCACCAGTATAGTCCTGTGAGGCATGTTGGGCTGAAGGAATGGGCCCAGTGTGGCCCAGGGATCTTCTACGGCTGAAGGGGGAGGTGGGTTGGAACCCAGCTCTTTCTAAGGGATTCAACATCATAACTGCTACAACGCACAAACTTTTATTTTTAAATGATTTGGGGGATCTCAAAACAGTGAATTTGTCAATGCCAATGGTATTCAAATGATGCTCCAGTTGTTCTGGGATTGCATTGCTATCACTATCGGTACTTCCTTTGCTTTCAACAGACACAGTCATTCTATTTCTATTTATCATTATTACCGATTATCGTTTCCTTTTTTTCCCCTTTGGTTATTTATTTATTTAGCGTAGGGCATATCATACATGGACTAGCAATATAAATGAACATTTTAACTAGATTAGCAGACCCCAATCCCTGCTGGCAGCCAGGCTGCTCTGTCGACTATCCCTTTGGTTTCAGATGAAAAGCAACTCTTTTAGAAAAGCAGCACTTACAAAAAATAGTGCATTGTTCAAATTCGGTAACAAAATGCTAATGTTTTGACACCGTAACTTCCTCCACTCTTTTTAAAGAAATTAAGCCTTAAAGCAAGTTGACAATGCATTTCTTTGCCAGGAGAAGCTGGAGGGAAATAAATGGTGAAAAATCCTCTATCCATGTACATGGAACTCTTGACAGTGCTACCTTCCACCTGCTGAAGGATTGAAATCAACTCCTTGAAGTGAGGATCCTATCTGTGTAATTGCTGTGAATAGACACTGACTTGAGAACAGGTGGCTCAGGGGTTAAATATAGCAATAGCACTTAGACTTACATACCGCTTCACAGTGCTTTTACAGCCCTTTGTGAGCAGTTTACAGAGTCAGCCTCTTGCCCCCAGCCATCTGGGTCTTCATTTTACCCACCTCGGAAGGATGGAAGGCTGAGTCAACCTGGTGAGAATCAAACTGCTGGCAGTGGGCAGAGTCAGCCTGCAATACTGCATTTTAAACACTGTGCCACCAGGAAGGAGAATGAGAAAGAGAATAAGAGATGAAGGAAGGGAGGGAGGGAGGGAGGGAGGGAGGGAGGGAGGCAGGCAGGCAGGCAGGCAGGCAGGCAGGAAGGAAGGAAGGAAGGAAGGAAGGGAAATGGCAATAGCATTTAGACTTCTATACCATTTCACAGTACTTTACAGCCCCCTCTAAGCAGTTTACAGAGTCAGCCTCTTGCCCCCAACAATTTGGGTCCTTATTTTACCCACCTTGAAAGGACAGAAGGCTGAGTCAACCTTGAGTTGATAAGAATCAAACTGCCAAACTGCTCATAGCCGGCAGTCAGTACTGCATTCTAACCACTACACCACCACAAGATTTGAGCTTGTCAGGGTTCAAGACCCATGTGCCGCACAATGGGGTGAGCTCGTGTCACTATCCCAGCTCCTGCCCAGCTAGGAGTCTGAAAATCTGCAAATGCGAGTAGACGAATAGGTACCACTTTGGTGGAAAGATAACAGTGTTCTGTATGCCTCAGCGTATAGTCATGGGGGCCACATGACCACAGAAGCATCTTCAGACAACTCTAGCTCCAGGAATGGAGATGAGCATCACCCCTCTAGAATCGGATACAACTGGACAGGGGGAATCTTTACCTTGCCTTACCTGAGGACACATCATTGCAAAGACTCAGTTCCCTAGAGAAGCTTATAACGTTGACAAAGGAAGGAAAGAAAGAGAAGATAGGCTTGATGACAAGAACAATTAATGTCCTGCCAAGAGGCCAAGCTGAGGACATATTATTCAGAAGAAACTCAATCTATGCGCCTGTCAACATTGACTTGACAACACCAATTCAATCAATGTCACTGCGTCTAATCAAATTGCTAATGTTTTCCTAGAGCTGCATAAATTACTCCTAGACGTGGCCTTAAAGAAATGACTGGCATCTGAAAAAAAAAATGGATGATTACAGTGTCAGTAAGAAACTCTTCAAAATTAAAGTTCCTTGGGAGGAGGGTGAAATTTGGCTTCAAAATTCCAGCTCTGTTTCCCTTCACGGCAGCTGCCTTTGCAAGCCCAGAGGCATAGTTTTTATTACTTCTGGAGGACAAATAAAAATGCCGCTAAAAATAGCCCATTCTCTGTTAGATCGCCAGTGCCACACCATTTTGTTTAACCTGTAAGCGAGTGACAGCTGTCTACTTCAAAAGCCCTGAATTTTTTATCAAACTAAAGGTATGCAATGCTAACATCACTGTGCACATGCTGAAAAAGAAATCTCCCCTTTGACAATGAGATTGTTAGAAGCTTAGGACAATAATGCAAGATAACCCCAGGAAGGAAAAATTCAGAACCACTGGAATCTGTTGTCTACTTTACACATGGATAGAAGCCACAGCTGGGTTACTTGTGTCACTTTTTGGAGCTACCCTTGGCCAATATTGAATGTTGCAATTATGATAGCTGCATTTCTAGGCAGAATGCAAGACATTTGTTTGCTTGTGAAGAACTGTGTTTACAGTGGCTTCACTGGAAACCAGTGGTGAAATGCTACCGGTTTGGCCTGGTTCTCCTGAACCAGTAGCAAAAAATGCTACGGGAAAGATCCGACGATCAGCTGATAGAATAAAGAAGAGAAAAGTGCAGGAGCAGTCCTCCCACTTCAGCTGGTGTTTGGAAAACTGTGCACGCTTTGGAAAGCGAAGTGCGCAATCACCAAACCAGTGGGGAAACTGGTAAGAATCCCACCACTGCTGGGAACCCTTCACTTCTGTTTCGATTCAATATGAGATTGAGCCAACATTGACCCTTCCTCACTTAGATTAGCATCTGGTTAAACCCTGAAACCTCCTTCGCAGTGAGACAAGTCCAAATTATGTAGCAAATGGACATCAATTCCCATTCAGGATCATGAGAGCACCAGCATAAAGTGTTGGAGGTAGACTTGTCTCCATTAGGCTGGTCACCTTCCATTTTGAAATCAAGATTTAGAGAACCTCATAAGGAGACAATGGAGCAGCATGGTGGCCTAGAGGGGAAGATGCCCGCCTCCCACTCAGAAGGTTGACAGTTCAATCCCAGGCAGCAAGAGATGTTTCTCTATCAGGGCACAACGAAAAAAAAAAGCTGCTGTGAACTCTGCATAGGCGTCAGGAAGGGCATCCGGCCAATAAATGCTCAGCTCCATTCAGTCACCCCAACTCCACCCCAATTAATGGGTCATAAAAAGAAGATGAAGAAAATGCAACATAATGCAACAATAATGGGCGTGTGACAAATGTCAGCCTAAGGATGAATCCCTCTTTCTGGAAAGGAAGACCTGTTCTCCTTTCCGTGACTCAAACATGCTCAGAATTCAAAATTCACTCAAAACTGCTTCCAGCCTTATTAATTTTTCCTCCTCTGGGAGCCCTCGCTATTTGTTGCATGTCAGGATGCTGGAGGCTCAAAGAAACAAATCAAAATTTGGCCAGGATCTCACTGATGAAACAAGTCTGTGCAGCTTGCCATCTGTACATTTTGGCTGCCTTCCCTTGTTTGGGCCCGCAGCCGTGTCACAGAATTTTTTTTTTTCAGCAGCTAATGTGCTTTTAGCTCATCTCTGGCACAGCATTGCAACCGCCAGGAAAATTAGGACAACTTCAAGTCAGGCCTTTCTAAAGGAAGCTTTCTACTTCCCTAAGATGCTGACCAACCTGTGAACACAGAGGTGGAGCTTCTGAGGAACACGGAGTCTAAAGGGCAAAAAATACTGTGTTTGTCCAGATGTCTCAATATTTCTGAGGTGGGAGGGAGGAGGAGGAGGAGGAGGAGGAAGAGGAGAAGGAGAAGGTAACATCAGTGCTGGAAGAGAGTGGGGTTTGCAGACTGGAGGAGAAAGGAGGAGGAGGAGGAGGAGGAGAGTTCTACTAGGGACCTACACAAAGAGATCAGGTCCTATATATTAGAAATGAAAGATGAAAAATGAAGAATGTTTTTTCCGGGGAGGAGGAGAAAGAGGATAAGAAAAAGGGAATTTTAAGGTTTGAAAAAACAACCAAAAAAAAAGAAAAATGAGAGGAAAGGTGGATGCAAGGTTAGAAAGCAACGGAAAGGGAGTAAGAAAAGGGAAGAGAAGAGACAAAGGGGTAAAAAGGGCAAGGAGAAGAATAAGCAAGAGAGAAAGGGGGGGAGGAGAAGCATCAATGGTGGGAAGCAAGATCTAAAGAAAAAAAGCTTATTTAGAGACAATGGGTGAATCTAATTAAGGATAAAAGGGGGATTCTGGAAGATATATAAGATTGTGTTTTTATATGTGTATTTAGAGTATAAAATTTATTGTGTAAATTTAGAATTTATTAAACAGAATCCCAAGATAAATTAAGTGTTATATGAAGTACTTTTAAGTTAGGGTAAAGGAGTCACTCCAAATAGTGTATAGGAGAAGTATAGTAAAAGAAAAAAGATGAATGGATAGTTGGAAATAGAACAGACAAAGAATGTTATTGAAAATGGTTATAAGCTGTTATGCTTTGATTGTTTGTGCACTGTTTTTGTAAAATTAATAAAATTGGTTTATAAAAAATAAAAGAAAAGAAAATGATAACAAGATATGGAAGGATATATAAAATGAATATGATGTTTGAATTTGTGTCTGTGTGAAGAGTTTTAACCCGGGATCAGGCAGCCTTCAGAAAAGATGTTTTAGTTTATGTTTTGTGTATTGTGTTTGTAAAATTAATAAAATTTGTTTAAAAAAAGAAAAGAAAAATGAAGAATGTCTAGCCAAAATGCAAACGTCTTTCTTTACCTTTCATTATATGGTAACTTAACTAACTAAGAATTGGTCCATAAAGTTGTTTCTTACCCCAAAGCAAAGATTATTCCTTCTAAACATTGGAAATCCCTTTGGATGCTTTCCGATTAGGAGTATAACTGCCTGTGGCTTTAATTCTCTTGCCGATTCTTATTTTCCATTCTCTTCTGACAGGTCCATCCAAAACCGGCCATTATTGTGCAGCTTCTCCCTATCTCATTTGTGGCATTTTATGGGATCAATCTACCATTTGTAGCATTCCTGTGGTTTTGTTCCACTGTTTCTTCTGCCGCACACAGCATCTTCTGACTGGAAGTGCTATTGTCAGCCTTTCTGGAAGCACTTAAAATGTCCCCTCAACCTTCCATGGTTCCTCTCAGAAGAGGAAACCAAAGCAACTAAGAGCTCCTCTAAGTTCCAGGAGAGACAGGTGGACATCAAGAAGTCATAAACTGAAGCAACAGAAGATTTATGTTCTGGAACCACACAAATTACATCCAGATAGGGTCCAAGGAAATCTACCACATGCTTTAAAACAAGAGTTAGATGCATGTATCCCAGATGTTCTGATTATCTCCTAACCAAGCCAAGTTTCCTTGTTCCTCTTGTTCTCATATTCTTTCCATGCATTCATATGCCCAATGGCCAGCCTCCCTAAGCAGGGCTGTTTTTCAGCAGAGGTCACTTGATCCCATCATTACAACCACAAGGCTGGTAATGAGATCAGGAACTCGGCACACAACTATTGGGATCAAGTATCTTCAGGTGGCAGAAAGTGAGCTAATTAAATTTTAAACTAGCACAGCCTTCATCTGTTGTTTCGGCTCCCAAGCCATCATCCCAACCCCAGCCTAGTTCCTAACCCACAAGAGTAAAGTCTAGAAAGTTTAAAATCTTCTTCCATCGTACTCTAAATTCAGACTTCTCACTTTCCACATTAATTAGGAAGTCTGTTAGCATAAGCATAGGTGTAGATATAACCCAATCCTTGACTTACAACCACAGTTGGGACCAGGATTTCCATTGCTAACAAAGTTGTTAAGTGAGTTGCACCTGAGTTTCTGACCTTGATGGCCAAATTTATTAAACAAATCACTGCAGTTTTTAAATGAACCATACAATAAATAAATGAATCATTCAACAAATTTGTCTTTTCCCCAGCTTATTAGAAACCAGCTGAAAGGGTCACAAATTATTATTATTATTATTATCATCATCATTATTTGATCATTGCACAGTCAGCCAGATGTTCAGACTGGGTTTGGCATTTTTTTTCTACCTATCAAGTCTTTACCAAGGACCTGGGATAGGCAGATCTGGATGTTTGACAGTGTTACAGATATCATCGCAGGATGGAAGCTGTTCCAAGTAAAGCTGCCTTCTGCAATTGACTGATGGCAAATCTTTCGATGCCAATGTTGTTCAAGTGGTGCTTCAGTTGTTTTGGGATTGCACCCAAGGTGCCTATTACTATTGGTACTACCCTTGCTTGCCTTTGCCACAGACGTTCTATTTCTATTTGTTGGTCTTTGTATCTTGTTATCTTTTTCCAGTTCTTTTCTCTTCTGCTGTCTCCAGGCATTGCCACATACACTATCCAGGGTTGTTTGTCTTTCTTATCGATTGCTAAATGAATGTTGTAAGCTGAGGACGACCTACACTAAGATAGTCTAATGTAATTCAGAATTTAGAATCATGGACTTAATCATTCTCCCTATCAGGAAATTCCTCCTCATTTCCAGGTAGGATCTCCTTCTGACAAGCTTCCATCCACTGCTTCTTTGCCAACATTTACTAGAAGCACCAACTTTCTTCCTTCTTTGCTGTAACTTTGGGTTAGCACAATGTTTGCTAGCTTTAAGATGTGAAGTCTTCAATTCCCACAATTCCCCTCTTTTCTCACTGGATTCTCTCACACTCAAAAGAACCACCCGGTACATTGTATTGTGGATTGGCAACAGACCTCAGTTACACAATAGTTTTGACAATCAATTATAGCAGCCAGTCCTATTCCTGTTTTTTCCTTCCATATTCAGTTTTTTGAAGATATTTATATCTCATATGCATATCATATTTTGATGTTCCTTTAAGTTTTGGCATCCAAAAAAGCTGCCTGTAATTCTAATGCTGGATTGTTTGTAAATCAAGGGTTTTCAAGAACAGGGACAAACAAAAAAGGCTATTCTATTTTGGTTTTTGTATGCAAATGTACACATGTATGGGCACATAGATATAAATACATTTATTTCTGACAAATGCAGGGCTTCACCGATTACCCCAAAGATCAAAGATGGATTGGATAGGTGTGCAAAGTTGCAGTGAACATCCCCCTGGCCTATTCAAAGCTTTGGCCAACGCAGAAGAACTACAAAACGATCTGACATATCAAAATAGCTAACTACTTTGCATTTCAGGACTATGCGGTCCGCCATTTTGTCAAACCAACTCAAGCCATCATCATGTCCCACAGCTCCATAGGGGAAAGATGACAATTTTGCCAACCTGCCTCTTTTGAACCCTTCAAGAAAAATATTGGCTTTGGAGTACTCACAAACTGCCTCCGAAGCTTCGTTTTGACCCGCTCCGTCTTCGTTTCAGTCGGGTGGAGAGAATAACTGAGGGAACTTAGGTGGTTGTCCACAGATAGACTTTTCCTCATGTAGAAGGACCGAGTTTGGATGGCCCTGAAAGGGGCCTCATCCATCACAGTGCAGAGCCGTGGTTGCATGGTGGAGTCTCTCCCGGGACTCATGCAGTCATCTTCTAGCTCCCAGGCCTCTCCTGGACGAGGAGTACAAATCAGAGAAGATGGACTCTCAAGCAAGAAATGGAGGATTAACATTCACAGATCCACCACAATATCACCCAACATTCGGTCAACACTTTTACCAGGGACAAAGAAAAATATCCATGATATACACCCAAGTGTAATGGTTTGCTGGCCAACAGTTGGGCGAAAGCTATCAAATGAGACCAGCAGGGTCTTCTCATCCAAATGCAGTTTCCATTAATTAATCTAACAGAAAATATTTTCAGTCCAGTATGACAGAAGATCTCCACCTTGGTAACTTGAAGATGGGCGGACTTCAACTCCCAGAAAATTGCAAGACGCAAGAAGCCAATTGTCCTAGGAAGGATCTAGCACCAACTCTAGCCCAGAGTATCTCAACCTTGGCAACTTGAAGGTGGATGGACTTCAATGGCTGACTGGGGAATTCTGGAAGTCCCAGCCATCTTTAAGCCGCCAAGGTTGAGAAACACTATTTTAAGGATCTGTATCCAAACCATAACTTTATGCAACCTACATACATATTTTATGGATAATATGAAGGCAAACAGCATTGACCTATATTACAAGGGGGTCTAAGGACTCCAGAAATAATAGAGCTGAAGGCTCAGATCATCCTGTACAGCAAAATTTATACAATAATTTTTATTGAAAGGCAATACGTGCCTTATCCAATGATTCTGACTTCTCACAGAAGGAAAAGATCCTTTGCCATTTTCATTTTGAGGAACACACAGTACTGAAAGGGACTGACATCAGAGTACAATTTCTGTCTGGTGCATATATATTTGGCCACTAAAATCAATTGTGAAGCATGCAATCATTTTTTATTTTTAGTTGAAATACACCAAGACCCCTCAAAATGTGGGGCTCTGTCAGACGCAGAATATTCTGCACATTCAGGCTATGGAAACAGAGAGTGGAAAAGACAAAAATCATGGCCAAAGCTAGATTCACTTTTGTAAGCCTTTTAGGACTTCAGTTTGGCCATGGAGATTTGCAGCATTAAAGGAGGAAGGCTAATCAGTTTGATAACATAACAGTTATCTTAATATTTTAACAATGATTCAACAATGTGATGTTCTAAACACCAACGATCAGAAAAATACAAATTTAACTTGAAAAAAATCTTTTGGATCTTCAATACAATGTGCCTGGGAAAGATCGGTTTTACCCCAACAAGGAACACAATTTCCACATAAATTGATAGACTTATTTAAAGCAATCTATAAATACAGGATACAGAATAGATTACAAAATAACAGAATTAGAAGGAATCTTGGAGGTTTTCTAGCCCAGGCAGGAGATTCTATGCCATACTGGACAAATGGCAAAAAGAAGGAGAAAGAGAAGGAGAAGGAGGAGAAGAGAAGGAGGGAGGGAGAAAGGAAGGAAGGAAGGAAGGAAGGAAGGAAGGAAGGAAGGAAGGAAGGAAGGAAGGAAGGAAGGAAGGAAAGAAGAAAGGAGGGAAGAGGAAGGGAGGGAGGAAGAAAGGAAGGGAGGGAGGCATGAAGGAAATTCTTCACAGTGTCTCAAAAGTATGAGATACTTTCCTCCCTCACAATTCTCCCACTCTTGTGGCTGCCTTGTTTATTTTTCCCTTGCTTGCTTAAATCTTTCCTGATCTGCAGAATATATGCCTTGTCGAGCAGAGGATTTTTAAACGGCAGACATTTCTTCTATCTGCTCAGCTCCCTTCAGTGTTTATGCTGTTGTTTTATATGTCCTTTGCAGGATTTGTGGCTTTCCAAGAATGTAAAACCACCATGATGCAAAAAACATCGGCAAGCAGGCTGGACGGTTTTAAAGCAAACAGAGCTGGGATCGTGTCTATGCATGAGAAAAAGTCACCGTGGCAGAAGCTGTGGTCATCACTGTTTTAATTTCAGAAGCTATCAACATATTTCTGCACATGGAGTGGTGTGGTGGCCTAGAGGTGGATCTCTTGCCACACAATCCGGAGGACTGTGAGTTTGATCCTAGGTAGAGGCAGGTATTTCTCTCTCTGGGCACAGTGAGAATATATCTGCCGAACAAAACTCTGCACTGGCAACAGGAAGGGCATCTGGCCAGTAAAACACTCTGCTAGCTCCATTCAGTTGCCCAGACTCCGCCCCAGAAGGGATTATGGGGTCTTTAAAAGATGACAGTGATTGATGGTCAACATTTTTCTGCAAACCTACGTCCAAATCTCCTTCCAGGCTGGAAACATCTGAACAAATGTTGAGCAACTACAGATATGTACAAATTTTTGAACCAAAGGCAGAACAAATTACAGGCAGACCTCCACTTCTCTCCACAACTGAGCCCAAAATTTCTGTTGCTAAGCGAGACCGTTGTTAAGTGACTTTTGCCACATTTTACAACCTTTCTTGCCACAGTGGCTAAGTGAACCGCCGGCAGTTGTTGAATTTTTTTCAGTTGTCATTTTTTTTCAGTGCCCCTGTAACTTTGAACAGTCACTAAACGAACCATTGCAACTCGAGGACTATCTGTATTCATCAAGGGTTGTTTTTTTTCTGGAGCAACTTTTTCGATGCCAGGTGTTTCAATAGGAATTTATTGTATATCAATAGAAGAGAAAAAAATATGCAGAGGCATATTTGAATCCCAAAGCAATGGCTTGTGTGATGTGTTGTCGCCGGGTGAGGGGTGGGGGGCTATTATATAAGAAGGACCAGGGGTGACATGATAGCAGTCTTCCAATGTCTGAAGGGCTGCCCCAAAGAAGAGGGAGTCAAGCTATTCTCCAAAGCACCTGAGGGCAGGACAAGAAGCAATGGGTGGAAACTAATCCAGGAGAGAAGCAAACTAGAACTAAGGAGAAATCTCCTGACAGTGAGAACAATTAATTGGCGGAACAATTTGCCCCCAGAGGTTGTAAATGCTCCAACACTGGAAGTTTTTAAGAAGATATGGGACAACAAATTGTCTGAAATGGTATAGGGTTTTCTGCCTAAACAGGGGGTTGGACTAGAAGACCTCCAAGGTCCCTTCCAACTCTATTCTATTCTATTCTATTCTATTCTATTCTATTCTATTCTATTCTATTCCATTCACTCTAATATCTATTCTATTCTATTCATTCTAATATCTATTCTATTCTATTCTATTCCTCTTCCTATTCTATTGTACCCCATGACTATCATTAAGTGTTGTACCTGATGATTCTTGACTCTTGACGAACGTATCTTTTCTTTTATGTCCACTGAGAGCATTTGCACCAGGACAAATTCCTTGTGTGTCCAATCACATTTGGCTAATAAAGAATTCTATTCTATTCTATTCTATTCTATTCTATTCTATTCTATTCTATTCTATTCTATTCTATTCTATTCCATTCCATTCCATTCTATTCTTATTGTACTCTATGACTGTTATTAAGCATTGTACCTGATGATTCTTGACTCTTGACGAATGTATCTTTTCTTTTATGTACCCTGAAAGCATTTGCACCAAGACAAATTCTATTCTATTCTATTCTATTCTATTCTATTCTCTATTCTTCTTCTCCTCCTCCTCCTCCTCCTGACTCTTGACGAATGTATCTGCACCAAGACAAATTCTATTCTATTCTCTTCCTCCTCCTCTTCTTCTTCTCTTGACTCTTGAGGAATGTATCTTTTCTTTTATGGACACTGAGAGCATTTGCACCAAGACAAATTCCTTGTGTGTCCAATCACACTTTGCCAATAAAGAATTCTATTCTATTCCTATTCCTATTCCTATTCCTATTCTATATTATATTATTAAGTTATTATTTGATTAGTTTTATTTTTCACACATTATGTTTTTATATTCCCTGTAAGCCACCTTGAGTCACCATGTGCGAATAGGCAGCAATATAAATTTTCTAATGAATAAACAATAAATAAATAAATAAAATAAAGTACACATGCACTGGAGTTACAGGAATAAATGGCTCAGACTCACCAGTAGAGGTCACTGTGCATCCTTTCTGACAATCGGGGGCTGAGTGATTTGGGACCTGTTTCTGCTCAGGCATTTTTTTTCTGTACAGTTTGGAGTCCAAAAGTGGAACTCGGCTGATGACCGGAGACTGGGGGATACTTGGAAGCGTCCGAGACTTTCCTAAAAGTGGCCTCTGAGACTTTCGGTCAAGCGACCTTGAAAAGAAAGGAATTTTTTTAAAAAAAATAATAATAAATCACCATTATTTTCGATTCCAAAACAGCCGTGGAGTTTCGGCTTTAAAGGGGCTTGGGGGGAAAAAACAGATTTTTTTTTTTCAACACTTTGGAACTAGCAACATCATTGGAATTCCTTCCAAAAACACCCTTGGCATTTCTTATATATTTACGATGGTTGCTGTTATGCCGGGATCATCTGATCACCTTCCCAAGCAACTTCTAACAAGCAAAGTCAATGAGAGAAGAAGACAGATTCACTTAACGACCTTGTGCTTCACTTAACAACCACAGTGATTCGTTTAGCAGTCACAAATACCTCCTTCTCCTTCTTCCTCTCTTCCCCCTCCTCCTTCTCTTCCTTCTCCCTCCTTCTCCTCCTTCTCTTCCTTCTCTCTTCCTCCTTCTCCTCCTTCTCTTCCTCCTCCTCCTTTTCCTCCTTCTCCTCCCTCTCATCCTCCTTCTCCTTCTCTTCCTCCTCCTCCTTCTCCTCCCTCTCCTCCTCCTTCTCCTTCCCTTCCTCCTCCTCCTCCTCCTCCTCCTTCTCCTCCCTCTCATCCTCCTTCTCCTTCTCTTCCTTCCCCCTCCTTCTCTCCTCCTCCTTCTCCTCCTTCTCCTCCCTCTCATCCTCCTCCTCCTCCTCCTCCTCCTCCTCCTCCATCACAGTGTCCCTGACATCACATGATCACGATCCAGCTCCTTGGCAACTGATTCCCTCTGACAGCAACATCTGGCAATGTTTGTTTGCCAATGGACTTCCCACCCCCCAATATATTTCCAAAGGGCTGCGCTGCTTTTCTAATAAGCTGCCTAGAGCCCTATAAATAACCACCGCTTTGCTTTGGGGATCTGGAAGAGTTCATCATCAAGATTTTGACAACCATTAAAACATCTTTTTAGCTGAAGCAATCATCCAGTTCTCGTCCCATTACCTGCTGAGCAACCAAATGAGAGAGAGAGAGAGAGAGAAAGTTGCAGCACCGTGTTTTGCTATCCAGATGTCTTTGGCATCTGAGATCGAAGCTACGACATGAGGATGACAAAAACAGCTTCACTAAATGCTGTTGGGTTGAATCTAATAATTTTACAGAAGCCTCACTCCATTTGCTACATTCCCGGATGAGTTTAAAACCAGGGTAGGAAATTAATGTTCTCAAGGTAAGGGAGGAAGGCCCATGAGCAACCGGGACTGTTGTGTAGGACTGAAGCAATACGACCAACACATGTATGTTTGCGTAGGCAGGCACAGGCACACATATATAAATTGTGGGTGGGGGGGAAATAAAAGCAATCCACAGAGCTATAGAGCACTGCACACCAGAACAACACAAGGACAGTTTTTTCGCAAACGCCATCCCTCTGCTAAACAAATAATCCCCTCAACACTGTCCAACTATTTACAAAGTCTGCACTACCATTACTATTAATCTTCTCATCGCTCCTTATCACCCATCCCCTCCCACTTGTGACTGTACGACTGTAACTTTGTCGCTTGTATCCTTACGATTTATATTGACTGTTTTCCAGTATGATTTCATTGCTTATTGTACCCTATGACTATTATTCAGTGTTGTACCTGATGGTTCTTGACTCTAGACGAATGTATCTTTCCTTTTTATGTACACTGAGAGCATTTGCACCAAGACAAATTCCTTGTGTGTTCAATCACACCTGGCCAATAAAGAATTCTATTCTATTCTATTCTATTCTATTCTATTCTATTCTATTCTATTCTATTCTATTCTATTCTATTCTACTCCATTCCATTCTATTCTCAGAGGCCACACAGGGACAGGTGAAGAACAGGATATGACTGTTCAGTGAATCATTGCCATTGTTAAGTTGACTTCGTGTCAGGATGCCAGCAATCGCCCTAATTAAATCATGATTCTAGAGCCACCTTTCAATAAACTTTAAAGGATTCATTAAGGCCCTGCCCTGTATGAAGCCAACTCTGGCATACGTAATTCACAGTCACCTGTGACCCTGTTTCCCCCCTCCCCCCGGATGTGTCATAAATCAGATTCTCCAATTGAGCACATTCACAGGTTTGGTGTCATCATTCATGTTCTCCAATTAAATATATTCCTAGACAAAAGCTCTGGTAGTTTAGTTACAATTTTTTAAAGATAAGTGTTGTGGTTCGCTGGCAGCAGGTGTGGACGGCCAAGGTCTCAGAGAGTGAAGACTCAGATGAGGGGCCTGCGTGGGATGCAGGGACGGGGCCAGGACCATCAGGGAGTGGAGTGCTGCCTTTGGAGATGGTGGAGGCTGGCAGCAGTGAGGAAGAGTCCCCCGAGGAGCCCGTGCCCATCGTGCGTGCACTCAGGGCTGCTCATAGAAAAGAGCAGCTGCAGCAGTACACTCAGGAGTAAGGCTGCAAGGTAATGGCCCCTCCCTTCAGAGATAAAAGCCAGCTGAGAAACCGCAGTTCTTTGCAGGAAGCAAAGAAGTTCTTACACTTCAAGCCTTGTGGAAGTTCGGACTATCTTGGTTTGTGTTTGAAGACTTTGTGTTTGGAATATTTCTCGGCACTTTTACCTAGTGCTCTTGGCAGCCTTACACCACCTTGGCAAGGCTCGTTCTTATCAGAGACAATTAGTTTGAAAGAGCCTTTTAACCGTGAAGGAACAGAATTCGCAGAGAAGCATTAAAAGGTTTTGCTTTTACCTATGTTTGGTGTTTTTGTTTCCTTGGAACAAGGTTTGGGTCAGAACAATAAGAGTTGGAATGTACTTTCACTTTCCCCTCTTTTTTATGGCAACAACTGAAACAGGCATAGGAATGTTTGATGAGTTGACATTTCACTTATCAGAAGGTCGCAAAAGGGGAACCACATGACCCCGGGACACTGCAACCGTCGTAAATAGGAACCTGTTGCCAAGCATCTGAAGGTTGATCATTTGACCATAGTTATTCTGCAAATGTCCTTTAAGTGTGAAAAATGGTCATGTCACTTCTTTCAGTCCTGTTGTAATTTCCAACAACCACTATACCTTTGTTAAGTCAAGGACTTCCTGCAATGTATTTCGCACCCATCAAAGGAACAAAACTGGTAGGGATCCAAGGAAATTTAGGTGCAGGGGGAGGGTGTCACACTGACCCCTAGGGCAGGGGTGTCCAACTATGGGCAACTTTAAAAGCTCATTGTACACATGTTGTACTCTGACAATAAAAGGTAATAATAAAAGACCTGTGGACTCCAACTCCCAGAATTCATGCAGGCTGGAGGATTGTGAGAGTTGAAGTCCCCGGGTTTTAAAACTGCCCAGGTTGGATAGCTCTGATCTAGGGGCCTTGGGAAGAACTGGGATTTATTTACTAGTTAGTCCTGCCAATTTCAATGCAGGAGTCATTGGCTTGACTCAAATAACAGATAATCAGAGTTGGAAAGGACCTTGTAGGTCATCTAGTCCAGCCCCCGCTCAAGCAGGAGACCCTACACCATTTCTGACAGATGTCAGTCCAGTCTCTTCTTGAAAGCCTCCAGCGATGAAGTTCCCACAACTTCTAGAGACAACTTCTGTTCCATTGGCTGATTGTTCTCACTGTCAGAAAATTTCTCCTTACTTCCTGGTTGAATCTCTCCTTGATCAGTTTCCATCCATTATTCCTTGTCTGGCCTTTGGGTGCCTTAGAAAATAGCTTGACCCCTTCCTCTTCTCTGTGGCAGCCCCTCACATATTGGAAGACCGCTATCCTGTCTCCCCTGTTCCTTCTCTTCCCTAGACTAGCCAGGCCCAGTTCCTGTAACTGTTCTTCATAGGTTTTAGTCTCCAGTCCCCTCATCATCCTGGTTGCTCTTCTCTGCACTTTTTCTAGAGTCTCAATGACTCCTTCATTTCCAGCCTTGCCTGAGTTGACCCACCAGAGCTGAGCGATGGGAAAAGCCTGGAAAATAATCGTGAGATCATCAGCTTCTGGCAAGGACAGGTTCAGCGAGATGGAAAGACGGTTCACACAAGGAAAAGCAAAACATTTGGGAGAGCTGTTTCCATTCCAGACTGAGCTGAGCCCTCTGCCTAATTGAATCTACTTGGCTCTTCTGGGGCTTCAACATTCTGTCCGCTCTTATCAGAGGTGGATATTCAGCAGGTTACGACCAGTTCTGAAGAACCGGTAGCAGAAATTTTGAGTAATTCAGAGAACCGGCAAATCCTCCTCTGACTGATCCAGCCAACTCCATCTCTTCTCTGCCTCCCACTGAGTCCCAGCTGATCGGCTGGGTCTCCTTTGGTTGCCCTGCACAGGAGAACGGAGCTGGAAAGCAGGTTAGTGGGGTAGGGAAAGAATGGGGATTTTTGCAGTAACCTTCCCCTGCCACGCCCACCAAGCCACGCCATGCTCACATCCACAGAACTGGTAGTAAAAACATTTGATTCCCACCACTGCATAGTATACCAGCCTCCCCTCCATCTCCGTCCTCCATTGCTCTTATGCTTGGGGATAATGACTTATGTTAGTCAATTTCAGTTCATTTGCTTCCTTTTTTTGCCATCAAAGGCCTTTCCAGAAAACTAAGCAGAGAAGCAGCTTTCTCGAAGCTTGGGAATGTGGAAGTCAAGTTCCTCTTAAGTATGACATCATGTAGACCAGGTGCCATGACAACCGCAAAAGCTGCCTGCATCCCAAAGCTTATATATTTCTTGTTCCATATCTGCAGGAATAAACAAAACCTTCTCAGACTTATAAAATATTGAAATGGAAGCGAATGCAAAAAGGGGCAATGCAGACATCACGACAGCGACTCAGCCCAAAATGTATGTTGCTAAGAGAGAAATTCGTTTAAGTGAGTGTTGCCCCATGTTACGACCTTCCTCGACACATTCGCTAACTGAATCACTGCAGTCGTTAAGTTATTAGCATAGTCGTTAAGTGAATCTGGTTTCTCTGTTGACTTTGCTTGCCAGAAGGTTGCAAACTAGGGGCACGTGACCCCAGGACATTGCAACCGTCGTAAATGTGAGCCAATGGTCAAGCATCAGAATGTAAATCACGTGACTTTGGGGATGCTGCAATGATTGTGTGAAAAATGGTCACAAGTCTTTTTTTTTTTTTTCAGTGCCACTGTAACTGGGGACAATCCCATGACTATGTTCTGACCCAAACCTGATTCTAAGGAAGCAAGCATGAGACAAAGGTAACAGCACAACCTTTTAATGTTTCTTTATGAATCCCGTGCCTTTGTGGGTAAAAGGCTGCTTCAAACCAATTAGCTCCGATAAAAAAGAGCCTTCCCAAGCTTTTGCAAGGCTGCCAAGAACACCAGGTAAAGTTACTAAGCAATAATTCAAACTAAACACAAACTCAGATATTCCTAACGTCCACCAGACTCGGGTGTAAAACTTCTTTGCCTTCTGCAAAGAACCCTGGTTTCTCAGCTGGCTTTTATCTCCTCAAGGGGGGAGGGGGGGCATTACCTTGCAGCCTAACTCCCAAATCATCCATGCTGCTGCAGCACAGGCTCCTCGGGGGCCTCTTCATCACTGCTGCCAGCCTCCACAATCTCCAAAGACAGCTTTCCACTCCCTGATGGTCCTGGCCCCGTCCCTGCATCACACGCAAGCCCCTCATCTGAGTCCTCACTCTCCGAGACCTCAGCTGTCTGCACCTGCTGTCGGCAAACCACAACAGACTACCATGGCTTACAACCCTTATTCCAGTTCAATTATGGACGGCAGCCGAACTTAGCAGGCAACTCTTTAACGCAGCCATTTCTTCTTCTGGAATAGTCAGCAGTGAGAAAAGATGAGGCTGTTTTTTAAAGAGTCATAGATAAGTGCTATGTTTATGCTCCAAAGTGTTTTTCTGGAATCAGTACTGCAATCCACAGTTCTATTCCAGTAGATTTCAAAGTGACATCTTAAATAACTTTGAAACACATCACAAAACATGTTTTACCCCATAGCGGGAATGTGCTTCTCAGTCTGTTCTGACCAAGGCTTGTTGAAACAGTAACAAACAGAGGTTAATCCTAGAACCTTTTTTTTCTTTATTTTACCCAGCTGTGAATTTTAATCATTTACAGCCCGTAATGAGTCTCCAACACTTTGTAAGTAGTCCCATGGAAGTCTGCCAAAGTCCTTCAGGATAAGTCTGATAAGCACGCACCTTTATCTTCCTTGAAATGCTGCCAGAGACTAAATTTCCAATTAATTAGATGAGGCCAAAACGGAACACAAATTCAACACCAAGCTTCAGGTTTCAAACCGACCAGTATGAACAAAGTTGCTTCCTGCAAAGATTCCTGTCCCTTTGCAACTCCTTTATGTCTTATGGGAGGGCCAATCACCTCCAAGCCTTCCTCCCAAGTCACCCCTTTTGTCTTAACTGTTCTTGCCTTCTGGCAGCTTTGCGCATGCATGCCCTGGGAACAGGCTTCCCTTGTTCCTCTGCCTTGCTGCTGTCAGATTCTGGAAGCTCCGGAGTCAGCACCCAGATGGCCCTGACCCGATCTCCGTATCAGACACAGGACCCTCATCTGAGTCCTCCCCAGACTCCCGGACTGGCTCATGTTCCTCACCACTGTCCGTCTCTGCTGCTGTCTCCGCAGGCTGCTGGTGGACCACAACAATATCAACTGACTTTGGATCTCTCGAACATAGAACTTAAGGCAGTTCCAATCCTGTAAGAACAGAGTTTGTTTTAAAAGAAGCCTGGGATAACTGCATAAGCTATGTATCACTGCCTCGTTTTATGTGGGACTCTTATTTCTATGAAGTAATCAGCCCCATTATGAGATAACAGTAATTACTTCAAAAGGCAGCAAATACGAACTCTCAGAGGTAGCTCAAATTATCAAGCTTAGAAGTGAATATTCCTATCTCATGCTATTAGCAAGGTGTTACACACACTCAGCTTATGAACTAAGGAATAATGAAATTGTACTTGAACAATTAGGAGCTCCTGTTGTTCTTGGGAGAAGTAGCTGCCAGTTCTGAAACAGCCCACCAAGTAGACCAACAGCCACAAACTGGCTTAAGAAATTAACGGAGCCACCACACCGGCATGAGCACAATCCACCAGCAGCTTTTGTGTTCTTCGCCACATTTCCTTCCAGCTGCCTCTTAAGAGATAACCCATCCCATCGCCTTAGATGGCCTTGATCCTCAGATGAAGTGACAGTGTGCAGGAGCGCACACTATACTCCTTTTCAGGGCCCACGTCTTATCTTTCTTGACTCTGGCAAATCATCTTCGGCTCAAGTACGTTATTTTTCAGCCGTCACGCTAATCAAATTGTGCACAGAAAGCCCTGGAGCTGAGCTGAACAATCTGTACGATGTTGATCTGAAGCTGGCTATCCTAAGTCAGGGAGGAAATCTCCACTAGAATAGATCAGGAGGTGTCAAAATCTGACTTAGTGTTTGGTATACAAAGGCAGTCGAGACACAGAACATCTCCAAAAAAACAACAATCAGATCTAAGCTCAAGAATCCCTAATGATGGAGCAAAGGTTTCCTCGCTATATATGTAGGGATACAGAATAGGCTCACCTAGATGTAGCATTCAGTTTACAGGAAGACTTTATCTGAAATAGGTGAGCCCTGGTGGTCAGAATGCAGTATTGCAGGCTAACTCTGCTCACAACCAGAAGTTCAATCCTGACTGGATCAAGGTTGACTCAGCCTTCCATCCTTCCGAAGTCAGTAAAATGAGGACTCAGGTTGTTGAGGGCAAGAGGCTGACTCTGTAAATGTCATGCCCCGGATGAAGACTGACTCTGAGGGAGAGGAGGAACAGCCGACAGGGAGTGGAAGTGTGGCTCCGGAGGTTGTGGAGGAGGCTGGGGAAAGGCAGAGGCTGGCTGGGCAGTCAGAGGAGGACTCAAGGCGATCTCCTTTCCATTCTAGAGTACACAGGGAGGAGAGGATAAGGGAGAGATGTGGTCTACTGGAGAGGAGAGGGCCTTGATCCTCTTCATGGGCTGCAGCTGTGACAATTGGATAAGAGGACGGACATGCGTACAGGCGAGTGCTGGAAACAAAGCATGGAAATATCTTTAGTTTATTGTTCCTCTCTGAGTTTAGCGTCCTTCCCAGTGTGTGTTCTGATATCTGTGGACATCTTCAAGCCCTTATCTTGCCTGGTTTGTGTGTTTCTTACTCTTTATAATTTAAATGGCATTTCCTCCTTCTTGTAACTGCTTGTGTGGGAGTTTTTGGGGTTTTTTTTTGTCTCCAGTCAAGGATATTTGAAGCTTGGAAGCAAAGTGAAAGAATAAAAGGGGCTTCACCTGTTTTTTGTGACTGTGTTTATTTTGTATCCCACCCTGGGTCATCACAGTAAACTGCTCAGGTGCTGTAAAGCAGGGGTCTCCAACCTTGACAATTTTAAGCCTGGAGGACTTTAACTCCCAGAATTCCCCAAACAGCTTTCTGGGAGTTGAAGTCCGCCAGGCTTAAAGTTGCCAAGGTTGGAAACCCCTGCTGTAAAGCACTATGGAACAGTATATAAGTCTATTGATATTGATATTATGGTTGCACTGAATAGTATAGAGAAAGGGTCTGCTAAGGATACTTTACACTTCAGTGTAAAGTAAGAGGAAGGTGGATCAGAAGGGAGCCGTTCTTGGTGGATGCCCTTACTAGGTGCAACATGCTATTTAGCACTGAAGTTAAATAACGCATTGCTTAGCATGAAGCTAAGCTTGGCTCCATATCCCAAGAACTCACCTTCCTGAGCGCTTCGCCCAAGTACTGTAATGGGAAGAAGGAATAACCTTGAGGAACAGGAGGAAGGGCAGCAACCAAGACAAATGTCAGATAAAAGAAACACGAGCCTGAGCCAGTAATGTAATGCGGGGCAACTTCTCAGACGCGACCCTCTCTAGTTTCCATGAAGGCAAAGGGGAAGACAGGGGAAAGTATATTCAGAGGTGCAAGATCCTATGATTGTAACTTTATAATGAAAGTGGTATGAGCTTCCATAATTCTGGTTTCCTGCTCTGGTCATGCTTCGGAAATGTGGCGTTGAAGAAGGCTTAAAGAGTCCCTTTGGATTTGCAAGGAGATCCAATCAGTCGATCCTAAAAGAGATCAACCCTGATGGTTCCTTTGAAAGAAAGATCCTGAAGTTAAAGCTCAAATACTTTGGCCATCTCGTGATAAAAGAGGACTCCTTGGAAAAGACCCTGATGATGGGAAAGATGGTGTGATGACCCAGGGTGAGATACAAAACAAACACAATCACAGAAAACAGGTGAAGCCCCTTTTATTCCTTCAATTTGCTTCCAAGCTCCGAATATTCTTTTTTTTTTTTTTGAAACAAATTTTTATTAATTTTAAAGATAAAACAACACATCATTAACCATTAAATACATAAACACATAAAACCTCTTAACATTGTAAATCCTTACAAGTCAAACAAAACATTATTTTTATATAGCATAATTCCAATTTATCCCATCTCCATATGGACACACAAATATCTTTCAGCAAATTTCTCATTATTTCTCTTTACTCCTATTCAATTTCATTTCTCTTCCATATTTATCCATTTTATAGTCATCATATTCTTTTCTTTCTGGCTTGTTTAAATTATTCTCATCTAACATTCCTCCAAGGTTTTATTGATTCTTTTTTCCTTTTTTTTATAAAAAACAAATTTTGTTAGTTTTACCATAAACACAATACACAAACATACAAACACAAAACATAAACAAAACTAAAAGATCTTTTCTGAAGGTTGTCTGTTCCCAGGTTAAAACTCTTCACACAGACACAAATTCAAACATCATATTCAACCCATATCTCCTTCCATATCTTATTATCATTTTCTTTTTTATATATATATATAAAAACCATTTTTATCAGTTTTATAAAAACAATGCACAAAGAATCAAGGCATAGCAGCTTATAAATTATTTTCTAAGAAAAAATAATAACAAAAGATCAATAAGGCATAACATTTCCAGATTATAATATCAATATTTCATATAATATTAACTTCATATCTTGTCCCTACTTCTCCTTTCCATCCAAATTATTTATTAATTAAAATTTTATTGCCTTTTATCAATATACAAAATCCAAAAAAAAAAAAGCATATATATCCTTCCATATCTTATTACCATTTTCAACAACATTCTTTGTCTGTTCTATTTCCAATTATCCATTCATCTTTTTTTTCTTTTACTATACTTCTCCTGTACACCAATTGGAGTAACATCTATAACTCATTACCCTAACTTAGAAATACTACATATAACAATCTTTCTTGGGATTCTGTTTTAAAGATTCTAAAATTACATAATAAATTTTATATTCTAAATATACATATAAAAACACACTCTTATATACCCTCCAGAATCCCTCTTTTAATCTAAATTAAATTCACCCATTGTCTCTAAATAAACTTTTTTTCTTTAGGTCTTGCTTCCCCCCATTAAGGCTTCTCCTCCCCCCCTTTCTCTCTTGCTTATTCTTCTCCTTGCCCTTTCTACCCCTTTGTTTTTTCCCTTCGCTTTTCTTACTCCTTTTCCTTTGCTTTCTAACCTTGCCTCCATCTTTTCGCTCATTTTTCTCTCTTTTGGTTGTTTTTATAATTCTTAAAATCCCCTTTTTCTTATCCTTTTTCTCCTCCTCTCCGGAAGGGACCCATTGTTCATCAAAGATGGCTTCTTCTTCCTCTTCTTCCTTGTCCCAGTCCTTCTGCTGCGTAATCAACTTTTATTCCTTCAGTTTGCTTCCAAGCTCCGAATATTCTTGACGGAACCAAAAAAACTCCCGCACAAACAGTTACAAGAAGAAGGGAAAAAGCAACACAAACCAAGCAAGAAAAGGGCTTGAGGAGGTCCACAGATAATACACACTGGGAAGGATGTCAAACTCAGAGAGGAATAATAAACTAGAGATATTTCCACTTTGTTTCCAGTGTTCGCCCATACGCAGGTCTGGTTGGGGATCTATCCTTCTAACAGTGGCATTTCTAGAGGTCCAGAGATAAATATGCCAAGAGACATTTTAAGCAGCAAGAAGACAAGCAAAATATTTTACTTTGGTATCAGCTAATTATTCAATTTAATGCACTGGAAGGTGCAAATAACTTGCTCACTGTTTATCATCCATCAACATGACAAGATTTGGTTCCGCGAAGTCTGAAAACATTAGCTTCGTAGCAAGACCAGACCATGTTCAAGGATTCAGTAAAAAATTCACAAACTACTTCTTACTATTAAATAGAACATGTATCCCTGGCTTTATAATACCAATAATTTTTTCACAAGTCAAAGAGGGAGTAGAAGAAGTTTAGGGGAAGCCTCTTTTATCTGTTTTGAGTAACCTCCAACTGGGGAAGAATGGTTTAGCACCACTTGCAAGACATGGACTAGTGATGTACAACTGGGTTCCCTCCGGATTTGATGCCATGGTTTGCTTAATCAATATTTAAATAATAACCCACTGTTGGAAGACATGTCCATCTGGTTCAGTTCCAAATGGGGAGAAAAGACACTGGAAGCATGGAGGCTGATTGGAAAGATGGTTCATTGAAGGACAGGACTACATGGGTTTGAGGTCCTGGGCAGCTGACCACATGGAGTGGAGAGTGAGAGATATGTATACCCTCTCTTGGGCTTTGCCCTTGAGCTTCCTGTTCCTGTGCAAGAAATATATTCTCTTGGTTGTCAGACTCCCAAGGGGCTATGCAAGGGTCACAGCTGAGGTTGTCTGAGATAAGTTTGGTCGAACCTTGCTGAGTGATGCAATGAAGGGGCTTGGTTATGCCATGTCAGTGAGTTCTGCTGATAGATAATCCTATTATGTCCTTGAGGGTCATGGATTAATCCCATCACCCTGGAGCTGAAGTTCTCATTGCCTTGTAGATAGGCTGGCCCAATCTTGTTCAATGGGCACCAGATAATTGCTGTGGGCAGGAAGCTGCTCTGTGTCTTTAAAAACATGCTTCTTCTTTTCTCATCCAGGGAAATATAATATTCTGCCTTTTTAATATTTCTAGAAGATGTCATTCTTCTACGACAGTGGTGGCTAACCTTTTTCGGCTCCCGTGCCAAAAATTGTGAATGTGTTCACGGTCGCGTGCTAGGACCCAGAAGGCAATGAATGCTGCCCTCTGCCCCATGCCCTCTGCGCATGCATGCGTGACCCCCTCATACTGTGCATCTCTGCACACATGTGGGTGATCCCCCTGCATGCACCGTGCATCTCTGCTCGTGCACGCACAATCCGCTCACACTGCGGGTCCCCAGCGTCCCCTCGCTCTCCCACATGTGTGTCAGATACCTGAGAATCAGCTGTCGGGCGGCGGCATGCATGCTCATGCATAATGGAGCTCTTCCAGTCAATCTCTTGCATGCCGGCAGAAGTGGCTCTACATGCCACTTCTGGCACGCTTCCCATAGGTTCGCCAACACGGTTCTAGGAGAGGGATGGGTGCTAACTTTCTACACCCACCATTCAGGGGTGGGATTCTACCAGTTTGCACCTATTCGCTAGAACCGGTTGTTAACATTCTGAGCAGTTCGGAGAACCGATTGTTAGAAGAAATTACTGGCCTAATCCTATAAGGGAGGCAGGAAGGAAACATTCTGGTGTTGCTTACAGAAACTGCCTCTCCGTTATCCCTTATTACATTCTTGGCAGGACTAGACTTCCTGTCTCAGGAACTTCTCGGGAGTTGTCTTTCCTTCTTTTGCTGGTACTCTGCTTGTGTGAAGGGACCATTCAAAGTTACAATGGCATTGAAAAAAATGACTTATGACCATTTTCCACACTTACAACTGTTGCAGCATCCCCACAGTCATGAGAGGCCAGGTGAAGAGATGCATGCCTCGATGTGAGTGATATTGAATTGGCCACACCCAACCAATAACATGACCACCAAGCCACGCCCACCAACTAAGCCACACCCACAGAACCGGTTGTTAAAAAAATTGAATCCCATCCCCTGGGATTCCATTGGTTCACACACCCTGCTAAGGTGTAAATGATGGTTTGCCATCCCAAAAGGCTGAATTTGTATAATACCCGGAGCCAAAATCAAACCACACCAGGGACCTTACTGTAAGGCGAGAACTAACCTATTACTAAATTGTCGAGAAAACTGGAAACGAACACAGATCCCAGATGTTATTTTGACAGATGTTGTGAAGGAGAGTGCCTTTGACCTTTCGTGGATGTTCCTAGCAAGGCTAAGTCCTTTATTTGAAATAATTACAATGGGCCTTGTCAAAAATCAACATAGGCATTTTTTTCCCACTGTTAAAACATTACCAATTCGGTTTTCAAAATCTAGGATGAACACAAACAGCAGAACGGAATGAATCCTTGGCTTAATAAATTTAGGGATTGAAATCCTAATTTACCGAATCTTCCATTTTAGGTCCCCATAATCTGCAGGACCACAAGTAAGAGTTTGACTTGGAGCATAATGGGGAGAAGATGTGGATTTTCCTAGATCTGCTCCACAATACAGATAACCCTTGACTTACAACAGCTCATTTAGTGACCATTCAAAGTTACAAGGGCACTGGAAAAAAAGTGACTTATGACCACTTTTCACAATGATGACTACTGCAGCATCCCCATGGTCATGAGATAAAAATCCAGGCACTGGGCAGCTGACTTGTAGTTTTTTGCAACCTTCTGACGACAAGCAAAGTCAATAGGGAAGCCAGATTCACTTCACAACTGTATCACTAACTTGAACAAATACAGTGATTTGCTTAAAATGGCAAGAAATGTCATAAAATGGGACAATATTTTCACTTAGCAACGGAAATTTTGGGCTCAAATGTGCTCTTAAGTCACAGTTCCAGGCTGCATAAACAGAGGGATAGAATTAAGATCACATGAAGTGTTAATGCCACTTTATACTGCCTTGGTATAAGGCCACACTTGGAATACGGCATCAAGTTTTGGTTACCACGATGTAAAAAAAGATGTTGAGACCCTGGGAAGAGTGCAGAGAAGAGCAACAAAGAAGATTAGGGGACTGAATAGAATACTTTATAGAATTGCTTTATTGGCCAAGTGTGATTGGACACACAAGGAATTTGTCTTGGTGTAAATACTCTCAGTATACTTAAAGAAAAGATACATTCATCAAGAATCAAGAATCATAACGTACAATACTTAATGATAGTCATAGGATACAATCAACAATCAAATCAAATCATACTAGGAAACAGTCAATATAAATCATACGGATACAAGCAACAAAGTTACAGTCCTACAATCACAAGTGGGAGGGGATGGGTGATAAGGAGTGATGAGAAGATTAACAGTAATAGTAGTGCAGACTTTGTAATAGTTGAACAGTGTTGAGGGAATTATTTGTTTAGCAGAGTGATGGCGTTCAGCAAAAACTGTCCTTGTGTCTAGCTGTTCTGGTGTGCAGGGCTCTATAGCGTCATTATGAAGGTAGGAGTTGAACCAGTTTATGTCCAGGATGTAAACATTTTCACATCCCTCTTTTTGACTCGTGCAGGATACAGGTCCTCGATTGAAGGCAGGTGGGTTGTAATTGTTTTATCTGCAGTCCTAATTATCCTCTAAAAGTCTCTGTCTGTCTTGTTGGGCTGCAGAACCAAACCAGACAGTTATTAGAGGTGCAGATGACAGACTCAATAATTCTTCTGTAGAACTGGATCAGCAGCTCTTTGGGCAGTTTGAGCTTTCTGAGTTGACGCAGAAAGAACAGAAAGAAACATATGAAGAATGGTTGCTGGAATTGGGTATGTCTAGTTTAATGAAGAGAAAGACTGGGGTGTGTGTGTGTGTGTGTGTGTGTGTGACATAATAGCAGTCTTCCAATATTTGACGGGCTGCCACAAAGAAGACCAAAGCACTTCAAAGTCGGACAAGAAGCAACGGATGGAAACTAATCAAGGAGAGAAGCAACTTAGAACTAAGGAGAAATTTCCTGACTGTGAGAACAATTGATCAGTGGAACAGCTTGCCTCTAGAAGTTGTGGATGCTCCAACACCAGAGGTTTTTAAGAAGAGACTGGACAACCATTTGTCTGAAATAATATAGAGTTTCCTGCCTGAGGAAGGGTTGGACTAGAAGACCTCCAAGGTCCCTTCCAACTCTGTTAACATTCTGTTATTCCCTGATATTCTACTTCTAAATGCCCTGGAATTTGCAAAAGGACAGGATTCTGAACACACTTCACGCATAGATTATTGACAACTCCTTATCTTATGCATTTCCTTTCATGCTGTATTTTTAATAAGTTCATCAGTAATCAGCAAAAGCTTCAAGCTCTTCTTCATTCATGGAGTGGCATGCAAAGCATTTCAAATTCCAAGCAGCTCCCCTGACCTTATCCACACTGTTCATGGCCGCCTCGCCAGCCATTCTAGAAACCTGGCAAGTCGAAAAACAGTTCCATTCTCAGCTTGGAAATTTTGAAATGAGGCTTTTCATGCTTGGAAATAATAGTTGGTGAAATAATAATAGTAATAATAATAATAAAGTTTTTCCACGCAGCATCGCACAAGCCAGACAAGCCAATGACGTCAAAGAGAACTAAAGTTAAGATGTCATCTGAAAAAGACAAAAGCAATCCCCTTATTTAAACGCTGGGGACTCTTATGCAAACCAAGCCTTATTGCCTTATTAAACTGAAAGTGACACTTATCAAGGACAATCATCTTTAATCAGGATTTATTGAAAAGAAAAGAATGGGATTATGAGAATTTCATTCATAGTGTGACTTTCCTTTAGGATACATAATCCTTTTAGACATACACATTAGGATAGCAACATCTAGATGTTCTTCTCAACAGTCTCCTTACCATCTGGTGAGGAGATGAATATCTCTAGTGATAACAGAGAAGCTTGCAACCATCTGATTAAATCAGCTCTTGACTCTTTATCAGTCTGGGAACCAGCCATTACAAGCCAAGAGAGAAGATCTACAAAGGAAATGACACCATAACACAGTTGCAGAGTTGTACATAATTCCCTATCGGTCCCAAAGCTGCTTTTTCACTAGGCAACTGGTCTTTGTTTTGTTTTGTTTTTCTTTGAAGATGCTTTGCTTCCCTGAAGTCACAGTGATGGACCATTCTGGGTGTACATCACTAGTCCATGTTTTGCAAGTGGTGCTAAACCATTCTTCCCCAGTTGGAGGTTACTCAAAACAGATAAAAGAGGCTTCCCCTCAACTTCTTCTACTCCCTCTTTGATTTGTGACAAAATTATTGGTATTATAAAGCCAGGGATACAGGTTCTATTTAATGGTAAGAAGTAGTTTGTGAATTTTTTACTGAATCCTTGAACATGGTCTGGTCTTGCTACGAAGCTAATGTTTTCAGACTTCGCGGAACCAAATCTTGTCATGCTGATGGATGATAAACAGTGAGCAAGTTATTTGCACCTTCCAGTGCATTAAATTGAATAATTAGCTGATATCAAAGTAAAATATTTTGCTTGTCTTCTTGCTGCTTAAAATGTCTCTTGGCATATTTATCTCTGGACCTCTAGAAATGCCACTGTTAGAAGGATAGATCCCCAACCAGACCTGCGTATGGGCGAACACTGGAAACAAAGTGGAAATATCTCTAGTTTATTATTCCTCTCTGAGTTTGACTTCCTTCCCAGTGTGTATTATCTGTGGACATCCTCAAGCCCTTTTCTTGCTTGGTTTGTGTTGCTTTTTCCCTTCTTCTTGTAACTGTTTGTGCGGGAGTTTTTTTGGTTCCGTCAAGAATATTCGGAGCTTGGAAGCAAACTGAAGGAATAAAAGAGGCTACACCTGTTTTCTGTGACTGTGTTTGTTTTGTATCCCTCCCTGGGTCATCACACTTTGACTCTAGCCATCGATTCATGCAGATTTTTTTTTTTTTTTTTAGAACACGGAGAAGCTGTAATTGCATCTGTAAAGAGATCTGTCGGGAAATTTTCATTCCCTTCCAAGAAGACAAATTTGCCCGATGCATTAGCTATCTCTTGTCTGTGGCTTTCACGTTCTTGATTTACAGTTTTGCAACCTGGTGGCAAATTGAAAAGGGCTTTTAAGAGGCAAGAACAGTGCCACAGACATTTGGAAAGGGAGGTGGTGGCAAATGCTTAGTAATGTTCATGAAAATGCCTACTGCTGGGGAAGATTGCAGTGCCACTTAGGATGTCGAAAAACTGCTGGGATGAAGAGAAGTGTAGGATGCCAACTTTTTTCTAACAACTGCAAGTAATAATATCACTTCCCTCATCCCCTCTCCTCCCATTTAACGTTCTACTTTCAATACAGTATACATTCCATTAAAGATGACGCCATGGATGGCAGTCTCAATGAAATGTTACCTAGTTGATTAATGATTGTAACTATGATTATGACCTATGACTTACTCGCTGTTTATATATACACTGCAAGCTTCTGCACCAGAGATAAATTTCTTGTTTGTACAATCACATTTGGCCAATTAAGAATTCCATTCTGTTCTGTTCTATTCTGTTCTGTTCTGTTCTATCCTTATTTCTATTCTTTTCCTTTCTTATTTCTATTTCGATTCCTATTCTATCGTATTGTATTCTTATTTCTATTCCATTCTCTATTCTATCCTTATTGCTATTCTATTCCATTCTTATTTCTATTCTATTCTTATTTTATTCTATTCTTATTTTATTCTATTCTTCTATTCTATTCTTATTCTATTGCTATTCTATTCTATATTCTATCCTTCTTGCTATTCTATTCTATTCTTATTCTTATTCTTCTATCCTTACCACACTTTTCTCAAAAGAAAGATAATGCCAATATAGATGTATTCGACTGGAAAAGAAAACTGAAAAGCTGATGACTACCAACTAATTTTAGCATTCCTAAATGTAAAGAGTCTTTAAAGTGATTCACAACATTAAAACCCAACAGGTCGAACAATTGGTCTAGCAATTAAGGTACCAGGCTAGAACTCAGGAAACTGGGAGTTGTAATCCTGCCTTAGCCATGAAATCCAGCTTGGTGGCCTTGGGTCAATCACCGGGAGACAGTGAGTTCTAGTTCCACTTTAGCCCTGAAATCCAGCTGGATGATCTTGGACCAAACCTGTCTTTAGATCTTTGAGAATAACCAATTTTTCTCGCTTGGGTAAAACCTTTGGCTTGCAGTCAACTCACCATTTCCAAGTTTATATTTTCAAAGAGCAGATTTATTCCTTTCTTATTGTAAAGTTTTCTTTTACAGCGGATATCAACTTTGTTGTGCAACGCCAGAGAAATTTGAACGCAAGGGCAGGGTTTCTCCAATGACTTCTTTGAATTAAGGATCACCCAGTACAAACGTTTCGTTCTTTGGCCTTAGCAGGAAACAAATCCTAATCTCTCATATTGTCAAGAACTGTCTGCTCATTTTAATCTCTTCTGCTGGTCATTGGTTCCCATCTTCGGTAATCTGTGTTTTCTAAAGTACCGAGCGGACTGATCTTTTTCTCAATTTGCTTCACTGCTCTGCCCAATTCAAACCAAAGCTTTCCCGTTCTTTATCTAGTCAAACCACAGCGCTTCCCTGAAAGTCACAGTATCCTCCTCCAATTTTCAATGACAGATTTCGACAAATCCCGTTCAGTTACAACTGATTTTAGAAGGAACCTTGGAGGTCTTTCAATTCAACCCTCTGCTCAAGCAGGGAAACCCTAGACCAGCGGTGGCTAACCTTTTTGGGCTCCTGTACCAAAAATTGTGCATGCTTGCACTCGCATGACAGCATCCAGAAGACAATGTGCACCCTCCACACCCTCTATGCATGTGTGTGCAATCCCCACACTCCGCCCCTGCCCTCTTACCTGCACTGCACCTCACAGATGATTTTTGGCCAGTTTGAGGCCTTTTTCGGCCTCCCAGAGGCTTGAAAAAAAAAAGCCTCTGCACGCTTTGCAGGACAAATAATAGGCCTATTTCGTCACTTCCGGCATTACAGGAAGTGATATAACGGGCCTATTATTTGTCCTGCAAAGCCTGCAGAGGCTTTTTTTCAAGCCTCTGGGAGGCCGAAAAAGGCCTCAAACCAGCCGAAAATCATCTGTGAGGCACGCGCATGTGCTCTAGGTAAGTTTGCCTGCAGTTCGAATGCCGGCACAAATGGCTCTGCGTGCCACCTGTGCCACCTGTGCCATAGGTTCGCCATCACGGCCCTATGCCATTCCAGACAAATGGTTGTCCAATCTCTTCTTAAAAACTTCCAGTGCTGGAGCATTTACAACTTCTGGAGGTAAGTCGTTCCACTGGTGAATTGTTCTCACTGTCAGGAAAATTCTCCTTAGTTCTAACATTGCTTTTCTCCTTGGTTAGTTTCCATCAGTAGTTAGTTTCCTTCAAGTGCTTTGCAAAATAACTTGACACCCCTCCACCCCGCTTCTTTGGCTCATCAAACACAAACATCCCCCACAGATACACAAATTTCACTCATGGCCACTGTTGAGAACAGGAAGCAGATTTATCATGACCCATGAATAGGAAAGGAAATGGCAGGTGTTCGTTCAGAGGGACCTAGTTTGCCATCCGCAAGACTTTATGATGATTATTGTTCAGCAGCCCCTGATATTATGATGATTATTTTTTGCCACGGTTGTTAAGCAAATCATTGCAAATGTTAAGTGAATCTCACAGACATTAACCAAATCATTGGCTTTGCTTGTTGGAAGCCAGCTGCGACTGTCAGTGGTGATCACATCACCCTGGAACTATCACAAATGCCTACCGGTTACCAAGCACCTGAATTTGAATTCTGTGATAAATGCAGTTGTTGCGATGGACATAAGTGCAAGGACCGGTGATAAGTCACTTTTTTCAGCGCTGATATAACTTCGAATGATCGCTAAACAAATGGTTTCGGAAGCAATTGTCACACATGGGGGATCTGTGCAAAAGCTTTCCGGCCATTGCTACCATTTGTTCTGATCCAGTTCTACAGAGGAATGATTGAGTCTGTCATCTGCACTTTTACAACTGTCTGGTTTGGTTCTGCAACCCAACAAGACAGACACAAACTCCAGAGAGTAATTGGGAGTGCAGAAAAAACAATTACTACCAACCTGCCTTCAATCGAGGACCTGTATACAGCACGAGTCAAAAAGAGGGCTGTGAAAATATTTGCAGACCCCTCACACCCTGGACATAAACTTTTTCAACACTCAAAACGACACTATAGAGCACTCCAAACAAGAACAATTAGACACAAGAACAGTTTTTCCCTGAACGCCATCACTCTTCTAAACAAATAATTCCCTCAACACTGTCCAACTATTTACAAAGTCTGCAGTACCATTACTATTAATCTTCTCATCACTCCTTATCACCATCCGTCCCACTTGTGACTGTGTGACTGTAACCTTGTTGCTTGCATCCTAATGATTTTTATTGACTGCTTCCTAGTATGATTTGATTGCTTATTGTACCCTATGACTTATTAAGTGTTGTACCTGATGATTCTTGACTCTTGACGAACGTATCTTTTCTTTTATGTACACTGAGAGCATTTGCACCAAGACAAATTCCTTGTGTGTCCAATCATGCTTGGCCAATAAAGAATTCTAATCTAATCTAACAAGAGTTGTGAATCCAGGGGAACAAATTGAGCATCATTTCTGCTTGGGCTACTACTACCCCAAAAACTAGAATAGAATAGAATAGAATGGAATGGAATGGAATAAGAATGCAATAGAAATGGAATAGGAATGGAATAGGAATGGAATGGAATGGAATGGAATGGAATGGAATGGAATAGAATAGAATAGAATAGAATAGAATAGAATAGAATAGAATAGAATAGAATAGGAATAAGAATGGAATAGAATAGAATAGAATACAATAGGAATAAGAATGGAATAGGAATGGAATAGAATAGGATAGGATAGGATAGGATAGGATAGGATAGGATAGGATAGGATAGGATAGAATAGAATAGAATAGAATAGGATAGGATAGGAATAAGAATGGAATAGGAATGGAATGGAACGGAACGGAACAGAACAGAACAGAACAGAACAGAACAGAATAACAGAGTTGGAAGGGACCTTGGAAGTCTTCTAGTCCAACCCCTTGCCTAGGCAGGAAACTCTACACCACTTCAGACAAATAGCTATCCAACATCTTTTTAAAAACTAAAGCTTGGGTAATACATGAAAACCTCATCCCTCTTTTGAAGAAGAAAGAATATCTAAAATACCGATTATCTCTCAGAGCTGCTGGCAGATTCCAAATCTTAATATTTCATCCCCCTAATAAGCAACTCTTCACATTTTAATCCGTTTCTAGTATGATGAGAGGCATATTTAACTATCAAATGGGGAGCGCATACAATGGCATAAAATGCACACGTGCCCTCAATTGTACTGTCTCCTCTCTCGGAAAAATCACAGATTTCAGCAGCTTTCACCATACAGTATCTCAGGGTGTTTCCTGTCGTTCCTCTGAGGATTTCCTCTTTGGCAAAAAGAGCTTTCATTTTGGAAAATGTTCTTTCACTGCACTTGTTTTAAAAACAGCAACATTTTTTGTGCACTGATGCACTGTGTGGCATTCGCTCCTGCGTCAAGATAGGAAGGTTAGTTCAAGAGAAACATTTAATATCCATGTCATTCTCTTTCTGTGCCATTGGGATGGGAGGTCCCCAACAGGTCCAATTCCTCACTATCACCAATCCCCCCCCACCTGCAAAAAGAATTAGAAGTTATACAATAAATAATAATAATAATAATAATCAATCATGAGAATTTGCTTCTGGATGTAATTCAAGGTGTTGGTTATCACTTTGAAATCCCTGCATGGCAAGGGATTTTGGCTATGTGAGGAACTGGCTCACCCCAATGGGATCAGCCTGTGAAGGAGATGACCAAGTGGAGACTGAGGGTGGGGTCGAATGTGTCATCAGTTTGGAATTGTTCTGCTCCCACAGGAGACCTAAGCCTCTCAGGAATTCCATTGACTCTTATCTGGTGCTAGTTTGCCTTGACTGTTAGTAGATCAGATTCTTGTGTACAAGTAACATGTAATAAATTTGAAGTGCTTTGAACTCAATCCTGTTTCTGGTTACTTGCACCTGACCCAGAAAGTGCATGCTGAAGTAGACCTTGTCAGTCAAGGAATTTTCAGCTGGTCGGGTGCAGAAGAAGAGCTCTTTTTCACCGTGGTTTCCATCCTCTGGAATATCTAGCTCTCCAAGGTCAGATCCACTCCACCCTCTTGGCTTTCCAAAAGGCCTTGAAGACATGGCTGCATCACCCAGCCCGGAGCCCCAATGGAGGTGCGGCCCATCAGAGGTGGCTGATGGGATAGAGAACAGCCCATCTCCTGCCTGTGAGCTGTTTGCTCCCTCTTTGTCCTGCTTAGTTTTATTTTGATTGGGGTTTTTTTTTTAATTCAAGGCCTTGATTTATTGTTTTAATGCTTCATTCTGCATTTTATTCAATGTCTGTAAGCTGCATAGAGTTGCCTTTGGTCAGATAGACAGCATTCAAGATGGATGGATGGATGGATGGACAGATGATAGATACAGTAGATGAATGAATGAATGAATGAATGAATGAAAGAAAGAAAGAAAGATAGATAGATAGATAGATAGATAGATAGATAGATAGATAGATAGATAGGCAGGCAGGCAGGCAGGCAGGCAGGCAGGCAGATGATGGAGATGATAAATGAATGAATGAATGAATGAATGAATGAATGAATGAATGAATGATAGATAGATAGATAGATAGATAGATAGATAGATAGAGACTGACAGACAGACAGACAGACAGACAGACAGAAAAACAAACCCACCAACCAACTTACCAACCGACCAACCAACTCAGATTCAGTTCATCTGTCCTTGCTCAATATTGACTACATCCTCTGAGCCATTCTTTTAAGATAGTCCACAGAACAACCCACAGTACTGCGCTTGTCCGTAATGCAAAGTCAGAAATCCCGATTTATGAATGAGGAAGTCTGGTTGACATTATATTCCAAATGGTCTAAAACTGAACCCAATCCGACTTAAGTGAAATACACGAATGCAACCACTGTCCAGCTTGCCTCTGAAAGGTTCAGCCAGGATTCCTTCCAGGCACACCAGATATTTAATAATAATGTCGTTTGAATCTTTCACCACCATCTCCCTCCAAACTCTTTTAGCACTGAGCAGGTGACTTGGGGAGAGCTTGCAGTTCATTTATACCTTCCCCTTTCTTCACGAGCTGTGACATTCAGAAAATATATCCCAGCCACAAGTCTGTAATAGAATTTGTAATATTTACATCCCTGCTTGAAAAATTGCTTCCTCCTTTCTACCTGCATGCAAAACAGAGTGACAGCCAGTTCCACCCACCCAGCATTGACTCAGCAAGGAAGCAGTGGGTGGGTTGAACACCAAATAGACTTTGGAGGAATCATATCAAATGGTTTTTTTTTTCCCTCTCTAGAAAAAGCCCTAACTTTTATCCAGCCACACAATGTGCTTAATTTCCCTTCAGACCCGCGGACTTCCCATTCCAACTGCCTAAGAGGATAATCATGCATTACTCTAAAACTTCTTGCTGAATAACAAATTACATCCATGATTTGCACCTGATAGTTTTCCATTTGGACACCAAACACAGAGGCCGCATCTATGACCTTGGGCACCTTCAAAATATTTCCCCACATTGTGGCTTTAAGAACAATTTCACTTAAGTTGTAAACCTGTGAAACTTGCTGGGAGGCAATAGGAAAGAGGAGGAAAACTTTTCTTACCGTTTTTTTTTTAACTTATAAATCCAGATTTCTGACTTTACCATTATAGACAAACGCAGACACATTGTGGCTTGTTCAGTGGGCCATCCTAAAAGAATGGTTCAGAGGATATGAACCAGATCTGTATTGAGCTAGGTGAAGCAAATATGATTTGGTTCATCCATCCATCCATCCATCTATCTATATCTATCTATCATCTGTCAGATAGGTAGATGGATTGATAGATAGATCTATGTCAGATAGATGGATGGATGGATGGATAGACAGATGATAGGCAGAAAATAGATAGATAGATAGATAGATAGATAGATAGATAGATAGATAGATAGATAGATAATCTGTCATCTATTTTCTATCATTTCTCTATCCATCCATCTATTCATCTAACATGTCTATTATCTATCTATCTATCCATCCATCTATATGACAGATAATCTATCAACTTTCTATCTATCTATCTATCTATCTATCTATCTATCTATCTATCTATCTATCTTCTGTCTATTATCTGTGTATCATCTATCTGACAGGTGATAGATCTATCTATCTATCTAGACCCAAATCTGATTTGATTTAAATCCGTGTTTGATGGTGGTGGTGGTTGTTGTTTTGCTAGAAAGAACTTCTAGTTCTTTCTTTCCTTTTGGGGAAGGGGTGGTTGGCTTTGAGTTTTTACATTTTTTTTATACAGGTAAGTCCTCGACTTTATGACTGCAATTGAGCCCAACATTTCTGCTGCTAAGCAAGACAGGTGTGAAATGACCTTTCGTGCCACCGTTGTGAAGTGAATGAGGCTTCCCCATGGACTCTGATTTTCAGAAGGTTGCCAAAGAAGGTTGTGAGTTCTAGTCATACCTTAGGCAGGATTGTCTCATGGAGATTGGCTCAATGCCATCCAGCCAGCTTTCATGGCTAAGGCAGGTCTAGAACTCACCCCCCTTCTAGCCTGGTGTTCTTAACCACTAGACCAAGGGTCTCCAAACTTCAGTGGCACTACTCCACACTGCCAGAGACCCTCCGATGCATGGACGGGGTACCGGTCAGACAGGTGGCTGCTGCCCCCAAAGAGCCCAACAGAGGCAACACCTTGAGACTCTCACTCTATCCATCCCTTCATCTGCTGCTCCTGCAGGGATAACAGCCAGCAACACGTGTCTCCTCTCACCCAAGACAGCCTTCTTTAATTTGTCCCCCTGCTAGATGCCTTGGATTGCACCTCCCATTATCCCCAGCCAAGTGTATTGGAAACACGGCCATGATTCGTGATGAGGTAGGATGCTCCCCTGTTTTGGAGTTCCCTAGACTGCAACAATAATTCCACAACCAGGTTTTCTTCCAGAAGAGTAGAACTACAACTCCCATATCTCCCAGCTAGATTCCTTCCCCGTCCTGCTGTTCTCTAGATCAAGGGTCTTCAAACTTGGCAAGTTTAAGACTTGTGGACTTCAATTCCCAGAATTCCTGAGTTAACAGGACTGGAGGAGAAATTCTGGGGGTTGAAATCCACAAGTCTTACAGCTGTCAAGTCTGAAGACCCCTGCACTAGACCAAACTGGCTCTCAGTTTCATATGAGAGAATATCATGCGTAACTAGGATAGAACTGAAAATTAGTTCAACTCAAGGTGATTAATATGTTCAATGTGTTCAGAATATCCTCAGTTCAAGGTTATTAAGCATTTAGCCATAAGCAATTTTACAAGATTTAGACAGAGCAAGGAGGAAAACACTCAAGTTAATCTTTACTGATTTAATGCAGAATTAAAGAGATTACGGCCACTTGCCAATTTGCCACAAATCATCCAAATTTTAATCCCTGTTCTTCAAGTTATCAGAGAACCTTTGCATGGTAGATTCTCTCTCCACACAGCTGTATGATTCTAAGAACTGCGGTTTATATTTAGACACACTCAAAAGTGAAAATTATTATAATTAAAGCAGGTCAGACTCTTACCCAGTGACAAAAAAATTCTTACAGAAGAAGAGGTAGGTTCAGTCTATAGGAGATATCCACGTTTCATGACTGGGGAGTCCCAAATGCATTTTAACTCCCCTGCTGAGGAGGAGGAGAAAGAGGAGGGAGGAGGAGGAGGAGGAGGAGGAGGAGAAGAAGAAGAACTGTAATTGTACTGATTGGAACTGTAGTATCACAGTCCTTTTTTAAAGCCATGTTTTCTTTTCTGTGTGTGGCTTTTTCATTAAATGGAATTTGTAATCCCCCCTTCAGAATGTCTGTGTTATGACTATAGACGAATGGCTATAGATCAGAAATCAATGACAAAGAAGTTCAGAATATTCTGAATATTCAAGGCCTACAATGCACAATCTCCTCCAAGGAAGTTAATGAATGGCCTCATAATATACCAAAGTAAAACAAAGACTTACTTAATAGACCATAAATGGTTGGGTTTACACCAAATATTGAATCATAATCCATGGATTATGAGTCTTAATGTCTGGGTTCCCATAGGCATAAAAACTCAAACCAAACCACAGGATATTATGGTTTAGCATTAAACCCTGGCAACTATCACAGCCAAGAAGCAAGATCTTATGACTTTCTCCAAAACGAACACATTACAATTCATCTTATCTCCGCCTCATTGATTGAAAAACTAAGGATTTTTTTTTAAAAAAACTAAATGAAGCTTAATTCACTTCCCTGGGACATTTTTGCAATTGGTGCAAGAGGGGAGGCCATTCCTCACCCTAGAAAAATTCCATGTTAACCTGAGAGGAGAAATTCTGGAAAGCCCAGCTGGAAACAGATCTCTCAAAGCCTCTGTTTCTGTCACAACGAGCTCTAAAGCCTGAGCAGCCTATCTCCATGATACAAAATTAAGGCACAGAGCATATGCATAGAAAGAGAAGTCGAGCCTCTGGTGCACCTAAGCGGCTCAATGAAACAGCTAAAGTGAAATGTCACTTCCTCCCTTGACACAGTCACTCTATGCTAAAATAGAACATGCTTTCTCTGGGAACAAGGGGAATCTATATTTCATAAGTTCCAAGAAAAAAATACCGGGCTTGCATAATCAAAGTTGAATGGCCAAGGTCAAGGTGGAAGGTTCTTCATTTGAACTGCGTGATCTCAAAGCAAAGAAATAATATTGCCGTTGTGAATTGAGGGAAACAAGGCAATAGAAAGCATACAATTAAAAAAAAAACTGGCTGAATTCAGGCAGCTCATTAAGCCATGGGTTTGTTTAACTATAATCTGTCGATACGGCACAGTTGGCTTGAGTGATCTGCACATCAGCCAAAAGCAAACAAATCATGCAGAGGCTCAGAAGAACTCAGTTGCTGCCTCTTTCCAAGTCATCAAGTCTTTACAGTAGCCTGTTAATAGGATACCTTGAATTGGAACCACTGGGGGAAGTTCTGGGGAAGAATTTGAAGGCCTAGATTGGGCGTTGGTTCTTACCTGATACGCCTCTTCTCGTGGAACTGCGTAGAGCATCCAGAGAGTGGGAGGTGTTTCAGTCTTCACTTCTCACAGGTTGAGCTGAAATTGAGGAACGCCCTCCTCCTCCACGTGACTCCTCCATGCGTTCCCCCAGTTTTATCGAAGACGAGAGGACAAAAACAACCCTCTACTCTTAAGTATTAAACAACATGAACTACAACATTAGAAATCATTGGCCGAAACAGGTTTTCCCCCTTTACAGACGGACCAACAGGGTGGGGCTGGATGCTCTACGCAGTTCCACGAGAAGAGGCGTATCAGGTAAGAACCAACGCCCATTCTCCGTAGAACTGCTGCGAGCATCCAGAGAGTGGGACATACCAAAGCCAGTGTGTCCTACGGGTGGGAGTCCGTCTGGATTGGAACTTCCCCAGGATCCCTAACCACTTGCTGCAAAACTCGCCTGCCAAAAGATGCTTCAGCTGAGGCGTAAACATCAATCTTATAATGTCTTATAAAGGGAGATGGGGAAGTCCAGGTGGCCGCCCGGCAAATATCAAGAATAGACGCCTGAGTAGCCCAGGCTGCCGAGGTAGCTGCACTTCTGGTGGAGTGAGCGGTAACCCCACTTGGGAACTGGAATATCTTGAACTAAATAGGCCTTGGATATGGTAGCCCTAATCCATCTGCCTACCGTGAATTGAGAAACCTTACAGCCTAGTGTCTTTGGCTGAAATGACATAAATAGAGACTCTGCCTTCCTGATGGACTGCGTACGAGAAATGTAAATACGCAAAGCCCTTCGAACATCAAGGGTGTGCCACTGCCTCTCTTGCTCGCGCAGAGGCTTCGGACAAAAATTAGGCAGGACCAACTCCTGCGCCCTGTGGAACGGTGAATTAATCTTCGGCATAAATGCTGGGTCTGGTCGCAGAACCACCCGATCTGAATGAAAAATGCACAGATCTTTTCTCACGGATAGAGCTGCAATTTCAGATATCCTTCTAGCCGAAGTAATAGCCACCAGAAAAACTGTTTTAAATGTAAGAAATTGAAGTGACGCCTCCCTGAGAGGCTCAAAGGGAGATCTAGTCAAGGCCAGGAGAACTTTATTAAGGTCCCATGTCGGGCACCTATGCACTACTGACGGGCGCAAATTAGAAGCCCCTTTAAGAAAAGTCTTGATTCGAGGATGGTGGGAAAGGGGACCGAAAGGACTGCCAGCAACCACCGTTGAGAGCGCCGCTACCTGCCTCCTTAAGGTGTTAGGTGATAAACCTCCATTTAGGCCATCTTGTAAAAAGGCCAGGATCTGAGCAACTGAAGGAGAGCGTGGGTCGATGAATGATTTGTGGCACCAGTTATAGAAACTTTTCCAGGCAGCCTCATAAATGCGAGTAGTAGAAGGCCTTCTAGCCACCAAAATGGTGTTAATGACCTGGACTGATAAGCCTTCCTCAATCATCCTTTCCCGTTCAACCTCCAAACAGCCAACTGTAGCCACTGTGGCTCTGGATGGAGCAACGGGCCTTGGGACAGCGAAATCTGATCCAACGGAATCCTCCATGGCGGAGATACTGACAGATTGCAGAGGTCCGCAAACCACGGCCTCCTGGGCCAATAAGGTGCCACCATGAGGATCTCTGCTTTCTCGGCTATCAATTTTCGAATCACCCTGGGAATTAATGGAAGCGGAGGGAAGGCGTACAGTAGCCCGGGAGGCCACGCAAGGCATTGTGATTCTCTACTCCGCTGGAGGGATAACGGGAGAAGAACCTCGGTGTTTGCGCATTGAGCGGAGACGCAAAAAGGTCTACTAGGGGCTGACCGAACCTGGCTGCTGCTTCTCTGAACAGATGTGGGTGCAGGCACCACTCTGCCTGATCCAGTGTTGCCCTGCTGAGCCAGTCTGCTTGGACGTTGGAGGCCCCGGAGATGTGCTCCACTCTGTTGGATAAGAGGTGCGCTTCTGCCCATCGACACAGTCGCTCGGCCTCTCTCATGAGAAGGAGGGAATGGGTGCCCCCTTGGCGATTGATGTGGGCCTTGGTTGTAGTATTGTCCATTAGAACCAGGACATGGCGCCCCCTTACCCAATGAAGGAATGTTTGCAGAGCCAGGTACACTGCACGAAGCTCCAACCAGTTGATGCTCCGACTTCGCTCCGAACGGGTCCAAACTCCCTGTGCTGAGAGAGATTGTAGATGGGCCCCCCCATCCGGAAAGACTTGCGTCTGTCGTGAGAACAACCCTTTGAGGTTCCTGGAATAGCTGACCTCTGTTGACAGATGGTCGCGTCCACCACAGGAGGGAGGCGAGAACTTTCGGCGGGACCTTCACTATAAACCTTGACGTGCTCCTTCCTGAACGCTGATATGGCAGGAGGAACCATTGCAAAGATCTGGAATGCAAGCGAGCCCATGGAATAATGGAAATACAGGAAACTAGCTTCCCTAGCAGTTTGGATAAATTGAGCAACGATGCTTTCCCGGTCTGCCGGATATCCCTAATAGTGGTGCGGATACTAATAAGTCTCTCCTGAGAGAGAAAGACCCTTCCTTCAACAGAGTCAATCACAGCCCCTAGATGGGATATACTAGTGGAAGGGGTAAGCTGACTCTTCTCCCAGTTCACTAAGAACCCGTGGGACTGAAGTACCGAGAGGGTAGCGCTAGTATCGCTCTTGGCTTGATGTCGGGAAGGGGATACAACCAGGATATCGTCAAGGTAACAGTGGATCCGGATGGGAATTTGTCTAAGGTGAGCTGCAATAGCCGCCAACACCTTAGTGAAAGATCTCGGAGCTGAGGCTAGACCAAAGGGGAGGGCTACATACTGGAAATGCTGATTATTATAACAAAATCTGAGATATTTAGAATACGAGGAATGAATGGGAATATGGAGATAAGCCTCGGAAAAGTCAATTGACGTAAGCCAGTCTCCTTCTCTGATGCCCTGTAAAATCGACTGCAGAGTCTGCATTTTGAATTTATGGCGTACAATAAAACGATTTAACCTCTTAAGATCTAAAATGGGTCTCCATCCCCCGGAATGTTTAGGCACCAAGAATAAAAGTGAATAGAAACCCCTTCCCTGTTGGGAGGGGGGTACAGGTTGAATAGCCCTAATATCAGAGAGATGTTTGATGGCAGAAGTCATAAGAGCCCGTTTAGTAGGATTCCTAGAAATGGGTGAAACCCTGAAATGTTCGGGGGGAGGAGAGAGAAACTGCAGGGTCAAGCCAAAGCGCACTGAATTTGTAACCCAAGTATCAGAAGTGGATTCCTCCCACTTGTCGGCAAAATGCCTGAGGCGACCGCCTATGGTAAGAAAAACTGCAACGCTACCTGGGCCGGCGGGCCGCTCTACTCCCGGAACCCCTGAAGGGCCTTCTGTAGCTGCCCCCTCTCTTGCCTCTGTCTCCCGAGTCGCCCCGGTCCTGGTAGGACGGCCGGAATGAGGGAGAGCCCTGAAATCTAGGAGAGAATGATGACTGGAAGGAGGGATGAAAGGAGCCCCTCCGAAAGGACTGGGAACTCTTGGCTTCCTGCCTACGAAAAAGTGAAGGCAGAAACTTTTTCTTATTTCGGGTCTCCAGGAGTAATGGCTCCAGAGCGGGCCCGAATAATTTCCCTTTTACTATGGGGGCTGAAGTCAACTTAGACTTATTTTTAATATCAGCCTGCCAGTGTCGAAGCCAAAGCAATCATCTGGCAGAAACATGGGAAGAAATAGCTCGGGATGAGAACTTAACCGAATGAAAGGTAGCGTCGGCTGCAAATTCCGCTGCTGCCGTGATCTTTGCAATATCTTGATGGGCTCTGGTATCAGCTGGGGAAATGTGTTGCTTCAGCTGTCTGAGCCACCTGATGGAGGATCGGGTGAAAAAGGAAGCGGCCGTGGCCAACCGGATAGCCCAGGCATCAGCGGTGTGAGCCCGCCGGAGCGCCATCTCCGCTCGCTTATCCTCCAGCTTCAGTGCCTCTAGTGCATCGGTAGGATTGGAAGAGGAAGCAAGCCTTATAATCGGATCATTTACTTCCGGGGTGTCTAACATAGCTGAGAAATCCGAATCCAGGGTAAACAACCTCTTGTCCTGACTAGAAGGGGCCGGAGAAGGACCCACCGAGGCCAACTGCTTTGCTACCAGATCTGAGAAGATTGGGGGGGCTGGAATAATGTCTGCTGCCACTGTCGGCTGTCTAAACATAAGGTCATCAGGACCTTCTGGACTCGATGGAGGGGGTTCAGAAGGAGGCTGAGAGGCCAGACCTGAAATGTTCTTTGCCTTAAATAGCAAGGACTTAAATAAATGGGGTTTAAAAAGACCCACAACAGCAGGTTGTTTAGGAGAAAGACAGCAGAGCACGGGACCACAGTGCTCTCTCAGTAAAAACAAAGGCTCCACGCGGCCTGACGGTCCCGCTAAGGGCCTACAAAAAAACCTCGCAGCTCACTCTCAATCCAAAAAGAAGAAGGCCTTACTTGTTCAGAAAACAAAATGGCGCCGGCCACGAGGCGTGCCCAAAATGGCCACCCGGCTCAGAGCGCACAGCTCAGAAGCGCACCAGCCCACCGCAACTTCAAACGAGCGAAGGAAAGAGCTGGGAGAGGAAGTGCTGCCTCCTCTGAGGCGTTCTAGGGGGGAAGACGCAATTGCGCTTTTAAAATACAGCGCAGGGCCAAGCGGCTGAGCCCAGCACGCTTGGAACGGCAGAGGATAGATTAGAAGGGGGGGGCAAAGGGCTCCAACCCCTTACTTCCCTCCTGGGAGCGAAATCGCTCCACCAACTAAATTTGGGGTCGCACTAGCCTTGCAGGGAGAGGAAAAAATGAAATCAAACCTGATCCAACTCTCAACGATCACCTGAAACGGCCAAGGAACGAGAAAAAAGCTGCCTGTTTCTCGAAGGCTGAGCTAAAACTGGGGGGAACGCATGGAGGAGTCACGTGGAGGAGGAGGGCGTTCCTCAATTTCAGCTCAACCTGTGAGAAGTGAAGACTGAAGCACCTCCCACTCTCTGGATGCTCGCAGCAGTTCTACGGAGAACAGGGGTGTCAAACTTGATTTCATTGAGGGCTGCGTCAGGGTTGTGTTTGACCTGGGGGAACAGAGTGGGTGTGGCCAGCACTCATGTCAGGGGCATCTGTGGTGCCCAAGTGGACTTCCCTCAGACCCTCACTCACTCTCATAACCTTCCTCCCTTCCCTTCCTTCCTTTTCTTTTTCTTTCCTTCTTCTTTTTCCTTCCTTCTTCCTTCTTCTTCCTTCTTCCTTTCCTTCTTTCCTTTTTCCTCCATTGCTCTCTTCCCATCTTTCCTTCTTTCTCTTCCCTCTTTCCCTTTCTCCTTTCCTGTCCCTTCTTCCATGCTCAATTACAAAAGGGGGAACATTTCTCCTTTTGTTTTATTTTTAGTTTGTTTTGCTAGCCCTCTGCCAGTGAAAATGGAGCTCGTGGGAGGGAGCATATTCTCCATTTTCACTGGCAGAGGCACCACGGGCTGGTCCGTTGCTGTTTCCAGGGCAGTCCCATGGACCAGACCTCAACATCCCACAGGCCAAATCTGGCCCATGGGCCTTGAGTTTGACACCCTGGCCTAGAATAAAGAACAGGTTTGGGTCCCAAATAGCCTTTCTCAACTTTTTAATCCTGGAGGGAATTCTGAAACAATGTCCAGATCTTGGGGAACCCCTACATCACAAAAAAAAAAAAAAAAAATCCAAAAACTTCACCACACAAATTGTTTCTAAGCACACATTCCACAGTGGACAACAACATCTACAACAGCAAGATGGTAGGCAACTGAGATGTAGCCCATTAAAATTCCCACCACTATGAACACTAGTATTGCACAGTGCATGAAGTTCAAAAAACCCTTTAACTCAAAAAAAAAATCACAATCTTTCATGGAGCCTTGAAATTAAGAAAAGCTGGTCCAGAATGGTGTTTTTCAATCTTGTCACCTTTAAGATATATGGACTATAACTCCCAGAATTCCCCACCCAGTATGGCAATTTTCACATCTGTTTCTGAGCCAGCTGCAAGTCCAGAAATCTTAAAAGTGGTCAAGGTTGAAAAACATTGGTCTAGAACAATGGTTCTCAACCTTTTCTTCACCACAGAGCCCTTTAAAATAGCATTTGTGGCCATGAACCGTGGCCATGACCACCAAGACTTAACTCAAGACTGAAATCATCACATTTCTTCAAGCCTTCATGGACCTTCCCATGATGACATCATACGCCCCCCCAGGCATCCATGGACCGCAGGTTGAGAACCACTGCTCTAGAACATGTCTGCCTGAGGAATTCTGGGAGTTGAAGTCTTAAAGTGGCTGAGTTTGGAGGCCTCTGATCTACAGCAATGAAGCTGACACTCTGTCATCCCAAGTAGAAGAACTGCAGTTGGAGAAGTGAGCTGGAGGAAATCGACTAACTGGAATTCTGCATAGCCAAAGGTGAAGAGACAGGTGGCATTCTTTCCCAAAAAATCAACAGCCAAAATCTGTCAAAACCCAAATCAGCATTTATGGACCTCAGGTTTTGGTGACCACCTGAGTTTGGGGAATTAATGAAACGCACATAGATTGTATCGGGCAGGATGGTATGGCCATTGTGGTTAACTTTTGAATTTCGAGAGCATTGCCAGGTGCCACCATGGGCTTCCTTTACTAGACCTTCTTTCTTTCTTTCTCCACTGAATGTATATCTCTTCTTTCTCTCAAGATGGTGTACACAATACTCCTCCTTCATTAGTTTTCCCTCATAACCACCACCACATAAGTGAGCTTAGGGCAGCTTTATTAACTTGGAGATGGATCAACTCCCAGAATTCCCCAGCCAGCCATGTTGGAAGTTGAAGTCCACACCTCTTCAAATTGACCAGGTTGAGGGAACAATTCTAAGAGCTGAAGTCATCTTCAAGCTTTCCAGGCTGAGAAATACTACTTAGGGCTAAGAGAGATTGGACTGGCCCACAATTACATAGGAAGCTTTCCTGGTCTTCATTCTTTTAATACCGGTTTTATTATGCTTATTTTATTTATGAAAGCCACATTGAGGCCGATGATTGGGGTAGCATCTACATGCTGCAAAATAAATAAATAACCCACCTGCCCATCCGTCATTGCCTTCTAAGGATGGATTATTATTAGAGTGAAAAACAGTGCTAGTTCAACAAGGGTGTTGTTAGTGAGGCAATCAGCTTTTTCAATTTAAAAACAGTCCCTGGGTTGAAATAGTATCTTACAAACTAAAAGCAGAAACAGGTGGTGGGGGGAGTATAAATCACATTAACATTTTGCAGCATGTAGATGCTACCCCAATCATCAGCCTCAATGTGGCTTTCATAAATAAAATAAGCATAATAAAACCGGTATTAAAAGAATGAAGACTAGGAAAGCTTCCTATGTAATTGTGGGCCAGTCCAATCTCTCTTAGCTAGAGTGATAAGCCCAGACTGGTGTATAGAAGTGCACCCAAGATTAGTCCTGAAAGGCAAAGAGACAGCTGAATTTATTTGCACCTGAGCAGGTAGTCCTCAACTTGCAAGCACAATTGAGCCCAACGTTTTGGTTGCTAAGTGAGACATTTGTTACCCAGCTGGCTTTAAAGAGGATTTAATCTTGTGGGGATATGAGGAAGCCTTGCTCAGATTAATCGAGCTATCCCAGGACTGTAATTCCCTTCTTTTTCACCTTATAAGAGGCCAGAAGAATTTAAGGTGGACCATTCTAGAACAAGGTGGCTAATTCAAGTGTATACTGATAGGCCTTGACTTATGACCACTGCTAGCCCAAAATTTCTGTTGCGAAGTGAGGCAGTGGTTAAGTGAGTTTTGCCCCCATTTTATAACCTTTGTTGCCCCAGTTGGAGTCACTTCGATTTAGCAATACAGTTCTTCATTGAATCTAGCTTCCCCACTGACTTTCATGACACTGCAGCCATCATAAATATAATGTCAACTCATAAAATATTTCTATGGTCTTTTAAAGTTGCCAACAGAAAGGGAGGGGGGAGCAGTGCGGCAGCTTGCAAACTGAAAGTGTATTCCATCAATGTTTTCAAAGATAGTAACTAGGTGACTGAAGTTTCTGCCGTGCAAAATTCTAACTGGAAAGCATGATTGATGACTCTTGGCTATGGATGCGTCTCATTGGAGAATGTGAATTATGATACACCCAGGGGGTGGAGGGAAAACCAGGGTCAAGGGTGACAATGAATGATGTGCCTCAGAGTCAGCTACACCCAGGCAGCACCGGCATGTTTACTCCTAATAAATCTTCTTTAAGTTTTGGAAGTTGGCTCAAGACTCATGATTTAAATGGGAGTAATTGCCAGAGCCTTGACATATGACTCAGTTGCCAAGACTCTGAATTTTGATTAGATGACCATAGGGATGCTGCAGTGGTCAGAAGTGTGAAAAACAGCCATAAGTCACTTTTTTCAGTGCCGTTGTAACTTTGGACGGTCACTAAATGAACTGTTGCAAACCCAAACCTGCATTCCTTTTGTATTACAAGGGACAAATATGTGTAATCTAACCACCGCACCAATATTTATAGAGCTAATTTATTTCTTTGGGATTGCCAATGAAACCTCAAACTCAAGAGAGTGTGAAGCACCTCTTTAATTTGGAACAGCCACATAAATAACTAAGAGGAGCAATTTCATTTCTATTCTGGGAAACAGGATAATACGATAACTTCAGCATGTTTATGAAGTCCTGCCTTCCTATGCGGTCAGAGAAATGTTTCATCTGCTATGCTTCTGGCACTCTTTTGAAGAATATTCCCGTTAATGGTTTTGCATATCATCATCATCCGATTCAAATCATTCTTATTGTCCTGCAGAAAAGGAGACCAATTCTTGTGCTTTCATTTGGGATCTTCAATGCTAAAATACGAGCTTATTAAAGAGAAGGGGAAAAAAAAGAGGAGAAGAAAGAAAATTTTTGGAGGGACAAAATAAAATAGGGAAGGAATAGATCTGTTGATCCAAAACAAAGGGGATAAAAAAAGCTAAATAACAATTAGCTTTTTATTTACCCTAATACTATTGTCCTGAGATGTATCTCAGAGTTAAGCTTTCCAAAGAACAGAACTCCTTATTGGATTCGGCATATTCCAGAAAAACCAGTAAGATAACAGAAATAAGCAAGATGTTTAATGGGATGAATAATGGAAAGTCGATTCCCAATGCCACAAGGATCCAGATGGCAAACTCTTTGGAATCCTTTTTAAGTTAGGAGAGTTTGTGTCTTCACCAGAAAGTACATTCTTGACTTACAACCACAATTGCACTCAAAATTTCTGTTGCTAAGCGAGTATCAGGGCTCTGACAATACACACCCATTCAAATCATAAGTCTCCAGTTGCACCTCTCAAAGTAAAAAAATTGATTTATTAGGAGTGACCATGTCGGCGTTACCTGGATGCAACTGACACTAAGACACATCATTCATTTCACCCTTGACCCTGGTCTTCCCCCCACCCCCTGGGTGTATATTCTCCAATGGGACACATCCCTAGCCAAGAGTCATCAATCATGCTCTCCAGTAATAATCTTGCAGGCCAACAGCTTCGGCTGTTGGAGCAATTATTGGAAGCATTTAAGGAATGCCCTATTCTTCCCACTCCCTTTCTGCTGGCAACTAATAAGACCAAAGAAGTATTTTTTTAGTGGACAGTGAGACAGTTCAATGAGTTTTCCCCATTTATGACCTTTCTAGCCACAGTTGTCAAGTGAGTCACTGCAGTTGTTATGTTTTAGTAACGTGGTTGTTAAGTGAACCTGGTTTTCCCATGGACTTTGTTTGTCAGAAAGTCGCAAAAGGGGAATCACATGACCCTGAGTCACTGCAACCGTCATAAATAGGAGTCAGTTGCCAAGCGCCTGAATTTTGATCCCGTGACTATAGGGATGCTCCAATGGTCATGTGAAAAATGAGCATAAGTCACTTTTTTCAGTGTTGTTATAGCTTCCAACAATAGCTTCCAACAATCGCTAAATGAATTGTTGTAAGCCAAGGACTCCCTGTAGATAAATTTTAGTCTTCCTAACTAGAATATCCCAAAAGTTCTTTTTTCCAGAGGCAACTGGACTTCCTGGTTTTTCTTTGAAGAGGTTTCGCTTCTCATCCAAGAAGCTTCTTCAGTTCCAATTGGATGGTGGGGAAGGAAAAGATTGATACTCCTTGCAGGCACCTGGTCATTTGCATTCTTCTTTTTTAAAACTAGAAAAGTCCAATTGCCTTTTGAAAAAGCACCCTTGGGACAACCATGGCCTGGATGACTGAGAATCTCCATAGAAAGATAATTAGAATAGCTTTTCGGCTTTCTTGAGAGGATGTGGAATGCAGCCAACCAAAAGCATTTTTAAATGACACCCTAAAGGACTTAGAAACAGTTATTGATCTTTTTTGTTAAGGAAAAAAGATGCCCTCCAACCATTGTGGTAGTCTGCTAGCAGGTCATTTAAAATTAACATCTGAATTATAGAAAAATATAGATTTCTTTCTTCCATATTTCTATCTAGAGAGAGGGAGAGAGGGAGAGAGAGAGAGAGAAAGAATGAGAAAGAGAGAGAGAGAGAATGAAAAAGAGAAAGAGAGAGAGAGAATGAAAAAGAATGAATGAGAAAGAGAGAGAGAGAATGAAAAAGAGAAAGAGAGAGAATGAGAAAGAGAGGGGGGGAAGAGAGAGAGAGAATGAAAAAACAATCCAATGATTGCTAAAAGCAGAACCAAACTGGTTTTACAGTTTCAAGAATCCCTAGTTTACACATTGGTGCTATCGGTCATCTCTTACATTCTATCAAGGCATTGAAACCTCATGATTTAGCAAGCTCTGAATGATCACAGCCTTAAGATATATCCAGGTACAAAATCATATGAAAACCCATCAACACACATAATAAGCTATTGAATAAAACTACCCTTGGCTGATTTCACACAACACATTAACCTGGAACCAAAGGGGAGGAAAAATAAACCAGCAACTTAAACCAGTATCGAGACCTATAGACCTCCAACTCTGATTTAAGTACTTCATCTGAGCTATAGAGCAATACCCTAACCCACTTGGCAAGAAATATTCACGTTATTATCGCAAGTATTAAATCTGGCATTCAGACCACTTTTTGCCCAGTTAAACTCAACACAACTGTCTTTGCCTAGGTGTAAAAAGACATCCACGATGAAAAAGCAGAACTATGCCCCAAATCATTCATATCCATGTGCCCAATTCAAGATTTAGCAGCAACATACAAGAGAGAGATCTCAGCTTCGGAGTTAAACAGAACAGGCAACACCCCATCTTGATGTCTCCAAACTCCCTCCCTACCTCAAATCTTCCAAAATGAAAAGCAACTACAACTCTACTTAAAGCACACAAATGTGTGCAACATGGCTAAAGCCTACCTTCACGTCAACTGCAGCAAGAATTAAAACTGAAGCAAAAATTTCCTTATGGCTGGACGGGATGCTGGTTTTAAATTTAAAAATCAGATCACCCATCCCACTAAGTTACAGTTGGTTGAGCCTGGATAGTAAGTTCTGCCATAAACCGCAGGTTACCAAATCTGGGTTGCAAGCTGTATTAAGTCAAAGCCAAATAAAGCATGCAAGATGGAATCCCAGATCTTGTAGATTCCAGGACATCCAGCTTCACAAGAAGATGGAAAATGAACAGTAGCTTTCCTCCTATGTCTTGAATTTTGACTCGACCCTTCGATGGTCAAAAAATCACGACACTTGCTTTGCTATATGATTAGGAAACGAACAGCAGAGAATCCCATCTAGAGATGGGATCAAAGCCTAGCAGAATCTGGTTTCCAGCAATATGAAATTCTCAGTCCTTAGATTGGTGTGTTTTTCAACCTCAGCAGCTTTGAAGATAGATGGACTTCAACTCCCAGAATTCCTTAGCCACTAGGCCAGGGATGATGATCCAGTGCTGGCTGGGGAATTCTGGGAGCTGAAGTCTATCTATCTTCAAGCTACCAAGGTCGAGAAACACTGACTTGGATCGGGGGGCTCAATCCATGGGCCGTGGACCAGGACCAGTCCATGGCCTGTTGGACGGCCGAGAGTGCAAAACTTCATTTGCACATGTGCAGGATCTAGGTGGCATGCGCAAAACCACCTCTTCTGTCTC